>OX402018.1:5224837-5632837 GCA_947859395.1 Eupithecia insigniata | reverse complement strand
TACAGGCTTTACCTTATACGGAGGCCGATGGTAAATTGTAAACTGGATTCTTTATTCACCCATAATAATTTATGCATACCATAAAAACTAAAGTAATTCTGTCTGTTACCTTTTCACGTCTAAACGCAAATCTTAGAATAAGAAATCTTTATTTTGTCTCATAGCATATTATGCAATGAGTGAATACAGGACGGATTAAAGCGAGGGCCATGGATGATACTAATAACTATGTTTATAGTAAAAAAATTACTTGTCTAAGCGCTTATTTTGTAAGCCTAAAGAAATAAAGTTATTGATTCTGATTCTGATGAATCACGACCATGTGAAGAATTCTAACGACTGAACTAACGACCTTAGGGAGTGATTCATGAAATAAAATATTTTTCTAGATGATTGATCATGATAGCATAGCGAGTGATTCAAATGTTAGAATCCTGAGCAACGCGAGTGATTTATGGCCCTCGATATAAATCCGTCCTTTATTCAAGAGTTGCATACTTAATGTTTATTTTTGGATCAACAGGAAGTCTTATGCTATCTTATCTTAATCATAACCACCTCACTATACAAGGCCACGGCCTTGTATAGTGAGGTGGTTATGGCGGCGTAACTCCTCAGATGGCGGTGCAGCGAAGTCTGTGGCTCGAGCTGGAATTCTTCCGCTTCACGATGTTTTGCCGAGGTTTGCGTCGACTTCCACCAGAGTTACCACCAGAGAGTCGAGACGTCAGAAAATGGTCTAAAATGTAGAAGACGTGAAAGCCTACCTTTTGAAGCGCTAGCCTGTATTCGTGCTTGACCGGAGGACTGTGTGGGGGGTGCTCTTGTGTCGTATAATGGATCTTCTATTTCTTGACATCTGCAAACAATACAAATATTTATTTATTTATTTTTATGTAGAAACAATATGTATTTGTGTCAAAAACAAGGTCTCGTTTCGCCCAAGAATATTCTCAAAAGTTGGTTGATGTCGTTGCTAGTCTACCGTAGCGTTCTGTCAGTATTCATGAGTTTCCACAGGCTCTGCTTACTTTGAGGCTAGCTAGATATGTTTGTGCGGTACATTTAATAGTTTTACTGCGCGGAGGACGCCAGGTGACGTCACTGTCCAGTTGCCACTTTATTTCAACAAAATGTACTAGTTTTATCAGATTGGAGTTCGGGGAGTTACGATTTTACGCTACTGGTAACACAAGGAAACAGATCCGTCTTCTCATTCTCCGATGGCAATGATGACGTAAGCTGGAGACACCCACGTGACAATTGTGTCTCGGAAGAGCATACCTTGTTGTCTTATACCATGGTGCTACCGAGCGCACCCTGCGCGAAAAGTGTCAGTTTGCTCAAGCGAGAGTAGCCCATACACGTCCACTGCTGGACATAGGCCTCCCCCATACGCCACAAATAGCGGTCCTGAGCCGCCTCTATCCATCGACTCCCTGCGACCGCTACAATGTCGTCGGTCCATCGAGTGGATGGTCTCCCATGTAGGGGGGATTCGGCATAATCACCACGCTTGGCAAATGTACACAATGAAGCAATAATATAAATATGAAATATCTATATGACTGATTCTTCAGTTCACAGTCCGTTCCCGATTACGCTGGCGTGTAAATTCAAGCGCACTGCGTGCAACAACGCCTCGGCCAGCCCGTCAGAATTGGCCGTCGTTCTATGAAGGTTCTAGAATGTTCAGTATCCTCACCTGTAGGAAAGATTCCTCAGCACACAGACACAGTTCTCGACTATCTTCGTGCCTATGGCGCTGGCGTGTAATGCGGCTCGAACAGCGTGTAACAACGCCTCGGCCAGCCCGGGTAGAGCGCGTAGTCGCCGTCGCGCGTATTCTCCTGCCGATGATGCGTTGCGGAGGACGCCGCTTGCGTTGCGGAATACTGAAATTAGAAATTAAATTGGTCATAAATTAAGTAAGTGTAGGTGCGTGATGGCAGATGCGAAAGGCAAAGCGTATTAAACTGGCAAAAAAAAATACAAACACAACATGAACCAAAATAACCGTATCAGCAACCGAATCTGTTGATGCAAAAACACAGGGGTAATATTTTTTGAACATCAATCGATTCTATTTCCTACTAAAGTAAAAGATTTAAAGAAACGAAATATGCAGTTTTTGTTTTCTCATAAATCGAGGTAGCTAATGTAGGCTGATGCCTCCTTTTGCGACTTTTCTCTAACTCTCATTTAGCCATCCACTCCCATTTCAAATACCCACTATGTCATAAGGATAAAGAAACTAGGCCATCCTTACCAGTATATATATAAGGATAAAGAAACTAGGCCATCCTTACCAGTAGACCAATAAGTATCGCCAGGGTTAGTCGGATGCCAGCCAGAGTGAGGAATGATGACTTTGTTAACGATGACCTGCGCTGCATCGTCGATGATAGACTGTTTGAGGTCTTCGCATGATGACATGTTCCAAATCACGCCGGTTACTAGTTCTTTTACCTGTGGAGAAGATGTAAATTGTAGAAGTAAGAGACATGTATGGACTAGCAAATTCATAGCAGAAAAGTGGTTAAACTGCAGTTTGGATACTTCTGTCCATCGCTTATTCTCGTCGTGACATCCGTACGAGAGTGTCTTGGATGCGAAAGGCACTCGACAAAGTGGGGCTAGCAGAAGTGAAAGGAGCCCTATGCCCAACAATGGATGATCCCGGGCAAAATATGGTGCTCATGAGTGACGTAGACCGCACATTGGCTACTATACCCTGAGCAGTTGCTCATACCGCGGACACTTATATGTAGTTACATTATTAAAAATGATTATAATGTAACATATACGTGTCCGAGGTATGGAAAAGTCACTTATGCTACCACCCAGTAGCTTCAGCAACACTATTGCGCGGCTAGGCACCGATCGTTAGGTTTCCCGACAGATCAGTAGCTTCAACAATGAAATATCCTTAGCAACTTCGGCTCACGCGAAAATAGCTTATGTGCGTTTAGCCAACGGTGATCATCATCAGGTCATGCTCGTCTACTGCTGGATGGCGCCTTTCTTTCTGTTGCCATATTGAGCTATCTCCAGCTTGTCCAGCGCATCCAGCATCAACTTTATTTGACCAGGTTTCATAAAGATCAGAATTATTTCAAGTTATTATATTCTGACATCATCATATCAGCCCATACACGTCCACTGCTGGACATAGGCCTCCCCATACGACGTCACAAATAGCAATATTCTGACATACTTCTAAATAAAAGAATTTAGGTTGTTAGTTGCAATTGTGTTAGGTATATGTATGTAAATGTATGTACGCCAGAGTGGCAGAGTCCAGCGATCTAAAAATAAGTCTTATTATCTTACTGTATTAGATAGATAGATAGATAACTCTTTATTGTACCACACAAACACAAAATACAATACAACAAGGAAATGCTAAGAAACAAAGAAGTACAAAGGGCGGCCTTATCGCTTTAAGCGATCTCTTCCAGGCAAACTTCAGGCCAGGCTTCCAGGTGTATTACCTGATTCACAAACAATAAATGAATTATTATGTATTATGAATTACTTGCAGTCTTTCGCAGGTGCAATAATTGCAATTGCAATGTTATCGCACCTGGCTGGAGGGGGTCCTACACTTCGTTTGCTGATTTGTTGTCTCCGAGCACACCTTTACCCAGCAGTTGTTGGGCAAATTTCAGGGATCTTTGTATATTAGATGGTGGTAGAGCTCACCTCCATGTCAGTAGCTCGGCACAGCAGAGCCATTAGCGCGGGAATCCCGCCGGCGTCGCGGATAGCTCGCTTGTTCTCGTCGTTTTGACGTCCGTATGACAAGTTTCTTAGGGCTCCGCACGCGTTGCGACAAACTTCAGGGTTCTCGTGGGACACTAGGCGGACTAGAGGTGGTATGCCGCCTGTAAGAAGAGGAAATTATGAGTTATTTCATTTCCCACACAAGTACTGTGGGAACCAAATTAATTAGCATGGACGCTGTAGATACAATGCGAAATTAAATTGCCAAAACTAGTTGAAATTATATTTTATGCATTAAAATTTTATGTCTACTTGACAAAATGGTTGTGTAACAGAGTAGGGCTTGCCCGCTGAGGGCTCATGTAATAAATAACACACAGAAATAAATTTTCAGAGAAGGTTCCTTTCCAGGTAATAATAAATTAGCTCTTAGACAATTTTGAAGAGATTAAGATATTATTATAGATTTATTTTTATACACTACAGAGACATAAGGCTTAAACTTGCCTAAACTCCTCGTTTTCTGTTTATTAGGATCGTCCATATACGTAAGGTGTTGTAGATAAGCCGCCGCGTTCGCTTTCACGACATCTGACGGCGAGTTGAGGAACCCTATCACTTCTGGAAGGTTCGGATCTCGCCACTGGAGGCCGCCACCATCTTCGCGGCCTACTCCGCCGTGGACTGTGGAAGGAAATTTGAGTCTTAGCACGTTGATAGTAGGTTTGGAATTAATTTTCAATGGAAGGAGGTTAACTGTGAACCTTGTTTGTCTTGGAATAACACCAACTTTTTACAGTCACTAGGATATTGTCAAACTAAAAGATTTTATTTGAATATATATTTATAATTACGTAAATTCATGCGAATTCCACGATTTATATTGTAAGAACCCTAGCAAATAGGTATTAAAGTTAAGGCTAGGATAAAGACCTAGGTTTTATTCATAATTACTAAGAAATCTAAATTGTTTATAATTACTAAGAAATCAAACTATTCAAATTTCATATTGCTGGCTATTGTATTCAGTCAACAAACATAACCTTTAAACGTTATGCTTACTGTATAATTCAGATTTTGAGCTCTAACCCAAGTATCATTAAAACAAGACTTACCTAACGCCATATTTGCCATTTGTTTCTGTAATTCCTCTTCATCTCCGTACATAGATTGGCCGCCAGCACTGCCCAAGCTAAGACCATTTTGTGAATCCTGAAAACAATACATCGAGTACAAGTCACGTAAAACAGACTCATTGATATGAGTAAGTGCACTCAGTGTTTATGTAAACCTAATTTAACCAAAAGCATGTAAAATTTATGTCAATAAGTTATATATATGTACATATCTATCTATAGAATGGGATTGAGAATAATAAAGATCTCTCATGCTGCATGGCTCAGATGGGATTCGAACTGAGCAGAACAGATAACATCGTACTCAATCCCATTCTTTAAACACGCAGGTTAGGTTCGGAAAAGTTAAGGAGAGTCATTCAAACGGAAACAAATATAGCTCCTGAAGAGCTAATTTTGGACCTTATCCTAGTAACTACAAGGTTCTTTACCTATTTGCCGTGCATCAGTCGACCTAGCTATTCTGTTTTTGGATACTAGACTATACAATATCGTTGACTTTACCTTGAACTGCGCCGGCTGGTGCGGTTGGTGCGCCGCGTCGTATGTCGCAGGGTAATGTTGGTAGCCGTACGTATCGGTGGCGTATTCACCGCGTGGTGACGTCACACAGTAGTGTCTGCCGAGTTGTTCGAGGGATGTTGAGTCGTACCTGGGAAGAAATAAGGTTTATATTACAGTGAAGATAAATCCACAAAATGAGAACACTGCCATAACACTGACTAACAGAAGCAGTTTAGGCGAGATCAAAGTTATATTGTAATGTAGTAAAATTAAAAAGCAAAAATTGGTTTAGTGCCGCTTTTTCTGAACGGTAAACTAATGAATAAAAACAGTCTTGGTCGGTTACGCTGAATCGCATTTACTCGACTTCAATCAGCAAGGGCTCCACACATTATTGAAACGCCACGCATTTCAATATTGTGTTTCGACGGCATTTTTCAGATTTCAATAACTTTAATTCTTTAGACTTACAAAATTAGCACTTAGACAAGTCAAATTGTATACTATAAATATAGTTATTATTATCAAATAAGAAATAAGGTGTTATTGATTGTCTCTTCACTTAAATTATTTGTCCACAAGTGGAAGAAGTTAAAAAGAAACCACTAGTACATTTATATATCACTTATAGACTTTATAGTCTTCTAATACATGTTTATTTCGACTGTGTTTCGACGTTTTTTATTGAAACTGTCAGAAAATATAAGACTAGCTCAAATTTGGTTTACGTTTTAGTATTCGGGGCTTGGAAATTAATAATATGGCGTGTTTTTAACCGACTTCAAATTCCCTTACTTTTACACTTATTTTAAGTTTTGCGGGATAAATACTAATCCACTGGGGTTAAAAAAATTACGGCACCCTCTCGGTATCATTTACTATACCATTTTCACTTTTGTATAGAAAATGATCCCATTGTGTGAATTGTCCAACATTATTTATTTATTTATTTATTGTATAGAATTTTCAAAATCGGTCCATATTTGGCGGAGATATCGCGCATCGGTCGGAGATATCATATAAAAAAACATACAGACGAATTGAGAACCTTTTGAAGTCGGTTAATAATTAGGGAAACAAAACAACAGCAAAATAAAAATAAAAAGCAACTTACTCGTACCTCTGTTGTAGATGTAAATTGTGCTGAGGTAAGGCGCCGGGCGATGCACTCCGAGGCGACGCGCTGCCGCCACCCTCTACGTATTCCTAAAACAATCAGATAAACAATTTATCCAACCTTAAATTAATAATGCAAGATTTTACTCAGCACCACCTAGCCCAAAGTAATCAGAGCTTGTGTAAAGTACATCCTAAATACACAACAGCGCGTGATAATCTTGGTTCTTTCCGCTGTTTAAAACGTTAATGCCTATGGCTAAATCTAACATTTCCCTGGATGACTGAAAAGCCCTAGGCGCAAAAAGCCCGAAAGCCACGTATGGAGGTGTAATCAGCGGTAGTCAAAAGATTGGAGCTGTTAACGTGCCGTCTCTCTGTTTTATTAGCAAGAGAATGAAACCCGATTTGTTTCTTTACTGACATCTTTGTAACGTAAGCTTTTCTTCTACTCTGGTCTATTATACGCAAGTGCTGTTTGTTCAGCCTTAATTCTTGATATTGAGCGATATATTATTGTAAAGATTTGTCTGAGTCTTAGTGCCACAACCTTAACTGTCCCATATATAAGCAGGTACCTGCGTCGCATCCACCACCACGGTCCACGGTGACGTAGTTCCCATACTTGGCATAGTGTGCTTGGCACGTCCGTTATTGATGCCAAGTCCATTGCCTAGAGTTACAATGTAATCTCACCTGTCCCATATAAACAGGCACCTGCGTCGCATCCATCATGTACTGCGGCTGTGCTTGGTAAGTAGCGGTGCCGTAGTACTCATACTTGGCGTAGTGTGGCACGTTCGTTATTGATGCCAAGTCCTTTGCCTAGAGTTACACTGTAGTCTCACCTGTCCCATATAAGCAGGAACCTGGGTTGCATCCCCCATGCACTGCGGCTGTGCTTGGTAAGTAGCGGTGCCGTAGTACTCATACTTGGCGTAGTGTGGCACGTCCGTTATTGATGCCAAGTCCTTTGCCTAGAGTTACACTGTAGTCTCACCTGTCCCATATAAGCAGGAATCTGGGTTGCATCCACCATGTACTGCGGCTGTGCTTGGTAAGTAGCGGTGCCGTAGTACTCATACTTGGCGTAGTGTGGCACGTCCGTTATTGATGCCAAGTCCTTTGCCTAGAGTTACACAGTAGTCTCACCTGTCCCATATAAGCAGGAACCTGGGTTGCATCCACCATGTACTGCGGCTGTGCTTGGTAAGTAGCGGTTCCGTAGTGTCCATACGTGGCGTAGTGACCCGCACCTCCCGCTGGGCCATATGTACCGCCGCCCGTTACTGATACTGAGTCCATTACCTGAAATAACAAGGATTATGTAGCCGACCTTCAATTCAGCTCATCGATGTCACGAGCGCAGAAAACATTGAACATTAACTTATAACGTGCAGAGTGCAAATTATGCCAGGATAATCATTACACCTGGCACCGCTGAAAACCAGAGCTGCTATGGCACAAGTGCCTTAAGCTGAGACGGTGACCTTTTTGTGTGACTTCAAAATATTGTAAGCATAGTCACGTAAAATTTTGTTACACAAATAAATTCTCTACACCAGCCTGACAACTAAACAGGCCTCCAAAAGGAGCGATTTGCTACAATCACCACGCTTGGCAGTCGGGTTGATCGCAGTTCGGTGGCTGGTGACATGATTCTACTAGAGCCCGGCGCTTGTACTCACGTGAGGGTATTTCTGCGAGGGAGCCATCGTGAGATGCCCCATGTGGTTGTAGTGGGCGGCCGGGGAGGAGACATACTGTCCATAGTCTGGATCCACGCCACCCCCTACCACCGGGTATTCACCAGCCTGAAACAAAAGCACGTGCTTTGGAGACTACATTTTCAATCCGATTACAATTCATTGTGTGCAAATAAATCTCTGCCAAGTATCGAAGACAGTCTTGGATCTAAACTTAGCACCACATAGGTATTTACATACATGCAGTACATACTTGATATCTAGAGAGAAAAACACGTGCGTAGACAAAGAGACTTTCTAGCAGACCCAACGCCTTTTAAAGTATGCGAAGAAGGTAGGAAAGATAAATATTGCTAATAAGCAGGTTAACTACGAACCTAGTTTGTGTTGGAAGACCACATACATTCATAATGAATTGGTCAAACTACGAAAGTTTTTATAATAAAAAAAAATTGCTAATAAGATTTCACATAGCATCATCTAGACTAGACTCCAAGTAAGCAGAGCTGTGTTATGGGTACCAGACGATTGCAGATGATTGATATGCTACGGCGGTTAGCGTTCCCGCAGCCAGGGAATCTTGTCGCCTACCGTTGTAACGGTTAACCAGCGTAAATGGATTTCGGTACAGGTTAATTTAACGAAAAACTTTCTACAGTAAGATAGATAGATAATCCTTTATTTCAAAACATTCAATAGGTACTAAATTATTAAAAATTATACTAAGGCATTGAAATCGGCGGCCTTATCGCTTAAAGCGAAACAGTTACATAACCGGTTTTTTATTTCGGTACAGAAATCGGACGAGCGCGTTGCGGGATGTTAGGCACGCGGAGCAAGGGCGGTAGTGTGCGAAAGAGAGCCACGAGCGCCGCGCTCCGCGCCGCCCTAGCCGCGGGCTACAGAAATTATTATAATATAATGCTTGTACCGTGATGTGCACCGGTAGCCTGTACCGCAAACTTTGTGGCGGTGCAAGCGCTACGGTATCGTTATAAAACTGTTAGACGTCATATCGAAATTTTAGTGTAGCCGTTATTTAGCGGTACCGAAGTCTCTGCCCACAGCCTTTAATCAACAGACAGACATCACAGGTGCGCCTCTGTCCTCCTTTGCCCCGGCCTACTCAACAGTCATAAAAAGATCTTCGTTCTTAACCTGCATAGCTAAATGGTGCTGGTGGGCGAGCGCTGCCGATAGCTCCGCGTCCTCGGTGGAGGCGTCAGACCGCGACACGGGGCTGTGCTGCGGCCCGTAGGCGCCGTCCACCGGCCCGTTGCTGTAACAACAGAAAGATAGCATTAAAGTTATGTGGAGCACACAACATGCAAGTCGTCTACTCCCCTTGTACATATTTTTGATTTCTCATTCGAACCTCCATAGCTCAATAGTGCTTCAAGTGGCAAGACAATTAGAGAGAAACGTGTTCTTAGTGGTTCCAGCATCAATACAAAACTCTCAAGTTCCAAAAATATAAAACTATATTTCGAAAAATCGATGACATACACGTGTTATTATGTAGAGTATTCAATGGAGGACTCAAATAACGTAAGTGGGCCTACGAAAGACTACAGGAAGCTGGTTGAGACTAAATTAACCAAGAAGTCAAACAGACCGAACACAGGGTGTATAAGGAGAGGCCTTCTGTAGGAGTGGATAGTTGTGCTGATGTTAATGATAAGGAGGTTCAGAAAAAGGTAGGTAGCAGTTATATACTTATATTTTTGTATTTGGTAGGTAGGTCTTATAGTGGTGAAGAAAGAGCAAGGAGAAATGAAGAAGAAGGCAATCTTAGGATGGACTGGACATAAAGAAAAAAACAAAGACGGTGGCGTTTGAGTTACATACTTAGGATATAAAAACAATAATAAAACGATGCTGCTTTTCAAAAGCTAAACTGTTACTTATAGCAAAATAAATTTAAATTGAGAGTCATTAAAGCGCGATCGAAGCTTCAGAAACTTTCAGTTTAATTGGGTTGTAAAATCTTTATTAGATGCTGAAAACTGATACGACAAATTGCTTCCCCGAAAAGGTAACTTTTCGCCAATCTGTGTGGCAACTTTGGCGACGAAATAGAGTTAAATACGGACTGAATGAGAGCTAGAAGGCTTTAAGTTCCGCGTCACATTAAGAAATGTGTGGTTTCGCGTAGTAATAACATTTGGTAAATTATTTCTTTAGCTTGCGCTTTTTTAGCGAGTCTTGTTTTTATACGAGAAAGGAAAAGAAAAAAACAATTTTTTTTTGATAATAAATGTCGGATATTTTGACATAAACGAAAAGAACTTATTACATTCATCATCAGCCCGTACACGTCCACTGCTGAACATAGGCCTCCCCCAAACGACGCCACGAATAGCGGTCCTGAGCCGCCTCCATCCAACGACTCCCTGCGACCGCTACGATGTCGTCGGTCCATCGAGTGGGAGGTCTTCCCACACTCCCTTTCGCATTACATCGCGGTCGCCACTCGAGAACCTTTACTCCCCAGCCGTTATCGGTTCTACGAGCTATATGGCCTGCCCATCGCCACTTCAGCCTGCTAATTCTGAGAGCTACGAGTATGTCGGCAACTTTGGTTCTTCTATGGATTTCCGTATTCCGGACTTATTACATTAGCAATGAGAAAATAAATAACGTAGTCTTCAGTATCAATACCTATTAGAGATGTAAAAAATTGTTTGTAAAAGTTTTAATTTTGTGTTCAAGAGTCCTGTAAGGTCTAAATGAAATAAAGCACTTCGAGTTTTGAGTTTTTTGAAAAGAAAACCCGAGTCAATTTAAGTTGTCAAATACGGAATGGAACCAATTTATAAGTTCACTTTCTGAAAAGCAAAATTTAGCCTTTAAAAAAAGAGAAAATAAGTTACTACACAATCTAAAAATAAAAAGAACGTGTACACCTTTTCAACAAAGGGAATAACTAGATATCAACTGACATGTAGGGAATATCAAAAGGATTGTTATACGACACCGCCCGCTAAGGACAAAAAAAACCTACGGGATTTTGCTTGTTGTCTTGTTGATTCGTGAAAATAATGGAATTATACGTATAATATCATTTATGACTATATTTATGGAATACTAGCTGTTCCGGCTGTTTCACCCGCATTAAATTCGAATTTTTCATTTCTACGGGGCAAAAAAGGTATTTTTCCCGTAAATCTCCCATGGGAATTTGATGTTTTACCAGGACAAAAAGTAGCCTATGTTACTCTCCATTCTTTCAACTAACTCTATGCCAAAAATCGTTTGGTTGCTTAGTTAGGGCGTGAAGGAAGGACAAACAAACACACTTGCATTTATAATTATAAAGTAGTTAGGATATCATGTTAGTTGACTCATCATGTCAAGAGCCCCGGTTCAGGTCTTGGCGTTCGGTAGAACTACTACGATTATAAGTAGGTCCCTATAGCCAAAGCCTACTTACACCAAAGCATAGATTATGTGCGGAGATGTCCGTAGCGGTGACGAAGACTTCGACTTTGACTTTTTTTTAATTTTGTATTCTTGCAAATAAACGATTGCATATGATTATGACCAGCATATTTTGCATGTCTCATCTGTAGGTATACATAGCGGCACGTAACTTTAGCGCTGACCGTTACTGCGCAGAAGTAATAATAATATGAGGTGTTTTAAAAAACGATAAACCGACTTCAAATTCCCTTACTTTTTACAGTTATTTTAAGTTTTGCGGGATAAATACCCCTGGGGATAATTTTTTTATTCAAAATCGGTCCATAATTGGCTGAGATATCGCGTAACATACATAAAAATTCATACAGACGAATTGAGAACCTCCTCTTTTTGAAGTCAATTTAAAAAAGGTAAGGTACCTGGGCGGAGCTAACGGTACATTACCCATGCGCAGCTATCCCCTCCGCGTATCGTTCAGCGCTAGACTTATAAATTTCTCGCATATCGGATCAACCGTTTGACAGTTATGCTCGAAGTGACTATTTCACTATCATCATCAGCCCGTACACATAGCGGTCCTGAGCCGCCTCCATCCAACGACTCCCTGCGACCGCTACGATGTCGTCGGTCCATCGAGTGGGAGGTCTTTCCACACTCCATTTCGCATTGCATCGCGGTCGCCACTCGAGAACCTTTACTCCCCAACGGTTATCAGTTCTAAGAGCTGTATGGCCTGCCCATCGCCACTTCAGCCTGCTGATTCTGAGAGCTATGTCGGTAACTTTGGTTTTTCTACGAATTTTCTATTTCACTCTACAGCCAAAAACCCAAGGTGCCACTGAAAACTTCATTCAATGAATATATAATGCTGCACAATTCACACAGCGTCATTTAGCCCCACCCAAGCTAAGCAGACGTTGCGTTGGTAGCAATAACAATATTGCAGCGGTCGTCAAGGGGGTAACAAACTACTAATTTATATCCACAGTTTTGCAATGTATTACAATTACAACTTGGATGGAAACAACAGCGTCCGTAGGACAAAGGACTTCTTTGTATTATCATCAGACATCGGAGTAGGTAGAATGATTTTATGTACAATACTTGCATCATGGTTTCATAACATGGATATGCCTTTTTTTCCGGAAAATTCCGATATTTACCGGATTAAGTTAAATATTATAATTAAAGTAGTAATTTAGTAATACTACATTTGAAATTTTAAGGATGCGATTGTTAAACGTGTTATAGGTAAATTGATTTTTATAAACTTGTGAATTTAAACAATTTTTTTTGTTTCCGCCGTATGCGTTTCCATAAAATTCATCCAATTAATTTGAAGCTTTGTTGAGTTGCTGTGTGCTTATTTGTCACGTTTTCTACGCATTGAATCACGGGGGCAACATGTTCAGTGTTACTTTGCTAAATAAAATAATAATAATTGACAGTTCGCTATCGTTTTGTATGGATACTATTATTTATTCAGACGTTCAAGTCGGTCAAGACGGGTCAAGTCACGTTTTCCACAACACAGCAAACAAAGAAACGCACTCTACGAACCGAAGTAAGCAAGTGAGCCACCTGCGATTGCCCGCGCATGGTTCTTTCTGACAAACAATTAGTCATCCAGGATACTTTATACTGATTGGTTGCAACCGCTGTGGGTACAGAGTTTAAGATAAGTTAACAAACGACCCTGTTTGTCGAGTTATAGGTACAAATTATTATTATTAAGTGTATTACTAACCCGTTTATTTATTTGCTTTTACTTAGTCTTTCAATACCACAAGTTTTTAACTAAAGAATGCTGATCAGATCACCTATGCTGCCCCTAGGGTGTTAAGTCTTTAGAAAAAACACATGTTTAAATTGATACCAGTCGTTCGTCCAGCGGCGCGTTAGGCTGACAATATAGGATATGTCACGCAACGGACCTGGATGAGACAAGCACAAGATCCCTTATTTCCATATGTGCCTATCTCCAAAGAGTGGCCTATACCCAGCAGTGGGTGAAGTAAAGCTGTGGATGATGATGATGATATTGATATGTGTCTTACTCTATGCCTCCACTTAATATTTATGAAACTACAGAAAAAATGTCTTGATAATTTTAAAATACCGGAATTCCCGAGGTATATCCATACTAACCTATCTTTAAGGTCATTGATCCTAAATCATTCTACCTACTCCGATCTCTGATTATCATAATTGAAATTCTGAAAAGCCTAAACTATCGTGTTTAAGGCTGGGTTACCCGGATTTAGGGATTTTTAACTGTCCGTACCTCAATAACTAGGAGGCCTATAGTTTTGAAATTCAAACATATTATAGTTGAGGATATTTTCTAATGCATCACTAGACAAAAACACGATTGGTGACATTTCACCCGATCAAAAAAAAAAACAAAGTTACCTCTAAATGAAACTTTAAATGATTTATTATTAAATGATTTTTTTTTTCACTGTGAATAGAAAAATGAATAAAATGACACAAATTGTATACCAAAACATTGCAAACATTATAACGCAGTACATCACTAGAAAATATTTTTATATGTCATACAAATATTTTTCAAAACACCTAAATAACTACAAAATCGTGCTCGGCTTTCTGCGCACCGTCTTGCTTCTTGCTTGCGTCTTGCAAGTGCTGGGCTCACCTCGCCTTAAGACAATATAACTCAAATAAAATAAAAGAAAATCTATTTATTTGGCCATAAATAACATAACAAGACAAATTACAGATAAAAGAAAGAAATAGAATAGAATATATCTTTATTGCACCATCAATACTTTTATTACTTATACAAGAACTTAATACTAATTATACTTAGTGTGGTACAATCGGCGGCCTTATCGCTAACAGCGATCTCTTCCAGGCAACCTTTGGATGGAACATCCGTTGAAGGAAACATAAAATACATAAAGAGAATGGATAGGAACAGTGTTAGGGGACAAAAAGGTCCCTGTCTCAACGTTATGCCGCTACAAGCAGAAGCTAGTAGCGGCGCTGGTTAGAAGATAGACAATAAAATAAAAAATATCCTTTGATTTAGGTACTGATACTGAGTTAGAGTACGTGATACGTCAAGTTTAGAACTCGCAAAGAAAAGTCTGAAAAGCTATAATAGCAACACCAAACGAATTTTTTTGTGTCATACTTACATATAAAAAAAAAACGAATACAAACAAAGAAAAAAAAAATTTTTTTTTGTTTGTATTCGTTTTTTTTTTTTTTTAAAGAAAAAAATTTTTTTTTTTCTTACATGAAACAGCTGTATAAATGTTATGCAGCTGAGATCTAGATAATATAGCTTATGTCAATAGGTACATAAACTTTCGAACGAACTTTTTACCGTACTTTCGTCCTTCGTTTAGCGCTAAAATTAAAAAGGACGAGCTATTATCATATCACGGTTCATGGAATTGTACTGCAAATACGTAGAACCGTTTAAAGCACAATAACAGAATACAAATAGCGCAATAAATATTAATTATTATTCAACATAGCTCAATTATGCGCAATCAACGCGGGTTACTACGGACTGAGTCCTGATTAGAGATTGCTAAATATTTATTAGACACAATCACACCGCCTAGCCCTAATCTGTATTGGTCCAAGGATCTGCAATAACCAATTAACCTGTAATGCTGATGCGGTATGGAATTTCGTGGTCCTCTATTCGCCTGTCTCATTAGAATTTGAACGAAATATCTAGCATTATAAGCTTTTTCTTTAGAATAACTAATCTCTATGTTCAGCAGTAGACTGATTTACAGTCCTGAACAAATTAATACAGACAAAACAACAACACACATAAAAAAATTAGCTAGCTGCTGCCCGCGCCTTCGCCCGCATTTTATCGGGATAAAAAAATAGCCTATAAGTTATTCCAGGTCCCAAACTATACCCATACCGAATTTCAGCCTAATCGGTTCTAGGACGCCACGGAATCTTCAGGAGACGGATCTAGCACCACATCTCCACCGCATCTATTTTCCTCCGCTCTTTTTGTCTCAGAATCCACATCTCAGCTCCGTATAGAAGAATTGGAAAGACCAGACTCCGCATCAGACGAACTTTGGTGGTTTTGGTTATCCGGCGGTCCTTACAAATCTTGGAGCCTCTTAGTAGCCGATCGTGTGATAGCACAACGTCTTCTTATTTCCTCTTCCAGAACCTAATGTTGGAATACCACCAAAGTTTATCTATGACACCGATATTTTTTTTATCTGTGAGTTGTCTATGCCAAACTCTGTGTAGTTGCTCTATTAAAATATTTCAGTTTACCGCTAGATATAAAAAAAGATTTCCGGTTTGATTCTAAAAGTTTCTTAGAAGCTAATCGGAACACGTACTATTGAAGAAATAAATTATATTTTACTTAAATTACTAACTTCTATATACATATATAATAACTTATTCCAACTGGTATTGATATGGACCAGTTGAGCTATCTGTAGATTGTTTGCAACAGTCTGCAGTTAGCTCAATTGTTTCATACTAGTTTAATTTCTTTATATTATTTGATTGTTATTTTCTTTGTCAATAAAGTTTACTTATTCCTATGTGTACGGACAGATCCATAAAATCACTGCTAAGTAAACAAATAAACAATACAAATTCATATCGCACAGACGGATCCAAAGTATACCCAAGTAGCTTTATCAGTTAACCGAGTACGAAGAGCGGGTCGTATTTAACGAAACCAAATAGCGTATACCGAGCTATAATCATAAACATAACAAATAACAATAAAAACCCTATCGTCCTAACTCCTGTTACTGAGGTGTTTAACCTAGGGTCTGGGTCGTAAGGCATCGAAATTATTCTGCCTGTGTCGTCTGTAGATTTTTATATGGAATATATTGAGCTTGATAAGTGATTTTTTTCGTTAATAGTCGATACTTTATTACCGTCTATAACTTTAAAAATCTATTATCATTTCTATTTATAAACCGACTTCAATAAAGGAGGAGGTTCTCAATTCGACCGTATGTTTTTTTTTTGTATGTACATTAGAGATATTAACGCCAATTTAGAAAATTCTTTCAATATTGTATAGAAAATGATCCCGAGGTGGTAACATAAAATGTTTATCCCCAGGGGATTAGTATTTATCCAGCAAAACTTAAAAACAGTATAAAAGTAAGGGATTCGAAGGCTATTAGTAGGTTTATTATCACAATGAGTGGTAACAAATAGTTTTCCATAGCAAACGGCGTCAATAAGAGGTAGGTTCGTGAATTTGAAGTCGGTTTATCGTTTTTAAAACACACCAAATTATTTTTATTTAGATATTTGGCATCTAATTAAATTTTAGTCAGAAGATAAAGTCAATTATTATTGAAGATTGTAAATGAGCAAATGCAATCCACCGAACCTTGCAGTGCACTAAACTTTTGTTTGGTCTACGTTCTTTCTGTATTCTCTAGTCTAGTCGTATGATGTTTGGGTAATTGAAGACCGATATATAGCGCGGCTGGTTGCGGGTACGATTCCCGCCTTGGGACAAATGTTTGTCAAATATTTGTTGCGAGTGTTCTGGTTATTTCTATATAACATAAAAAAATATGTAATGTAGGTATACATATATTAGTAATCAAAATACCCATAACACAGTTAGTCCAAGAAAAAACTTAACTCCAAGGTGCTGTGTGGATTGTTCAGAATTATTTATTTTGTTGTATCCAAGGCAGTGGCAATAAAATTAGAACAAAATTCCCAAAACTACACACAGCTAGTTCAAGAAAAAACTCTTTTTCTACTTTGACTTTTCGAGTATATTCTCTAGAAATTCAGACACGTCGGCACTCGTTAGTTTCCATAACAGCAAAGATAAGACGGGCGGCCACCACGATTGTTATTTTATAGTGGCTGCTGAGACCAAAGCTTTCTTATGCAAAACATCTTTTTAGAATATTCCAGCCATGTTAGCTTGTCGAGAGTGGAGAGAACACTCATGCACAGAAACTAGGGATTCGATAATTTCTTTGCATGAGATATAGATAAAAGTTAAATGCTGGCGATCCCCTTTTGTTTTTCGTGTAGGATTGTGTGGTCAAAGTGGATAATTATTTAAAAAAAGACAATCGCGCCATCTTTAAAAAAATAAATCTAGTAAAACTCGATGTTGTAATGTAGAGGTTATGGTAGAGGTAATTTCTAATCATCACACTATCATATCATCATAATATCAGTCCATCCACGTCCACTACTGGACATGGGCCTCCCCCATACGACAACACACACATAATCAAAGTCATCACAATAATATCACTAATATTATAAATATAAAAGTTTGGATGGATTGATGGATGGACTAATATATGTTTGTTACTTGTTTACGCCGAAACTAATGAACGGATTGGGCTGAAATTTTGCTTAGATCTACCTTTTTCCCCTAAATAACTTTCCATCGGATATTAAAAACCTTTAAACGTTTTCATAGAAACAATGCGTGCGAAGCCGCGAGTAGAAACTAGTCTTTAATAGCTCGTTCGAGTTTGCTTCTAGTTTTTTTCGTGGATATACTAATAGATACCTAATCTAACAATTCGATTTCTGATAGAATGGCTTCATAGAGGGGTGGCTTTTACCTAACAGTAAGTAGGTAGCGGGTTCAGTACATAGAATGATTAGGTAACCAGCACACTAACCATTTCAATGCCCAGCGGAGCAATCTGTAGGGGCCGCTGCTACAAAATGCAGATTTTTTTTTTGTATTGTCTTTAGAACTTCGTATGACCACAATTTCACCTGATGGAAAGTGACGATGTGATCGATGGTGTATCACGAAAGTCTAGAAGACACCTATTCAGTCTTGTCTTGAAGAGACCCAGATTGTTATTGGCCGGAAAAACAGAAGCAGACAGCTAGTCCTATTCCTTAGCGGTGCGAATGATGAAGGTGGAGGTAAACTGGTCGTGGTGCGACATGGGCACTGAAAGTGATAAACTATTGAATATGCCTAAAATAAATTGATCTAAATACAACTGCACTTTTAAATGTGCTTTTCCCACTTTACGGAGTAAATCAATCGAACTTCTATATTATTTTCGCTATTTTTAACATAAGAATATTCGACGGTTATTCCAAGGAGAAACCAACTAAATCAAAACATGGGTTTCAAAGTTGCAATTGTAGCAATTTCCATCACAGCATCAGTTGAGGCGGAAATACGTCGCATGCTGGCAGTTAGGTGTTAGTTATCCTCGAACAGACGGTTGGCTAGCGGTTTGGATTTGCAGCACAAAGCTTTGCTTAGGGTAAACTTTGAGTTCATCTTTTGTTAGGAGATTTGTTAGTATTTTGTTATTTCGTGGCCTAAATATAGCTATACTAAAGCTTTAGGAAAAACGGTAATACCTACTAAATCTAAAATATGAATATATTTATATATATTTTAAAAACAAGCTTTTATATCACCTAGGTACGAGTACAAACTCTTAAGTCGTTTCATTTAGGAGTTCCTAGGGCCACCTTCGGCCTCCATCATCAGACCAGCTCGACGGTACCATGACATTGCATTGTCACCGAACTTACATAAGTAGGTATACCAAATTTTAGCTCAATCGGTTGAGGATAAATGGTCTAAAATTCAGTTGCAAGATTTGTCCCACACAAACTAAATGGGCAAGTAGAAAAAAGGTCGTCATAAAAGAATCCTTATAAGAACCAAAGTCACCGACATCTCTCAGAATTAGTAAGCAGGTCATACATATAGCTCGCAGAACTAATAACCGCTGGGGAGTGAAGGTGGTGGAGTGACGGCCACGATACAACGCAAAACGGAGTGTTGGGAGACCATCCACTCGATGGACTGACGACCAACGAAAAGTCGATTGTCGATGTGTACTATTTTGATAATAAGCGTGTAGCGTGGGTTTCTGATAGCTGAAAAATCAGCAAGCAATTATTTCTGGATACTTATAGACCTCAAAACTCAAAAGCACGGGTTCTGCGAGTGTTGCTTCTGGCTGTGTGCCGTTATCCACTAGCTTTTTTAAGCTAGGTTGATAAGTAATGGGTGTGCATAAAAAGTTAGATATCAAGTGACGTTTCCTAGCATTGCAGCTACGTAAAGGCACGAACAACAATGATCGAACGAATATTCCAATGTTTTCACCAAGTTCTTACATTACATGATCCAGGAAAACTAGATCTGCTCTTCCGGGAGTGACACAAAGTGACGTCTGTCCAGTTGCCACTTTATTTCAACAAAATGTAGAAGTTGGGAATCAAATTATCATCATCATTATACCAGCCCATACACGTCCCCTGCTGGACATAGGCCTCCCCGAACGACGCCAAAAATAGCGGTTCTGAGCCGCCTCCATCCATAAAAATAGGATAAGGGTCAATTAAAAAATCATTAAAAAACGACAATCGTCAATTATGTTTGTTAGATCATTCAAAACAGCGTTAGTGAATGTGATAAATTAATTGGTAAATACAAAAGTTTTATTAGATTTATACAGGTAACACAAGGAATTCGGTGAGTTACGATTTTACGCTACTGGTAACACTAGAAAACCAGATTCGTCTTCTCATTCGCCGATGACATCGATGACGTAGCCTTGTTTCACCCACGTGACCGTCGTGTCTCGGAAGAGCATACCTTATATTCTGTCCTCATATACCATGTTGCATTATTGCTATGAACACCGCATTTCCGTCACGTCTCGCAGAGGCGAATCAGAAACTTGTGCTTGCGGTATAGATTCTAAAGCTCTGTGCATATTGTGCTATGAATACTGGTTCGAGCTAAGCAAATTATTGAGATTCTGGTAGCTTTGTAATCAACGATTTTGCGAGAGACATGGCGTAAGATAAGGAAATCAGACATCAAAACTAGGGAAAGACCAATTTCATCTTTCAGACTCGTAGAGTTTTTTCATTTAGTTTTAAAGCACTTATAAATGATAATTGATTTTTTGCTGTTGCCAGATGATGCTGTGTGGATTATTCAGCATTATTATTATTATGAAATCTCCTATAAAAATTTGATAACTATAAGTCGTATATTTCTTTTTGCGACCTCCTGCCAGTATTGTGTTTCTAACACCGACTCAGTGCTTAGAAACACTTAAACCCTCAGAGCTTTAGTTGAATCGCCACTAGTACTCCGGGTATTTCCTGTTATATGTAATTGCGAATAGTTGGTGCAAACTGCAATCAGTGACTGGCCGGCACCAGATATCCCAAGGATTCGAAACGCGCCGACATGAGTGGAGCCGAGCCCATCTATTGCGTTACAGTTTTCGAATTACTTAGAACTTGATTGAATTAATCGTTTATTTAATTAAAACTAATGGTGTTTTCTTTAGTTCTTGTAAAGCCGACTTCGAATCCCTTGGTTTTGAACTATTCTTTAAGTTTTGCGGGATAAATACTAATTTCCTTCCTTTTTTTTCTCTTACCTTCGAGAATACAATTTTAAGTGGACCATTTTTTGTACAACTACAAAATAATCACCCAAATCTGTTGACGGAGAAATCGACGATCATACATAAAACAGAATAAATACAGCTGAACATATAACTTCCTCCTCTTTACCAGCGGCTGACTAGGTTACAATTTCTTCTGCTCAAAAACATTCTGCGTGGTCAGAATCGGAAACACTGAATAGGTAAGGCGTATCTTCTGTTCATATAGCAAACGACAACATCATCGGCAAAGAAGATTTTTTTAATCAAATGATCACTAATAATAATACCCCCCTAGCCGAATTTCCACTACGGCGGCCAATCTCAACTGAGACTAGCCAGATGTGCACGACATATTATAGTGCACAAGTGTATACGCACAGGTGCACTCTCTATTCCCTCACTCTCATAATCAGATGAGCTGGCAGACCGACATGACCGGAGAGAGGTCAGGCGCAGGACCGACGACTTAACGTTTTTTCCGAGGCACGGGGGTCACCGTCAACTTCCTGACTCCAGGTTGCTACTGTGAATTTTCTATGCTAGAAAAACCCTAATAACAATTATTGGCCCGACCCGGGATTTGAACCCAAGACTGATCAGCGGTTGAACCAGCTGACCGCTAGACCAACGAGGCAGTTAATCAAAATAGTCACTAATATCCGATAGATAAGTTGGGTATGATGGATTTATTAGTATCAGCACGAGGAGGATAAATAGAGTAGGATTAAAAGAATAAATAAATAATAAAAAATCAAATAAAGAATTGGGGACGCGTCCGACAGCTATGGACCAGTTGAGCTATCTGTAGATTGTTTGCAACAGTCTGCAGTTAGCTCAATTGTTTCAATTGTAAATACTAGTCTCATTTGTTTATATTATTTGATTGTTATTTTCTTTGTCAATAAAGAATCACTATTATCCGAGAGATACCTAAGCTGGGCATCATGGATTTTAGTATCAGCAAGAGGAGGAGGTTTAGAGCAGGATCAAAATAAGAGTCACTCAGATCGAAATAGAGCAAGTTAAGCTGATAAGGCGGCAATGATTTTAAGCTGCTTCATAAAGTTTTACATTGCTTTTATTGCTAAAGACAGGATTTCAAGAACTTTGGCCACACACAAGCTACATATACTGGATTCGCCCCAGCGTTTTATAATCTTTGCTAAGCACGTTTGAAATAACTGTCAGTTGTTTGACTTGAATGACAGGACAACGTCTGTCGGGTCAGCTAGTTTATAATAAAAAATTATTTGGACGCATAGGCGGTGCTTGACTAGTGAGGTAAATGATCTTGTGAAAAAAGAATGGTATGGAAATATTTCTAAGGAGGAAGAATAAGAGGGACTCTACATAGTTATTAATTAAATAAAGATCACATAAGTGAAAAACGACAGCCAATACCGTCAGCGATCACGGGCCAGTGTGAATGGCCCCTAACAAGCGGCTATGAACTCAATCATGGTAATGCATTGTCGCAAACTAGCAGACTGGTGTTACGTAGATCGTTTGAGAGTTGTGTGCACTTCGCAAACTGAATCAAGCGCGGGCTGCACCGCGGATACGTTTAGTATGATACCGGATGCGGTGTTTCTATTTTAGGAATATACTTTGCTTCTTTGCGGTGTTCTGGTGTTTTCTATGTATTCAAAATAGTAATATATTGTATTAAGTACATCAGTTATCTAGTTCATATAACTCAAGCTCTGCTAGGCTTGGTTGGGACTAACTAGATGATGCTGTGTAGAGCAGTTATCCTCAACCGATTGAGTTGTTTGTCATACTTATGTAAGTTCGGTGACAATGCAATGTCATGGTACCATCGAGGTGGTCGAGATGGTACCATGACCAGGAACTCCTAAACGAAACGACTTAATCACACGTCGAGTTTGTGTTCAAGCACTTTGGTCCTGGATGATATAAAAGCTTGTATTAAAAAAAAAAATTATATTAAAATCTTCTTTATTTCATATGATTTCAATAACGGGTCACAAATACACGTGTGTCGTGTTAAAGCCACGTGAAATAAGTAGCCGGAAACTACTTGTCCTAACATAAAATGAGCTTGTAATTCCCTCAGCAATAAAAGGTTTTGACACGAAATCGATGTTTCAGATTCGTTTTTGTCCAAAAGCTATCTTTTAGTAACTGACATCGGAGTGTTGCACGAGGATAAATATGAAACTTCGTTATTTGTTTTTCGAGTAAGCACCCAGCACGGCTATTCTAACTTGATCGAAAAGATTCCTTGACTCGAAATCTGACACAAATCCGCGCGAAGTTCAAATAATTTAGCACTTTTTAATATTTTCTGCGTTCTACAAGCAACATCAATAGCAGAAAAGTAGCTTAACGTAAATTGTAAAACATTTTCTATGAACTCATGTTTTAACTAATTTCGATTCGACTCGAGTTTGGGAGAATTTAATAAATTAAGAAATTTATTATTAAAATCAACATTATTACTAAAAGCCCCATTAATCGTACTTTATTGGAACATGGGTTGATAGAAAATGGTCAGCGACTCATGAAAAACTACTTTTTAGGTAGTTTTATTCCTTGTAGAACGCAGAAAATATTAAAAACCGTTAAAATATTTGAATTTCGCGCGGATATGTGTCAGATTCCGAGTCGACGAAGGTTTTCGATCGAGTTAGAATAGCCCTGCAGGTCACGGTTCGAGAGAACATTTTTATTAATCATACGATGAGTCAATGTGAGCTAATCTACCATTTATTCATTGGACAGAGTCCACTTGCTACAGGCAAGGTCATACAATCCACACAATGCATTTAAGGTGGATCGTTTCCGGTAGGCGCGAGTTATTTTTCATCATTCGCACCGCTAAGGAATGGAACTCGCTGCCTGCTTCAGTTTCAGAGAATTACAATCTGGGTCTCTTCAAGACAAGAGCGAACAGGTGTCTTCTAGACCTTCGTGATACAACATCGGCCACATCATCACTTTCCATCAGGTGAGATTGTGGTCAAACGAACGACTATAAACTATAAATAAAAAATGTGGATTTTAATTTATTCTGCGCTCTATAAGGAATAAAACTAGCAGAAAAGCTTTGCCACAAATTGTATATCATTTTCTATTAACTTATGAAAACTAACTTTGGCTCATTGGTATTTTTGGAGCACGTGGAACGTTTGAAGTTGGTTTTATGATGGTTTCATAGAAAATTAGTTCACGATTTGCGGCAAATTATCTTTCCGTTACTTTTATTCCTTATAGATCACAAAATTAAATACCACGAAAAAAAAAAAAAAAACTCGCGACTATACGAGGGAATCAATCACCCTTAACATTGTATTTAACTGTTTGAATACCAATCAGTTTTTTTTCTTTTTCTTCATTTACCAATCAGTTTAGTGCGTAAACCTGGCACGAGAAGATAGACCAAGGCGTTTTTTAAAGTTTGTATTTAAATCAAACTGCATTAGGTACAGGTAGAAAATACTAGCTAGACAATCCTTACTGATATTATTAACGCGAAAGTTTGTACCTACATATTATGTATGGATGTTTGTTACTTTTTCATGCAAAAACTACTGAATGGATTTTAATGAAGCTTTACAATAATATAGCTAATACCTCAGAATAACACATAGGCTATTATTTATAAAGATACCAGCTGGTGCACGTGATTTCGTCTGCGCAGGATTAGTACTTGATATTCTTCTTAGCCGTCGTTTGGGGTGAGGCCTATGTTCAGGATTGGACGTGTACGGGCTGATGATGATGATGATTCTTCGTAGTCCACGCGGGCGTAGCCGCGGGCGGGTCAGCTAGTTCACAATAATATAAACTAAACCGATACACATATTTTACAAATTTTAATGACTCATCATTAATTTGTAAATACTTTGAATGCCCATGACGCACTTGTTTGTGTTGAACGTGTTCGCCCCTGGCGGTTCTTAACGCAGAGGCTGGGCATTGAACGGGATATTTAATCTCCAACTACAGACTAATAAACAATAAAAGAACAATACTTTCAGAGCAAAGGCTCGTCCTGACAAACAAACAAAACCACGGTACTTTCGGACCCAGGATCCTTTCATCCCACTTTCATAGCCCTGCGGCGCAATGACGAATCAGCACAAGAGAAATGGTACAGAGCTTACATGGTATTCAACGGTTAACAAACAACAGAGCATCAAACAGTGGTTTTAAGTTGAGCGCCACGCCAAAAACGCATTCCCGTGTTCTCTACGCCAAAGCACGAAGTGGACAAAATATATTCTACACGTCTCGTTACCGCTGAGGGGTCCTCAGGTGATTTGTCAAGTACATATAAGAAAGAGACTATGGCGGTCAAAGGGTTAATAAATGAAATAAATTAATAAGTGTTAAATTATAAAATGGAGAACAATCCTATAAATATCATAAAGGCAAGAGTTTGTGAGGATGTGAAGAAATTACTGAGTGGATCGGGCTGAAATTTTGCATGTATAAAGTTCTGAACCTGGATTAAGCTATAGACTTCTTTTTAACCGACTTCGAGAAGAAGAGGAGGGTCTATGTATGTTCGGCTGTACGTATATATGTAGTACTAGTACTATCCAACGATCCTATCCTTCCACGGTTGCTCTGGTAGAGATCGCTCTAGAGCGATAAGACCGCCACTTATAATTTAGTTTTAAAGTTGTTGTTTTTTACCAAAAAGTGTGCAATAAAGAATTTTTTATCTTCTATCTATCTATCTATGTTTTTATGGTTATGTCCGTCAATTTCTGTTATTTATGGACCTATTTGTATAATTCTTTTAAAGTTGTATAGAGAATTATCCCTGGAGAGGTGTTCCCACAAAACCTTTATTCTCAGGGATTAGTACTTATTCCTAAAAACTAATACAAACAGTTTAAAACTATTTTATATATTTGGAAAACGAACAGATTATTTAGCAGAAATGGTTGGAACTTATGGGTAACTTAGCCCAGCAGTTTCCGCTTATGAATAATTTTCAAAACAATAAAATTAAAACATGAAATCGTTTGATATGGTTTATATACGCTATGCATTGGACAGGAACGAGTCGAGCAGAATGGAGGAGGCCTACGTTCATAAATGGACGTCCCAGAAAGAAAATTAGGATTATATCGTATAAATGTTGTAAAATCAAATTAATATATTTATTGGTCGAAGAGACGCGTGACCTGAGAGCTGGTGAGTATCTGGCGCATTAGCATTGCCATACAGCGAGGCAATGCAGCCAGCGTCTTGGGGACGCTTGGTATTGACTGGTATTGATATGGACCAGTTGAGCTATCTGTAGATTGTTTGCAACAGTCTGCAGTTAGCTCAATTGTTTCAATTGTAAATACTAGTTTAATCTTATATATAAAATTTCCATGTCACAATGTTAGTTGCAGTACTCCTCCGAAACGGCTTTACCGATTATTACCAAATTTTATATGCGTATACAGTAGGTCTGAGAATCGGCTACTATCTATTTTCCATACCCCTAAGTGATAAGGGTTGAAGGCAAAACAACGTTTGGCGGGTCAGCTAGTTTGTTTATATTATTTGATTGTTATTTTCTTTGTCAATAAAGATATATTTATTAGGTAAAAAAATGCATGCAATAAGTACCTACTTTTCTTTCTATTATCTTAATTCTAATCTAATTCATCTAATGTTGTATAAGAAATGGGAATAAATGGCTATATTATATTATTATGCATTGGAATACTGGCATCGTATGGGGGAGGCCTATGTCCAGCAGTGGACATGTATGGGCTGATATGATGATGATAGACTACTGATAAAAAATGAGAAAAAATAGAATCTCTTAGTACCGTGTAGGTACAAACAGCACAGCCGACAAAACTTGCACAGATTAAAACTTATTTAAACTCGAAGCGAATCAGCTGTTCCAAACGGGTCTTACGGCCACGCCTTTACCGTAAGCGCAGCGGAGCCGCATGAGGGACCGAGGAGCGCTAATTGTCGTGTGCGAATAAATTAGGGCTCTCTGTGTAACGTACGTGACACACCGTTACAGTAATGTGCTCTTTATGAGCACATCATGCGTGGAGAATTGCGGATTTCATAAATTTTGAAGATGTAGTGAGCAACTATGAAGCTTTGATATCACCAATTGTTCCATGTTACCTTACTAGATTTATCTTATGAGTTACTAGCTGCTGCACGCGCCTTCGCCCGCGTTTTATCGGTATAAAAAAGCCTATATGTTATTCCAGGTCCCAAACTAGCTATACCCATACCAAATTGCAGTCCAATCACTTCAGTAGTTTTGCGTGATAGAGGAACAAACATCCATACATCCATTCATCCATCTATTCCTAAAAACTTTGACATTTATAATATTAAGCAGGATGACAAATGTTTGGAAGCTTTTAGTAACTGTATTATAATAACAAAAACCGGGATTTTTAGCATGATTCGATGATTTCACAGTTGTGTTGAATTTTCAGAACATATTTCTTACTTTAGTGTTTGTCCGTACGTACTTTGGCTTGCACACCGCATACACGAAGGACCAACGGCAAACATAGAGACGAAAACCATATTAATATAATGTTTGTTAAGAACACTACTACACGGTCCTCTCGTTGAAATCTACAGAGAGAACTTTGCATGGATTTTCACTGCTATGAAATCCGGAACATGGAATGGTTTCAGTGTTATACTAAGTCCAAGTTGCAGACAAATATAGAGCTTAACTAGCAAGTTAGAATAGGAGTTTGGCTTATAACATTCTACATAATTATGTGCGTAAGGTGACTATCGCGATGAACTTTAGCTTCATAGAAATATTGACATGTATCTAAATCGCATTAAATTTAGATTTACATAGATAGGCAAAATAAACATGTATTAGACTAGACACATAAGTGATATTATAAATGTGCTAGTGGTTTATTTTTCATTTCTTCCACTAGTGGACAAAAAAATGAAGTGAAGAGAATATCAATAACACCTTATTTCTTATTTGATAATAATAATAACAATGTTTATAGTATAAATATTGTCTCAGTGCTTATTTTGTAAGCCTAAAGAAATAAAGTTATTGATTCTGATTCTGAACTGACTAAGCCAAGCAATCCACCTTATTAATACATCGCATTTTTTTTTATGCTGGACAATTCACACAGCATCATCTAGCCCCAAGCTAAGCAGAGCTTGTGTTATGGGTACTTGATGGCTGATATCCTTATTACAATATATTACGTAGATAGATATATTTTTTATTATACATAGAAAATACCCAGAAAACCCGAGACAAATATTTGCAAATCGTACAAACATTTGTCCCAAGGCGGAAATCGAACCCATATTCTCCTGCGTCGCAGGCGTCGACCTTCGCCGGCCGCGCCAGATCGGTCGGCAAGAGGATAAGCGAAACACTTTGGCATTTCCGTCCAGAAGCATTTCAAATAAGTATTTCAAATTCATTTCTGCCCACGGCTTTTGACGTATTTTCTTGATAAAAAGTAGCCTAATTTATTATTCCAGTTCTAAAACCATAGTGCTTACACAAAGTTTTTGTCGGATCCCCTGAGTTTTCACGTGAAGAAGCAACAAACATCCATCCATCTTAACAGACGTCCTTTTGCATTAGTGTGCTTCTCAAAAAGGAATGTGATCCAGCAAAATGTACGATTCACATTCACACTGGTCACAGGACAATCTGGTCGGATGCATTCTCCATGACGTCACCGGCACCGACAGTCCACTTTATCTTTTTTAATTGTTTTTCCTTCGGGTCAATAAATGGGGTCACGAGGGATCTTTATTCTTTGTGAACAGCATCAAACACAGGTTCTTACTGAAATAAGTTATATTTTAACCTGGCCTGGAGTTCGAAGGTACATATAATGAGAACCGAAATCCGTGCCGATATCTTAATGTAAAGGGTGAAGGTTGAACAAGGCCAGCAAAGCAAGGTCACGCGGCCGGAAGCCCTTTCCTGGTATTAGGATTAGGACCGTAATGTATGTATTAAAAATGTAAGTACCTGCAACCATGGCTTAGTACCAAAAGTACCGATACCATAGCGGTAGGTATCGGTATATTCCATTTCAGTATCAATATTTTTCAAGTATCGGTATTTGAGCTCAAAGTATCGATACTAATAGCGGTTCTTGCGACGTCGCCAGTTCGCATCAAGGTACACCGCCGCCGGCACCGCTCTGCGGGGCGGGTGGTATCGATACTTTACGTAGATAGTATCGGTATTTTAGAGTTAAGGAACCGGTAAAAGTAACTGTACTCATGAAAAATATCGATACTTTGGTACAGGTAATGATGTTAGTATCGATATAAATCATATCGATCCTTTTTAGTATGCATATTTTTAGTACTGCGAGGTCAGTGGAACCGGTTCTAGAAAATATCGGTATTCAAAGCCCTGCCTGCAACCATAGAAACGAATGTAGCGCAAATAAAACAGCAAACTGGATTTAACTCAGTTCCTTGCAAAGTAACTCTACTCTATAAGCATACCATTACAGAAATACATGAGAGTGGAAGAATCCCTATGTATTCTCGTCGTGCACCAATAAAATCAACAAGACGACGTCCTCCCTCATACGAAATGTTACAGACATTCAAAGATTCTACCTGGATTTTCGCTCGCGAATGAATCATATTTTTCTGTGGTAGTAGAAGGAAAAACATTTGTACAAAAAGCCAACTATTTTAAAAAAAGAGGGCATTTAAGCGAAATGCGCGAGAAGAAAACTTATTGTGTCATGTTCACACGTCCAAGTACTCGTAAGATGATTTTGTAACTTTTGTACGCTTTGTACGAAACAGTGAGTTCAAACGGGTGATACCAAGACTTAACAATAAAATTTTCAAAAACACAGCATTATAAACATAAACTTCATCAGGAATTTAGAGCCAAAGCTGATAATTTGGTAAACACCGTGATCAAAAGTCTATGTAAGTATATCTTAAACACAAAATCAAATCAAACAAAATCTAACAAGATTAGTGTTCCCAAACTTGTCACAAACATTTCCTAGTAAAAATCGATGACCAAATCCGCCGGTCTGAGCGGCAGCATCACTTTATCTGAGATTTCATTGTAAAATAAGCTGTATTGTGATCAATGTAAGCTCTAGATTGGATAGCCAGATACCAAGGAAGTCTTTAGAGTTTGAACTGTCTAAAATTTGACTTGTCTAAGTGCTTATTTTGTAAGACTAAATAAATAAAGTTTTTTATTCTGGATTCTGGAACAATGACTCTAACTTGTGCCAATTCAGCAATAATCACAACATACATATCTCAGAGCGAAAGCTGCTTCAGTGAAATAGGAATGCTATATAAGTTATAAGTAAGTAAGTAATACATTTTATGTAGAAACGGTCATGTGCGCAAAATGCCCGGCCAGTTTTGCATATTGGTATATTAATACTAGTAGTGACCGACCCTTATGAATCTTAAAATTAAGCCTGCGTAACACAACAATTCGCCGCAAAAAGTTGAATCGCGCGAGTCCAAATGAAAATTCAAAATAAATGAATATTTTAAGTAAATCTTCGGCCCACGCGTCGTTTGTTAGATTTTGTTCAATCGCCAACCAAATATTATGAAGAGTAAATGAAGGGTAATGATATTTTGTTCAATTTAATAATACTACACAATGTTTCCGAGATAGAACAGGGCCCGTACTCTTAAAAACGAAATCGAATTTTCTGATTCTTTTTCGTGCAAACGCTAATCTTATGCAATGGACATAAGAGTTGGTTTTGCACGAATACGAAAAAGAAACTTCGATTTTCCTTTTCCAAGTAGGCCCCCAGGATATGCACAAAATATCCATAAAAGGTATACCGGTAAACACCAAGAGATGTACAAAAGAGGAAAAAAATATTCAAGTTGCACAATGGGCGGCCTTATCGGATAAGTATTGAATTTATAATTTGACGGTCCTTAAGATTTAAACTGAATGATACTTAATCTGATTTTAATTACAAAGTTAATTATGACAGATTTACACCCTATTCTTCCAAGAATCTCTTTGTGGCATCAAGGTCTGCATTAGGTCTGATTTATGATCGTTCGGTGTCGAATGCAAGTCTACGAAAATTCGAGAGATCCTTTGATTATTTTCCTACTAAACCTTCTGTGCCAAAACGGCAGACAAAGTTCGGAACTCTTCATTCAGACTGCAATCTAATTTTGGATCTCCCACCCCAAAACAAAACTTTAAAAACATCCCGGCGAACCAATATTTATCAGACGATTCGTGTTCAAGTAAAGTTATATGATTCCTATGCCTTAGAGATGAGATTACAAAGAAATATCAAACTACGCGAAAAGTGCGAAAAGCTTTTTAGTGCTATAGTTATTCTGATGTCAAAAAGACATCAGAATTAAATTGCATTTAGGCTTACGAAGCTAGCACGCATGGATGAATGAATTGAATGATAAGAGATACCTAGTAGACGATTACAGACATGATGATAAAGAAGAGAATTAAAGAGCCTAGCAAAACAAAATGGAATAGAAAGCATTGTGCTGACAAATAGACTATTGTAAAGCCCTATCAATCTACCAAATTCTGCCAGGCATCATAAAAGTTCGGTTTTCAGCTTAAAAACTATAAATCATAGTCCAGTTTGTTTGAATGAATGCGTAAAGCGTACCCGCATTGATGAGCGAAGTATAATTAAACCTGGTGCAACGGCCGAGCTTCATGCAAACTTAATAAGTCAATGTATTTATAGAATAACGTGGATACGATCAGACGGATAACCAAGTCAATAAATCACAGGATATAAAATATTATGTTTCTGTTTACGTTTAAGTTTGCATTGTGGTCATTGAACTTGAGAAAGCAATTCGTGATGACCATCTTATCCGGTATTTTGTTATATACGAGACCTTCATTTGACCACTATCTCACCTGATTGAAAGTGACGATGGGGCCGACAGTATATGACGAAGAAAAGATAAGACACCTATTCACTCTTGTCTTGAAGAGGCCCAGAAGCATGATGATAAGAGGACATTATTATCATTATCTTGAATGATGGCCCTGTGGCTTACAAAAATATAAATCTATAGGATGCAATGGATGCAGAAGGTGCTTTACGTTGTAGTCTTTAGCTTAAACTACCCATTAATGGGATTTCACAATCCCAGACAAAAACGCTAAGCGAGATCTAAAGTATGTCTAAGTGGATAAAGAAAGAACGTTTAAAATAGTTTGAAGACACCGAAATGTTATTTCGTTAGCAATAGCAATAAAGCCTAGGGGTTCTTGTCTAGACTGAGTTTAAGTGCCAAGCCAGTAATGGATCTTCTAGCTGTATTTTTTAATTCCAGGGTTTTTACTAAATTCTCAGAGAACGAATTTAACGATTATTAGAGTGTAACGTTTTTAAATAGGGCACCTGAATGCTATTGACCTCAAAATGTTAATAGAATAATGACATTTGAACCGAATACTCACCTAACACGAAGTACAGGTTGCGTCATGGTTTAATAGCGCTGACCTTGATGCGCAGAAGTCGATTTTTAGTTTTTTTACACCTGCGCAGAACCCCCCTTCACTTTCGTCGAGCGCTATTAAACCGTAACGAGACGTGTACCTACTCTGTGTTGCAGTATCCTTTTTGACTGACTGACTTACGCCTGGACTCAAATCCAAGACTTACACGCCCACTACGTCACGGAATTCATCGATTATGTAAATGAGGCTCTGTTAAGTCATCAAAAGTAAACTTTTGATACCACTAATTTCAAGAAGAAAGCATTTCGTACAAAAATATCGATCGTTTACTGACACCTTTATGACACCCTTCCAAGAAAAATATGCCTGACAAATCCTCATCTCGGATTTATTTAGCGGGTGCTATAATGCTTCTAGCAAATCCTGAAATCCAAGTGGTTTTTATGTCATTCGCGTGATCGAGTACTTGATAATGTGGATTTGTCTTTGGTTTGACATTAGCGCGGCTTTGGTTGAGGTCAACTAAGTATTTTGAACTTGAATTCAATTACATTAGTACGCGCTTGAAAAGTTTTGGAGGCCAGAGGCTTTCAACCCCTTGTTAGTGTATTTTAGACGCGACTTTAATCCCGATAGCATAATCCACTTTAATTCGCCATACATAGATATTTATTTATTTATTTTAATAGTTATTTAGCTCTGCTTAGCTGGGGGCTAGATAATGCTGTGTGAACTATGTAGCAATATGGCCAAATTTGAAACCATAAGTGTTAGAGAAAAAAATCGTGAAAGGAGTGAAAGAGGAGAGTTTTGGTTTTCTCGACTCCTTTGACGACTTTTCTCTAACTCTCATCTCAAAAAGCCATCCTGTATAATATAAGTATATTTATTTGATGCCATCAATTAATATATTAAACTAGCTGACCCGTGCCCACTTCGTTGGGCGGTAAACATTTTTAGTGAACCGAACCGAACCGTGAGACCGAGTCGAAGATCAAAGTTGTATCCACTTCCACCAGTGTCTTCGCCACGACAGTAGGTAGGTAAATAAGCGAGTAGAGACTGAATAGCATCAAATGCCTGGTGCGTTTCGCCAATGCATTGCAAGCGGTCATCCCGGGTACGCAGCACAATGTCCCGCCTGTCACAGTGCTGATCTACCAGGACGACGGCAACATCATTGATAGCGAGAGCTTTGTGTTGCAAACTGGATGCTGTCCAGTAGGTCGTTTATCGGCACTAATAACAATTTTGTAATCATTTTGTTGGCTTTGGGGTATGAACTTGTATTTTATGTCCTTCCTCGTAGTATGAACTCAAATCATGCTAAGTATCATTCGAATCCATTCAGTAGTTTTTGCGCTATTTTAGGCCGAGAAATGTCATTTCCATCCCGACTCCCAAGGGAACCTTAACGAATTCCAGGATAAAAAGTATTACATGACCTTCCTCGTAGTATGAACTTAAATCATGCCAAGTTTCATTTGAATACATTCAGTAGTTTCAACGCTATGCGCAGCTGAGAAATTATTCCCTACTGCGGGGGGCCACTACGGGGGGCTACTGGGGGTCCCACTGTGGGGCAATGTGGGGGCCTACTGCGGTAGTAAACTGCCGGGAGTCCCCACTGCAGTGGAGGGCACCCCTCCACTGTGGGGGCCTACTGAGTGGGTCCCAATGCGGGGGGTACTGCGGGGGGCTACTGTGGGTTCCACTGCGAGGATATGTGGGGGTCCCACTGCGAGGATATGTGGGGGGCCCACTGCCAACAGCCCCACTGCCGGTGCCCCCACTGTGGGGGACTAATGAGGGGGTAACACTGCGGGGCAATGTGGGAGCCCACTTCGGGGGGCCATCTGCCGGCGGCCCCCACTTCCGGGGCCCCACTGCCGGTGCCCCCCACTGTGGGGGCTACTGAAGTCCCACTGCTGAGCAATGTGGGGGCCCCACTGCGTGGGGGCTACTGGGAGGGTCCGGTTGCGTGAGGGGCCCCACTGCTGGGGTCCTCACTTCTGGGGCCCCCACTGCCTGGGGCCCCACTGCCAGTGCCCCCACAGTAGGGGGCTATCGCTTACTACCGCCCTTGCCCCGCGCGCCATCCTGCAACGCGCAAAATTTCACTTCCATCATCTCTCATAAGGGAACCCTACTGAGTTCCGGGATAAAAAGTATTTTATGCCCTTTCTTGTAATATAAAGTTAAATCATGCTAAATTTCATTTGAATACCTTCAGTAGTTACGGCGCTATGCGCAGCCAAGAAATGTTACTTTCATCCCCTCTCCCAAGGGAACCCTATTGAAATCCGGGATAAAAAGTATCCTATGTCCTTCCTCATAGTATGAACTCAAATCCTGCCAAGTTTTATTTGAATACATTTAGTAGTTTGGGCGCTACGCGCAGCCATAAAAATTTAGTTTCATCCCCTCTCCCAACGGAACCCTATTAAAATCCGGGATGAAAAGTAGCATATGTCCTTCCTCATAGTATGATCTCAAATCCTGCCAGGTTTTATTTGAATACATTTAGTAGTTTCGGCGCTACGCGCAGCCAAAAAAATTTTGTTTCATCCCCTCTCCCAACGGAACCCTATTAAAATCCGGGATGAAAAGTATCCTAGGCCCTTTCTCGTAATATGAACTTAAATCATGCTAAGTTTTTTTTGAATACATTTAGTAGTTTCGGCGCTACGCGCATCCAAAAATTTTTACTTTCTTCCCCTCTCCCAAGGGAACCCTATTGAAATCTGGGATAAAAGAATTCCTATGTCCTTCTTCATAGTATGATCTCAAATCCTGCAAAGTTTCATTTGAATACATTTAGTAGTTCCGGCGCTATGCGCAGCCAACCAATTTTACGTTCATCCCCTCTCCCAAGGTAACCCTATTGAAATCCGGGATAAAAAGTATCCTATGTCCTTCCTCGTAGTATGAACTCAAATCCTGCCAAGTTTCATTTCAATACGTTCAGTAGTTTCGGAGCTCTGCGCGGCCAAGATACAGACAGACAGACATGATGGAAAAAAATACATTTTTGGCATAAATATCGATAATAGAGTGACCTCCAAAAAAAAATTTTCAAAATATCTTCAATGTACAGAATTGGACCTGTTACAGTTTTATTATAAGTATAGATTATATTACAAGAATAGTTCAAGGGAGTTTAAAGGTGGTCTTTGTCTTATATCTTATATATATTTAATATTTTTAGGTTAAAAATTTATCATATTTATTATTGTGTTGAAGATGTACTGTGGTAAGCAACATGTCACCTTTTTGTGTTGCTTGATCACGATAACGATGCGATAACCTTATCGACAATGTCTTGCATTTTAACGCATCGACAACATATTATTTAGATTATGTAATCTTCTCTACACTATCGGTAAATTCTTGTTTTTCATAACCCAAGAAATAGATGTCTTCATGAAGTAGACCACAGGTATTTTTGTATTACCAGCTACATCATCATCATCAACCTATATTAGTCCACTGCTGGACATAGGCCTCCCCTAATGAGCGCCATAGCGCCCTGTCTTCAGCTTGACGCATCCAGCATCTGCCTGCAGTCTTTCGCAGATCGTGATCCCACCTGGCTGGAGGGCATCCTACACTACGTTTGCCGAGTCGCGGTCTCCACTCAAGAACACGTTTACTCAGCGGTTGTCGGTTCTTCGCGAGATATGGCCGGCCCACTGCCACTTCAGCTTGCTAATTCTTTGAGCTATGTCGATAACTTTTGGTTCTCTGTCAGATGTATTCTTTACTAATCCTACCAGAGCTACCTAAATTACCAGCTACAAGGATAGGCAATTTCTCAGTCTCAGAGAGCCCGTACTAGTAAAAACGAAATCGAAGTATCCGATAAGTTTTGGTGCAAACGCTAATCTTACGCTAGCGTCATAAGTTTGTTTTACACGAAAACGATACAGAAACATAAATTTTCCTTTTCCTAGTAGGCCCCCAGACTCCCGTGCCACGCCGGTATTCAGTATCGATTGCATTGCCTGCAGCCACTTAGCAATTCCCTGCCCGTCTGTATGTAATATAGACGTAATGCTGTTGTTCATGTAATATTCAATACATGGGTAGATAACGCGTATTGACAAAGAATTCTGTTCACAGAAGAAAAAGAGATCGTCGTAGCAAACCTTGGAAATTTCCAAGCGCCGCTATTACGGCCTTTGGTTTGAATCGTTTTCCTTTGATGGCCGCGTTATAGAGCCACTTTTATTGTTAGGTTTCTTTCATTAATTTGAGGGAAGCCAATAAAATTATAGCTCAATGCTTACAGTTCTTTGTTACACTGTGTTCAGAGTTAAAAATCAATATTGTTCCCACCAAACTAGAGACTGTATTTTATTAGTTCTTGTGTTCATTATATTTTTTTGTATTTTAGATTTTGTATTGAAATTAATTTATTGTGTTTAAACTGCACAAAATTTGAACTGAATCTATGGAACTTTGAATTTTTATCTAATATTCAGAATAATGTCGTTATGAGCATTATCTTCAGCATCTTTATTAGATTTAACATCGGGCAAAAAAATATTTCTGTGTATGTGTATATTTCTGATTCTGTCTGTCACATTGTAGCTCCTAAGCGGATAAGCCAATTTTGATTGAGTTTCTGTTTAGAAAGTGACTTTGTCGAGAGTTTACATTAGCTATGTTTGATGAAAATCGGTCATTCACAGTCACAATTAATAAACCAAATAGTAACAAAACATTTATGAAAAGAATAGATTCTTTCCATTTTTTTTTTTTGTTATTTATTATTGTTAAGCTGCGTTCCATCAAATCATCTCGGGGCATTCGTTTCACTGGATCCGTTTATTTTCCCGTGATGGCGTATGTAGTTGTAGGAGCGAGATCACCTGACAGTATTCCGGATCCAGTAAACTATTTTTTCCAGTAGCTCAAAATCCGTAAAAAACGGTCCGGTGACAATCTTTCACTGGATCCAGTAAACTGTCAGTGTGTGTGAACTCGCTCTTACAACTACATACTCAATCACGGGAAAATAAACGGATCCAATAAAACGGATTCTGTGTGTATGAGCCCTTAGTAATCACATGACTACAAACAAGTTTCTAGCACACATAAGCTTCAAGAATAGCACTGAATTGGTTGCAAGGGAAACATTTTTTCCTCAGCTCATCAATCCAATTTAGCTGTGGCCCAGTGCTGATACAGTAAGCATAGTAACTGTCTGAATATCTGTGTGTTCAACTAGTGATGTCCGTATAGGTAGTTTTCTAGGTTATTGGTCACGTTTAGGTTAACAGTCACTTAATCCTACATTTGTGTGAATTAGTAGTTTTGAATGATTTTTTTAAATATGTTCGGTCCGGGTCCTTTTCCAGATTTCTGAAACCCGGTTCTGATAGGCTGCCAGAACCGGGGGAACCGGTTCCCCCGGTTCCAGCTAATACGATTTAAAGATTTTTTTACGGTGACAACAAATCATGCATCATTTGAAAATGTAAGTCATTTTCTGAAAGCAGCTAGATTACCGGGACTTAAAGTTCTTCAAAGGCTGTTAAACTCTATTATTCTCGATGGACAATCACCAGTGGCGTAGAACAGGAGTCTAGTACCACCACACTCCTGTTCTGCTTATTCCATAAGAATGGTGACAATTGTGAGAAAGCTCTCCTAGAGATCTATGGACCCATCTCACTGCATTTTGACGGTGCATGGTACCGTCATTTTATTTATTTCTTTTAATTAATCACGTAGGGATTCCCTAGGACCCATGTTATAGATTGCACAATCAGCCCTCATCTGCAGCACAAATACGGTGTTAATATCTGCAGCTGCCACAGCAGTACGTCATAAGAAATAATACTATGGAAGTAGCTGAAATAGACAACTCTAGAAGTATCAACATCTGTAAGATGATGGATTTTTTTGACTGCATACGCTGCAGAACTATTTCTCTTTGATAGCTTATCTACGTGTGGGCTCCATTGAAGTTTACTAAGGTTATTCCTAAGAATATGGTAGTGTCTACAATTTATAAGGTTTCTCCATTTACGTTTACATCAGCCTTAACTTGTTTTACATCAGGTAGAATAAATCTAATATATTTAGTTTTGGTTTCGTTTAGCAAAAAATTATTGACACTAAACCATTTTACTATTTTGATATTGCATTGTTTTCATCATCAACATTTATTTGTCTACTGATCTTAAAAATTGAAGAAGTATCATCAGCAAACAATACAATCTCGTGATTATTTTTAACGAGGTGAGGCAGGTCGTTAATATAATCCAAAAAGAGGAAAGGACCGAGGATTATGCAATGAATGCACCGCAGGGTATAGAGATCCCGAAGACCGTTTCCTATTAACACTTTCATGGTAGTGCATGAGGCGGGGCCGCGCGCCCCTGCGAGTCACACGCACCGCTGAAGCTGGACAGTGAATGCGTCAATGTCAACTCTTTGTATCCTATCACTCAAGTAAGAAAATTCAAAGAGGTGTCCTTTATTCAATAGTGATGTAGTTTCCTGATTAATATTCCATGGTGTACTCAATCGAATGCTTTTGACGAGTTACAAAAAATGCCTGCATCTTGCGACTTCGCCCAAGCATCATCAAAAATATGCAATACCAACTCTACACCACCATCAGTAGTTGAACTGCGACGAGTAAACACAAATTGCTTACGGTGTAGCAGGTCATTGCTATTGAAATGCCTAAGCAAATAATGTAAAATAAGTTTTTCAAGAACTTTGCTGAATGTAGGCATTACTGATACTGATCACTGATGACGGCAGTGGTCAGGAAGAGTACGCTATCTACCGAAACTGTTCACCTCTGCATTGGAGGATAAATTTAAGCTCTTAGTCTGGGATGGATATCGCATCAATATCATTGTCGATTACAGCTTACACCTTCGGTTTGCCGATGATATAGTCATTATAAGGCCGAATCCCTAGTAAACCTACGCAAGGTGCTCAGAGCCCACAACGCCCGTCAGGTATGTCTTAAAATGACCATGGGTAAAACAAAGATTGTCGAATGAATGTCGCACCCATTCCAGTCCATGCTGAAAATAATTTCATCGAAGTTGTTAATTACTACGTCTACATAGACCAAATAGATCATTTGATTTATGTAGACGAAGTCTAAATTAACTAGGTAAATCCAACTACGATAAATTGATCAGCCGATGAATCCAATTCGGATGGGAGCCGTTCGGGCAGCTTCGCAATATATTGTCGTCACAGATATCGAAAAGCCTAAAGAAGAAAGTCTTCAATCAATGTGTGCCGACACTGTTACCAATACCTACGAATCCGAGGCGTGGTCTCGTACATAAACAAGTTCAGAATAGCTCAGAGAGCTATGCTTAAAGTTTTACTACTTGACAGAATCCAGAATGCGGAAAGCCGTATAAGAAAGTCACCGACATAATAGATTATTATGTTTTTTAATATTTTCAAATTTTTTTTACAAGTTTTAATACTTGAAATTAATCCAGGCTCATTTTTCAAAGGAACCGGGGAACCGGGTTTACTGCTTGTAGAACCGGTTCCACAGATATCTTGCAAGAACCGGGTATACCCGGGTTTCTCAGAACCGGGTATAACCGGGTGCATGCCCTAGACAAAACCGGTTTATAAACATAAAGTAATTATCATCAAAACGACAATGGCGTCTTATTTAAACTAGGTCGTAAAGAACTGGTATGGATTTACATTCTTCGATACAAAATCAATCTCTTTGTGAATTCACCGAGTACAAATAAACTCCTTCTGAGTCAGAATCAACACCATCCTTTCGAATCTGCGTAGATACGAGTGCTACTTTGGGCAAAAAGTATGTTAAAAGAAAGCGGTTGCCTTCGCTATTCGGGAAGGCTTAAGAACGGTGCGGATAGCCTTAGCCCCCATACAAACGTACTTTCTGTTTCATATGGAAATTATGTCCCCGATCGAATTGAAATTTTCCATACGCTATCGGATGAAAAACAGCTAAGTTTGTAGCGGTTTAGTTTTTCAAAAAACATAATGATCTGTAATTGAGAGCGAAACTAATTTTAACCACCAAAACGAGTCATTTTCAAGCGATTTTAAATTCATTATAGACACCTTTATTCAAAAATCATCCTAAAGATAAAACAAATTAATTCATTAAAACGTCAAAAAGACATACTAAATATATGTATTCAACATTATAAATAAACAAAAATATTTCTGAAATCAATCGTTTATTCAAAATGAATCGGAAAGTACGAAAAAATATCAAAAAAAGATGCCGACACCGAGCACATGCACACAGCCACATGACAGCTTCGTATTGGATGGTTCGACGCGATTTCTCACTCATTTCTTTCGACGTGAAACAACAACAAATCCGCATGGGCCGGCCGCTGAGATTTGGGAGAGGTTCGTATCCTTCTTAAGTTTCTAGGTAAGAAATACGATATCACAGCCAAAGAAATAGCAAATAAACAATCAACAATACACATAGTTCGCTCTAGAGTGGAAAGGTAATAGTGTTTTTATCTCACAAAAATAACTTTATATATGTAAAAATATTACTACCAGCTTTAAATCAGTTAGCATGTAAATTGAAAATGAAATGAGATTTCATTATAAGACACACATCCTAACTAATATTATAAATGCAAAAGTGTGTTTGTTTGTTTGTCTTTTCTTCACGCCCAAACTAAGCAACCACACGACTTGATTTTTGGCATAGAGTTAGTTGAAAGGATGGACATAGGCTACATGACAAGGATTATCCTAATCCTAAAATGAGAAAGTGTGTTTGTTTGTCCTTCCTTCACGCCATTACTAAACTGTTAGTTGAAAGGATGGAGAGTAACATCATAGGCTACTTTTTGTCCTAGTAAAACATCAGATTCCAATGGGAGATTTACGGCTTATACGGGTAATGAATTTAACGCGGGTGAAACCACGGGGAACAGCTAGATAAATGAAAAATGCGAATGAAATGAGATTTGATCATCAGACACTAATTTACATAAAATCTTCATACAGTTAACACTTTCATGGCCCAAGACACGCTCATGTTTATTTGCAGGGCAGCCCCTCCTCCGGGTCGCACTACCGACGCTGGGCAGTGAATGCGATAAAAGGACTAAGCGACTACATAAGTAAGTACCAACATCAACAATCTTAAAAATTACTTACATAAATGTAGACCTGACAAAAAACAGTCTCGAAATACCAAAAAGAAAAGGAAAGACACGAGTATCCGAGAACCCGTTGGTTACTAACATCACTAGACAACGGCTATTAGATAAACTCCAATGTTTACATGGAATTTAATTGTAGGCGTCCCTCAGTCCCTCCCTCGAATTAACCTTTGTGCGACAGCCTCTATGACTCGAAAAGGTAGTCCCGTGTCCTCCCCAGAAAGGCAAGAAACAAAGCTGGAACTAAATAATAAAACTTTTTTTTTTTTTAATTCCTCTTGGTATTCAAGTCTTCTTTGATAAAGAAGTTGTAGGGTTTGACTTCAAAAAGTTTATATTCTAGTATTAGGATCTTTTAGGTGAGCGGAATTACTTGTCTTTTCTTTTTAAATTTTCAAAAGGTTTTTGGCAGATTCGCGAGAAGAAAATAAAAGAGATTCATTCGGATTTTATCGGGGACTCGGACTGGAATGGAGATCTGGGTCAAAATTGCTGAATGTTTTTATTTTACCATTCTTGATTACTTTAATTTCTCGCGGAGAAGTTCCGCCGTGATATAGTAGAGCTGTGTAAAAGTGGCGTGTTTCGTAAACCGTACGGAACCGAGTTTCCGTCCGGGAGTTTGTTGTTTTGAGTGTTCCTTACACAGTTCCATCACCTCTCTCCACCGCTTTGCTTGTGCTTCCAACTTTAACTTACGTCCACCTTCTAATTGACTGATACACATGTCTTAACACCCGCCTTCTCTTCAATAGTGCCGCTACCAATCAGGTCGCTTTGGAAGCGGCTGAAAGTTCGTCGGCCGCTCCCGGCCTGACTTCTACTAGTGGCTGGGTGACCGACGCCCTCAGAGTGTCTTGCCGCCATCCAGGCCGCTTGAACAAGCGGCTGGGGGTCCATTCGCCGCACGCAGCACCGGACCGCCTGGCTAGACTGGCGACTAGAAGATCAGCGCGTCCCAGGCTGCTGCCGTCGGAAACTTAAGTTTTTCTTATATCTTCTGTTATAAGTAGTGTTACAGGCAGTTACAGATAGTACGTACCTTAGGGCCGTTACATACGAGACCCCCTATGAATTTTTGATACCTTTGTATTAGTTACATCCCGTTAAGGCTACGACATGCATGTATATTTCACGTCCTTTTTGGCTTGACTATATCTTATCTGTATGTGAGCTATGTCAGCGATCGTGTTGACCAACCCGTAACCTGACAAAGTAATTTGTTCAACCTTGGGAACTTAATCTAACAAGTGGTTTTTTCTTCAGTTGGACATAGGCAATACAACGCCATGTCCATCTTTCGAGCTATTTGAAACTAATAATAAATTATCATAGAGGGCCTCTGTGCTGATTTCGGCTCCACACATGCCTCCCAAAGGACCCGGGTCACTATATGGCCCGTGATCATGGAAATGAGAAACAGTAATAATAATAATAAATTCAATAGTTTTATAGAAATCGGAAAAAACCGAAACAAAAACCCTCTTACCGAACATTTACAGAATTACACGTGACCGAATAGTCTAAAATAGCAGCGTTGTAGGTGGAAACATCCGCTGTTAGTTCTCAGTGTGGATATGTAAACAATCGGATGTTACATGAATGTGTACAATAGTACCCTTCACACCTGTATAGAGCTGAAATAAAATTTATATTTACAGAATTCACAACGCGGACAGATAAATATAGGGAACGTCAATAACAAACTCTGTTGCTTGATGTATTTCCATTGAGCTGCAAGTTTCTTAACGCGCGGCTATGCCGAAATGGAATTTTATATTTTTTTATATTTAAAAAAAACTTTTTTAAACGCAAGCAAATCGCTTACTCAGGGCAAGTAAAACAAAAGCTTGTAAAAAGATTTAGTAAAAAAACAAAGGTTGCCTGGAAGAGATCGCTTCTGAGCGATAAGGCCGCCCATTGTACGTTTGATGTAATGTCTATTTTTAATGTTTTCTTCGTGGTGTACTATAAAGAATTTTGTAATTGTTAGTAGTTTTATCCCAAGGCATCGAAGCTTCGACCCTGATAAGAAAATGTAAGCTTCAACAGCTTGATTTGATGCTACAAGTCCAATAAAGGAAAATACCAGCTAAGTCTAAAGAACAGAGCAAACTTCGGTAGCGAAAGATAAAAGTACACACACAGAGCAGGGTGGTATTATCGATTCAATGGATAATATCCTACGGAATTATAAGGATTCTGTTCGCAAAATGTCTGCACCGCTTTGATGAGGATTATTAGAATTCGGGAGAACAGGGTTTTGGTGTTTTGTGAAAAAGTCAATTTGGCGCTTGAGTGACTTATAATGGAATGGCAGTAAGAAGTAAAAGAAGCGAAGGGTTAGGAATCATCATTTAAACGCTCATTTTAATAGGGTTTGATTTGTTTTTACAATACAATACAAAATACTTACATATAAGTCATCATCATCGGCCCGTATACGTCCACAGCTGAACATAGGCCTCCCCCAAACGACACAACATATTGGGGGGGTTTCCCATAATCACCACGCTTGGCAGGCGGATTGGTGATCGCAGTAAGGTATTGGTAATACACAGTAGGAAGCTGCTGCCCTTCCTCTGGTAGGTTCCCTTAGTCGGCTCTTACGACATCCACGGGTTGAGTTGGAGGGGTCGATATTCTACGCCGCGGCCCCACGGCTACTTACATATAAGTATACCAATAAAAATACAATACAAAAGACTTTCTTAAAGCGCAAGTACAATGGGCGACCTTATCGCTTATAAGCTGCTTTAATTCAGCGCTGTTGCTCCGGCATTTTTGAAGCTAGATGATGCTGTAAAAATATTTACAACACCTAAATACATAATTTGTTTCTTTATTTTAATATTGTTATCCGTTGTGGATGTTCAATGAAGATTCTATCTATCTATTGACGACCGATGTGGTGCGGTGGGCGAAGGTCCGCTTGCGACGCAGGAGGTTGCAGGTTCGATTCCCGCCTCGGGACAAATATATGTACGATCTGCAGATATTTGGGTAATCTGGTCGTTTTCTATGTACAATATAATAAAAAATATCTATATATGCAATATATAATATCAGTTATCTAGTACTACCCATAACACAAGCTCTGCTTAGCTTGGGGCTAGATAATGTTGTGTGGATTGTCCAGCATTATTTATTTATTATTTTATTTTAAAGCTTCTGTGAGGAGTAAGAGTCTTATCTATTTGCGTCGTTACAACAAATCTGGAATCTAAAATGAGCCTTTCGCTAATTATGTTCCCATTTCGTACAAAAGCTAGACCAACTGTTGGCCAACCGATGTTCTTCCAAGACCTTGATGCGGTCAAGTGAATTTAAACCTTCTCGTATACGTAGATATTACTACTGCTATCCCCAACAGCAAGAGTGCTCAACATCCTTGCCGATCTATACGTCGCAGTTCCCATTGCTAGATCGATGAATGGGCCAGGATATACCATACCGGTTTAGCGTAACCAGTACACCGATGTGGACACTGAATGAGGTAACGTTCATAGAAACAACTGTAATTCTACGTTACTCGTTTTGCGAGCTTTTCTAACGCCGTTTTAAGTGGAAAAAGTTATAACTGGAGTGCTTTGGCTTTGTTTATACAGTTGTTGTTTGACCTGCATTTACTGAGGTGCAATATAACGCTATCAGTTGCTTTGGTTATGCAAACTTCCCTAATTAGAAGTGTCAGCAGTTCAGCTTCACTATGACACTTTTAGGTCAGACGTTGGTGATGATGACAAGCTTTTAGCATCCATTTAGACTATTTTTGACCGGCTTCTAAAAAAGGAGGATGTTCTAAGTTCGGCTGTATGTATTTTTAAAGTATGTTCGTCGCATAGTCCATCATTTATGAATCGATTTAGATGATTCTTTTGCAGTTGTATACATAGAGGATGATCCAGAGTTGGTCCTTTAGATAGTTTATACCTGAATGGATTAGTAGGTACTTAGTGTTTATCCCGCAAAACAAAAACAAAAAAACAGTATAAAACCAAGGGATTCGAAAACAGTTAGGTTTTTTTAAAAAAAACAATCAAATTATAGACCAACTTGGTTCCCAGAATATTTTGCTCTTAGTTTTTACGAACAGTGAGCTTGATGACCATGATCTGGCTAACTAATAATTAGAGTTGAATAAACTTAGCTACAGTGAGCTTCAAATTCATCCAGTATCATACATTCAGTACTAAGGCATCACGCAAACCTTCCCTACAGCGCAGAAGGTTTAGGGCAAAGTTTGCCCTATATTATATATTTCTTGGTCCCTTCCTATACAACAGACTAAATTCACTGTCTAATTTTTACGAGCTTAACTATAATAATTGGAAAAATTCAACAATGCAACAGAGAAGCTATTATATATTGTCAAGTCAATTATATTTTTATACATTAAGTTAATATAGTTAGAATAGTGATTAATTTAGTTATACTCAATATAAGTTAAGTTCCTTAATAATATCATGAACCGTTTGTAAAATAAACAAGATTGTTATACTAAAATAAGTATGACTTTATCGTAATATTAAGAGATTATTTTATTTAATAATTGAGAGAATTATTTTATTTAATAATTGAGTCATAAAGAAGCAAAGTCATATAGAAGCAAAGGCAGCAACATCCATGACTTTTAATGGGATGTTGCTATCTTAGCTTCTATACGACTCTTTAGCACCCTTGTCGCCTGAAACACAGGATTACCTAGTTCAGGCAAAATTGTTACACTTAGCTATATTTATTTATTAAGTGCACTCATGTCTTTTCTTTGTACGAGTTTTTTTCAATAAATTTTATGTATTTACTTTTTTTTATTTAATATATAGCCTAAAGAGCCTCTACACCAGCACACTACGACCTTCTTTCGATCTCTAACAGCGTAGTTTGTAAACACTGCTCCCATTGTCTATCGTACGCCAACCGTAGCAACGCGATTATCATTGATAGGTGACTATTGTTGCCGTGCCTGCCATCTACAATGCTGGTCCGTTGTGTATTGATACATTTCAATTCATTCGGGGGACGTAGACACTTTGAAGGACTCTTGATTGTTCAGCGCTCTGCGAGCATTTAGAAAGAGCATGTTGAATCAGCATAAACATTATCATAATGGCTTATCGTCTTTCTATTCGTTTTGAACTAACTTTATGGGTGTATTTAAAACCGATTTCGAAATACGTACAAATTTCTCGGGAATAAATTTATGGGACCACCTCGGGATTATTTCTTTAAAGCAGAAGAATTTTCAAAATATGTTCATAATTGACATAGAAATGGACGAGAATAGATAAAGAGTAAAACAAGCATATTACCGAGCATGAACCTCCTCCTTTTTATGAAGTCGGTTAAAAACTGTCCAAAAACAGGTTTTGTTCCTGTGTACCGAAAGCGCACGTGGGACCTGTCTTTCTGTATTCAAAGCGGATATGAAAATCTTTGCAAAAGTATTAGAAAAGACAATATTCGTACGCTATTCCGCCTATAGACTTCCGGGTAGTTTCAGTTTCCTCCCGGCTTTTCCCACCGGATATTTTGATAGTTAAAGACACAATATTGCTAGAGTTTATTAGTTTTTGCGTACAATATTCGCAGTTTTAGTATGCGCCGGTTGATAAAAACCGCAAATTATTACTGGGTTTGTATTTTCCACTCTTGTTCTTCGCTTATCATTGACCGCATTACTGTAAAGTGTGTTTCTTACAATGTTCTGTTGGCTTCTGCAATATGCAATGTATTTTTGCAAAATATATGGTACCTAAATCATTTTGTTTTAGCTCAATTGTTCCTGGTCGACGCGACCCGACCCGAGAGCTGGTGAGTATCTGGCGCAGCGCATTAGCATTGCCATGCAGCCAGCATCTTGGGAACGCTTCCGACTGGTATTGATATGGCTCAGTTGAGCTACCTGTAGATTGTTTGCAACAGTCTGCAGTTAGCTCAATTGTTTCAATTGTAAATGCTAGATTTGTTTATATTATTTGAGTGTTTTTTTTTTCGTCCGAGCAATATTGCCATTTCGATTTGGTTTTGTATGTAACCTTAAGTATGTAACCACATAAAAATAATATTAGTATCCTCAGCACCTTGTAATAAGTATTTATTTACCATATTTTATGCTCTACTGTAATGTCGTATCAGGAGGCGGGGGAAGAGACTACTCCGCAGTTTTAAACGTTTGTCGTCTCTTTGTTAAACATATAACCTATTTATACCTGTGTCCTTATTCAAAAAGACGATTTTGTATTTTGATTACCAGGAATATGAAATACGTATCTGACTCTTTATAAAACTACTATTCATTTAATTCATTTATTAATTTCACAAATAATTTTATAACTACGTTTACTTACACTTTATTAATACATTGTATCGATAATCCCAACTAATATTACAATTAGCGGCACGTAAGTCTAGCGCTGAACGATACGCGGAGGCGATAGCTGCGCATGGGTAATGTACCGCTAGCCCCGCCCAGGTACCTTATTTTTTAGCGCTAAAGTTACATGCCGCTATGTATATAAATGCGAAAGTGTGTTTGTTTATTTGTTTCATTGTCCTGCCTTCACGCCCTAACTAAGCAACCACTTTTTGTCCTGTATAATGTGAAATTATAATTGAACGCGGGTGAAACCGCGGGGAAAAGCTAGTAAGAATATAAACTAGACAATAGACATTTTCTTTGATACTACATAATAGCGCATAATCCACAGAATACACTCAGACCCGCTACAAATATTTGGAGAACGTAGTGTCTCGGCTTCTCAAACGGTTCTTCCCCCACTGCGCTACACAAGGTCGTCTTTAATATTCATCAGCCACGTGGCAAGCTTTTATACAACTTAAGCTAAGTTTTCCACGATCTCCTTTGAAAATATTCTATAGAAATTGGAAAACAAGTTTACTTTTCCGGCTCCCATTCAATTTAAGTCACCCAGTACTCCGAGAAAATCTATAATCCGATTTGCAGGCTACATGCTCCTGGCTTCTGAAAATGAGCAAGGATAGATATCCTCCCATGAGCAACGCAAACGTTTTTTTTTTGTGAATCGAGCTTCGTTGAATCACAATCTCACCTGATGGTAAGTGACGAAGTGGACGAAAAAGATGTATCACCAAGGTTATTGATGACATGAACTTAGAATAAAATATAGTTGAAATACGAGAACATTTGAATGCTTTTGAATTTGAGATAAATATCCAGTAGGATCGTCGAAAGCATAGCTTAGAATTGATTCCCCTTTGCTGAAAAAGGTGTGTACAAATGTATTTGTTACAAATACATTTGTACACCTTTTTCAGCTTTATCATGTGTTTTTTGTTTGTTTGTTGGTGTGATAGTTGGAAATACATTTTGTTTAAGAATGGGATTAAAATAGCCAGTTCCGACAAACAGCGTCCAGACGAGAGGGATATTCACAAAAGTCCGGAATTAGCTGAGCCGCCGATTTTACCTTTGTTCTGACTGACCCATACCGTATTTGTGTTCTCTTGACAATTCTGCAATGCGTTTTACCACATCAATATCTATTATCAGTACGAACGAAACTAATCACCCCGACAACGAAACAAATTTATCGTATTTTGTCATGATTTTAGTGTTTTGTTTAGACTACGAGGGGAGTTCAATGTATTCTCGGTATTGGTATGAAAGAATAAGCAAAAAATTCTGAATAAAATTTATTTTTCAATGTAGTCTCCTAGAATCTCAATACACTTATTTGTTCGGGAAAGTAACTTTTCAATTCCCTCTAAAAAATATTTTTCTTCCTGGCCTGAAAAATGTTCATTTATTGCTGCCTTCAACTCTTCATCGTCGGAAAAATGCTTTCCACGAAGGACTTTTTTAAGATTAGGGAATAGAAAGTAATCACTAGGGGCTATGTCCGGGCTGTAGGGTGGATGATTGATTTCTTCAAATCCGCACTCCCGCACAGCAGCCTTGGCAATACGCGCCTTGTGAACCGGCGCGTTGTCGTGAAGCAGCAAGACACCTGCAGTCAATTTTCCACGTCTTTTTTCTTTTATTGCCTCCTTTAAATTACGCAGGGTGTTTGCGTAAGATGCACCAGTAATACTTTGACCTTTTTTTGTGTACTCGATTAGCAAGATTCCCTTAGAATCCCAAAACACTGTGGCCATGAGCTTTCCTGCGGACGGGGTGACTTTGAACTTCTTCGGTGGGTCTGTTCCTTTTCTATGCCACTGCATAGACTCTTGCTTGCTCTCAGGGTCATAGTGATGAACCCACGTTTCATCACCAGTACAAGCCGATCGAAAATACTTTGCGGATTTTCATCACAGAGCTCCAAAAACTCCTTGCAACAGTCAACTCGCACTTGTTTCTGAAGCGCTGTGAGCATTCGCGGCACCCATCTTGCACTGACCTTTGATAAATTCAGACTCTCATGAAGGATAGTGTGAATAGTACCCACGGATAGCTTAGTTCTTTCTGCTAATATTTTCACTTTTACACGGGTATCTTCGAGTACAAGTTTCTCGACGAATTTGACGTTTTCTTCAGTAGAGGCAGTAACCGGCCCACCGGCACGGGGATCGTCTTCAATGCTCTCTCTACCCCGTTTGAATTCACTTGACCACTTCTGAATTGTAGATAATGAAGGCGCAGAATCTTGGTAAACAGCCACCATTTCTTCGTGAATTAATTTTTGAGTTTTTCCTTGTTTTGTGAGGAATTTTATCACAGCGCGATGCTCGATTTTTTTCATCATTGTCGAATCAGTCATCGTAGTTGTCTTTTCGCAATGATATCTTGAATACTAATGGTGACAATTAAATGAAATTATGTATTTATACCCTCAAAGAGTGTCATTAACTAATGAGATAATTTACCTACCCTCATCATTAGTATATCACTTCGATACCGAGAATACATTGAACGCCTCTCGTATCTCGAGCAAGGTGTAGGAAGTACCAATTTTTCGACTCTTATGTCACTTGACCTTGTGGCGCAATTGGTTAGCACATCCCGTACTAAGGAAGGGTAGCGGGTTCAAATCCTGACGAATACGAAATCTTTTGGGGATCTTATTACATTTTCTTAAGTTGTAAGATGTTATTCTTTACATCTTCATTAGGAATCTACGAACGATTGTTGGGATGCTTACTAATCTTAAATTTCATACAAGGTCATGCGGACCATAACCTGCCGGATGGTCAGATGATATCGTCGGGATGGTCGAAAGACGTGAGACCTATAGAATATGAACGCTTAAGCTGGAGTTCATAAGAGAAGGACCTGCTATAGGGGTCAATGTCAACGGGCTGTGATCCTTCCTGCAACGTTGGGATTGAGTGAAGATAACGAGAACGATAAAGACGATAGTGTTAATTTACGAAATAGTCCATAAAATACTACAATTCTCCATAATAATACCTAGTCCTCCTACTTACTACAATATTATATTTTGATTAATAATGGTTGACTCATAGACCGTGATCGTATACATCTTTTAGGCCCTTTTTCCCACCCATCCTATTGTCCCGAGGAAACCAAAAATACGTATCCTTTTTTTGGTAAACATACGAAACGGGCAACAAATGTGGGTTTGAGCAACCTGCCCCCTGCGAAGATTGTAAGGGATGTTTACCAAACTTAATGAGTACGGCTTTGATTTTGCGGCATCTACTTGTTCATTCTGAAGACCGTTCTGCGTATTATCTCCTTTTTAAAGCGGCAGGTTTTCAAAATGCAAGGAAGAAAACTTATTATTGAGCAACGGTAATTTTTCGCCCCTCAAATATCAGTGCTTTATTTCCTTAAGACCTTACAGGACCCTTGTACACGTCACAAAATTCAAATTACATAAGTCAAACTATGAAATAAAGGGATCAATTTGTTTTTTTTGATGATTTCAATCTCTTTGAGGTAAAGAAGCGTACAAGAAACCTTTACCTAGTTAGGTTGTTAGTTTTCGAGTTGGAGCAAAACCGGATCAAGACCGCCTCCCTGATGCGCAGAGTCCGGGATAGTTCGAACAGCATCCTGAGAACTATTGCTGATAAGACTCTCCTCTCATATATGGATATGTTTTGTGCGTAGGGTAATAGGTGTACTATGATGTTTTCCTTTATAATTAGGGTGTGTGAGTAGCTGTTACTAACCTTAATCTTTAATTATTTTCTATAGTGATTTTACTAACAAAATATGGATCTTGTTATTAGAAATAAAATATTTTAATTTAATTTAAAAACTCGTCCCAGGCTTTTTTATCCTCTAGAGACAATCTGATATTGTAGTAAGCCTTATTACAAACAATATGTTTAACAATTTGTTTGAATTTTTTTATTGGTGAGTAATTTTTGCAACTCACTTGGAGTTTTATTGTAGAAGTGTATTCATAATGTGTACATAACAGAGAATAGAAAATTCATAACCAAAACAGACCTCTCCTAAAAGAAGCGGGTGAACATTGAACATGTATTGAAAGCGTACTAACCATTGAGTACTGAAACTATTTGGTACACCGATGCACAGAGACAAGGGACACTACACTACAAAGAGACTGAATGCCTCATTGTGCTCGTGAATGCAGTAGAAACCTTATTTGTAGGTGATGCAACAGTTGCATAATGGATGACCGGGTTGAATGAAGTTGGGAATCAATTTAAACATTGTTGTAGGTTCAGTCGCCTGTACATAGACTTTATTACCTTCTCGCTTTAAGGAGTTCACTACACAGCCACAGTTAGGGGCGCGCCGCAGCTACTAGGGTTGCAACAACCACTTGTGCGTTGTAGGCACCCAAAGTGTTAAAGTTAAAGGAATCGATTATACCATCTACTCCTAAGCAGTTTTCCTCCGACTTCATCATTCGCACCGCTAAGGAATGGAACTCGTTGCCTGCTTCTGTTTTTCCGGCCAATTACAATCTGGGTCTTTTCTACCTTCGTGATACACCGTCGGCTACATCGTCACTTTCCATCAGGTGAGATTGTGGTCAAACGAAAGTCTATCGATAATCACCTGGCTATTGCAATAATTGCAATAATCAGGTGTTAAAGTGTATGTTAATCATTGGTTGCTTTCTCGGTGAATGGCGCGTTTGTTATTGTGACAGTTTTAAAAGAAAATTAAAATTTTCAGTGAAATCCTACTAATATCCTACTAATATTATAAATGTGAAAGTTTGTATGGATGGATGTATAGATGTATGGATGGATATTTGTTACTCTTTCACGCAAAAACTACAGAAACGATTAGGCTGAAATTTCGTATGGCTATAGGTTGGGACCTGGAATAACATATATGTATGTAGGTTATTCTTTATCCCGATAAAACGCGGGCGAAGGCGGCACAGCACCAAAGGGCTGCAGCTAGTCTGTCATAAATCTGTTTAGACAGCCCATCGAAAACACGCCTTTGGTACATAGAGAAGGTTGACACTGTCACTTGACATCGGAAGATCGCTGTGAGATTAGCTATTAATACTTTTATTATGTAAGCTTGCTCAATGCTCAGTCATCGATATTTGCTTGACTTACGCTTGTATGATATGTAGATCTCTGACTGAGCAAGATTTCATAATACGGGCTAAGACTCAGACCTAACAAAAAGCAGCCTTTCAGCGACTCCTTTACAAAGGAATGAAAAATCCGCAACTAGAGAAGAAAATCGATCGTCCTATGAGATAACAGAAGCACATGATACGAATTAGATAATCTGTAATTAGATCTCTGATTGCAGAGATCTCTCGACTCAAGACTTTCGCTTTGACGTTGTTCAATTGCTTTTTCAGACGCTTTCGAGCATAACTTTCGGTTTAACAATGGTCGTAAGAAATTATGAAATTCCGAGAGCTCCAACTGGGAATTTTTGCAGGATTTCGAGTGATTCTTCCGTTCCATTGGTTTCATATTCACCGTAAAGTACAGAATTTTCTATGAGTTTAAGGTTTAAGATTTCGTTATCATTATGGTGTAATTTAAAGAAAAGTGCATAGATTTCCACTGATAAAAAGACTGCAAATGTATAAGTAATCAGTAATCGCAAAATAGCTAAAGTATAAGGGCGTAAATTTAATTTAATTTTTACTTTTCAAACATGTTTACAGATTTTTGTTATTATAGTGCGTAAGCCTCACACTAGTGGTAAGAAAACTTTTCATCATCAACATGATATATATAAACGTCCACGTCTGGACAAGGGCCTCCCCCATACGACGCCACGATAAAAATTTTAAAACCACTTTAAAATTTTCTCGGAAATTTTCGACTCTACTACCGTCTTAAATTTCTTGTCTACAAACATTATGCCTACATTAAAAAAATACATTAGAGCTGTTTTGGAAATTTATCCACACGCCAAGTATTAACAATACTTGGCGTGTGGACTACTAACGCTACTAATATTATAAATGTCAAAGTTTGTATGGATGGATGTATGGATGTGTGGATATTTGTTACTCTTTCCGATTAGGCTGAAATTTGGCTATTATTTATTCTGATAAAACGCGAGCGAAGGCGCGGGCAGCAGCTGGTTACTCTATATGTGGTACTAACCAATACCCGCAGAGTAGACATGGTATCATTAGTATGTATTGTGCGTTCGCCGACATTGTTGTACGAGACGCCGGATTGCTATAATGCAGGAATTTGAGGTTGGGATAAAGTTTGAGAAGGAAACATAAGTAAAATATTATTCATGGTATAATAAAACAAGGTATGCTCCTCCAAGACACGATGGTCACGTGGGTGTCTCCAGCTTACGTCATCACGGCCATCGGCGAATGAGAAGACGAATCTGATTCCTGGTGTTACCGTACCTAGTAGCGCAAAATTGTAACTCCCCGAGCTCCTTGTTCCTGTGTGAATCTGATAAAACTACATATGTGGTTTTGTATTTACCAGTTATTTATCACATGGACTCTTGTTTAACTAACGCTGTTTTAACTGATCTAACAAACACAATTGGCGATTGACATTTTTAACTAACCATTGTCACATTTGTTTCCCCACTTCTGTTTTTTACTTTAAATAAAGTGGCAACTGGACAGTGACGTCACCTGGAGACACTCCCGGAAGAGCAGACCTGTTTTCTTGGATCATGGTATTATTATCGACTTAGTATCTCTCAAATTAACATAAATAGGTAAGGAGGTTAGGTACTTTTACGGAGCACCGCAAGCTATTTGAAAAAGTCTATAATTACGAATTTTAATTTCTGTTGGAATTGCGTTGAGATGTTTTCAAGGATTGCGATGTCCCGAAGGGAGTGGGAGGGAATTGGAATCCAGAAGTGGAATGAAATACAGGATGTATTTTTCGACGGGCCATAATTAATAAAAAATTAAATTACTTAATCTTGCGCTCCTTATAAAATGTATGGGAAAAGTTTGCAATTTCTGACTTTTTTTAGTACTCCAACCTCAGTTGGTCCTCTATAAGTTTTTGATGAGTAAGTATAAGAAAAAGGTTCTATTGGCATCAAAAAAGTTTTTGTGTAAAATATAGATTTTCCTGCAAACTGTAAATTTTTTGAAATCTTTGAATAGTGATGAAATTTTCTATAAAAGTTATAGATAGTCTAATCTCCTCCAGTGTAGCTACACCGGTTAACCCTTTACTGCCTCGTCCGAAAAACCCATATGTATAAGACTACTCGTACATTGAAAATTTATTTTATTCATATCAACAAATAATAAATCGAAGTCTCGAGATGCTAGAGACATAAAACTTTGGAACAAACCGCCAGGCATTCAGTACAGCTCCCTCTACTCGCGAGGTCTTGAGAACGAAGCCCCAGGCATTCAGTATAGCTTCCTCTACTCGCGAGGTCTTGTGAACGAAACCCCAGGCAGTCACTAGTCACATCTATTACTCACCGATACAGTGCGCCGGAGTGTATTTTCTTTACGCCATCCATATCTGCAGTGGTATTATCATGTCTGAACTTCGAGCTAATGGCCGGGAAATGTATTAAAAATTAATGCCATTATGAGTTTCGCCTGATAATACGGATGGGGTACACCTGCAGCAAAAAGAAAGGGACATTAGATGATGAATGGATCGGAGACTACGAGTAGGTATACTTATCTAGATAGCTAGGCCTTCAGGGTCTGCTAAAGGCATTCTATGGATTGGAGATTCTAAGGTTTTTGTTATTATACGAATAGTGCTTAAGCCCGCACTTGGGGTAATCTCAAAGAAATCTAACGACGCTATAGTCCCAAAGATTTTCGACGGGTCGAGTACTTGCCTCCGTGGCGCAGTTGTTTAGCGCAGTCCTGTATTCAGGGGAAGGTCGCGGGTTCAAGTCCCGCCGGAGTCGTAAATTTTCATTGGAGATTATATTTTGTATAATGAAGTTGTTTTGTTTTGATCTGAACGTATAACCATTAAATGAAAAAAATTTACTATACAATTGATTAAACTATGGCGGATATATCTTTATTTCGACTTACTGACTTGACTTACTTTAGGACCTTACTGTTAATTAATGGTAACTACATAGTCTAAGTTTTTCTAAGTTAGTTTTAAATAGAATTGGTTCTGTTATTAGTTACGTAAGTCTGTAAAAAGTTAATTTCAATTGAAAAATAAACATTTCATTTCATTTAAAAAAAAAAAAGTGAAATCTACATTGTACACATTATAATTTATTATTTTATTTTGGACATGCATGTCTGCTTTGTATGAGTGTAAGGATGAAATAAATGAATTTAGTGAACGGTGACGACGCGACGTAAAGCTATTAAAATGTTGTCCACTTCTATGACAAAGTATAAGGGTATGAACCACAAAACGTCATAATATTATTTTGAAATAATTGGAAACGGTCCAAGTGAATAGAACTTTTCATGTTACATTACTTGTTAGCAATCACTTATAATAAAATTTAAGAAGGTTCTAACATAGAGTTAGAACCTTCTTAAAGCGAAGTTCCTATTAGAAGTGATACTTCGTACTAGTGCATATTCCGAACTGGATTATTAATTTATTAAAAAGAAATAAATATATTTAATATACATATTCCTCAATGGTATATTTTACCAACAATAAATTAAGACTGATTTTATTTTGGAAAAATAAAATATAACTTAAGTAACATTTGTAAAATGTAAAATTTGAATTCCATCTTAGTCAATTTACTTAATTGTGTGCAAAGGCTAACTTTACTATGTAGTGTTATGTCCAATAAAATGTAGAATGGACTATATCATGCAAAAACATAATAAAATTATATAACTTAGTAAAGGTACCTAACTATTTACTTGCCTTACATAGGTAGATCTGCTTGTCCATGTCAATGGCTTTACCTGGGATGCAATCCATCTCTGGTAATTTTTGCATTTAGTGCTGATAAAAGATGACCACTTTTTTCAACTTCTGGTCATCAAACTGTCTATAAATGTGCCATATAGCTTGCTTTACAAATATAATTAATATGTGATTATCAGAAACAATCAAGGCACTGAGTATAACCGAAGAGGATCAAGATGCGGAGAGCAAGATCTTTGTATCAAATTCAAACCACTTAACAGATTCACATTCAAAAGAGAAACCAATAGTATAGTACTCAATCTTAAAATGAAGTCCCTAATCAACAAAATTAAAGAAACAAGAGGGTGTATCTCCAAAACATCTTCAGATTTAAGTAATTTTACTTACCTAATCTCAAAATAATTTCTAGCTAGTTACATAAGTACTTATTTCAATTACCATAACTATATGCGTTATTTATCGTATCGGTTATTTACCCGAGCGCCGTGATAAGGATGGTTATCAATTATCATCGAAAATATTTTAACTCAAAATTCAGTCCCAAAGCGCCTTGCCTTGCCTTTCCAAACTATCATAAATATTAAAAACTAGTGTACACGGTGTGTTTCGCCGGCCCTACCTACCTTAGGTAGCATTACGCCCGATGTCCACCAAATCGGAGAGAGAGAATATTTAAATGAACCAATAGAATATCGAATTTACGTCGACTTGTGTCAGTTATAATGGTGTCATAATAAACAAAATAAAAAGGGTGGCATAATTTTTTAGGTCAAGTTTTGGATGGTGGTGGATGTGATGTTATTTTGATACCACAATACCTTTTGTTGATATTGGCCACTGGCCAAATAAGATGATGACTTTTCGCAAGTCATCAGTCATTTCAGACTACAAGCAAATGCTGGATGCGGTAAGCTGACGACAGGGTGCTAGGGCGCTTATAAGGGTAGGGGAGGCCTAGGTCCAGAAGCCAGCTGAGGACTAGTATTGGTAGGCTGGTGATGCGATTAGTTATTTTTATTCATCCCTGCTGTTACGCTTTGATGAAATCTTACTTAGTTTCAAAGCTATGTCAATTTATGGAAACCAAGAATATTCGGTTATTCATTCTCTGCATCATGCAATATATTTAATGCTTTCTTGGCATCGTCGTATGTAAAGATTTCTAATCCTCGTCGGTATTCGATGGATTAGTAAGAACATTTTTATTATCCGTATCAGGTAAAAGACAGGGATTATGAAGATAATAAATAAATAAATAATAATGCTGGACACAGCATCATCTAGCCCCTAGCTCTGCAGAGCTTGTGTTATGGGTTCTGCCCTACCTATTTTCTGTCTTCCACAGTATGGTGGTAAGCTCATCTTTCTTGGTCCTTTTGCACTTCTCTCTTCTCGACCCCAGCGTCGCGACGCCCAAAATAAGATTTTAAAAAGCGCGTCCCCTAAATATAAGGAGCGGTTAAGGCCCGAAAAGGAATTAACAACCGTGTACCATGCACTCAAGTTGTCTCCATTCCTCTCCAGCTAATTGCCTTAACAATTAACCTCGTTAAACGCTGAGAATGCACCAATCTACCACGCTTCCTCTGATTACAATGGACTTTCTTAACAGAAACAACATAAAACATGAAAGTGTTTTGAAGTTAAAACTTTGATTAAAACACGGAGATAAAACAAGCGTCATAATTACTTGGAATGAAATTGCGCACTCTTATAGCTACGCCATTTTATTGGGTACTTTGTAGTAAACAAGCTCAGTGTTAACAGTATTTTGTTTTGTTGGCGGAGGATTGCCATAGACGAACATATAGGGCTGAAGAAAGGCAATTAGGGCATATTCTCAACTGGTAAAATATACCATTGAGGAATATGTATATTAAATATATTTATTTCTTTTTAATAAATTAATAATCCAGTTCGGAATATGCACTAGTACGAAGTATCACTTCTAATAGGAACTTCGCTTTAAGAAGGTTCTAACATAGAGTTAGAACCTTCTTAAAGCGAAGTTCCTATTAGAAGTGATACTTCGTACTAGTGCATATTCCGAACTGGATTATTAATTTATTAAAAAGAAATAAATATATTTAATATACATATTCCTCAATGGTATATTTTACCAGTTGAGAATATGCCCTAATTGCCTTTCTTCAGCCCTATATGTTCGTCTATGGCAATCCTCCGCCAACAAAACAAAATACTGTTAACACTGAGCTTGTTTACTACAAAGTACCCAATAAAATGGCGTAGCTATAAGAGTGCGCAATTTCATTCCAAGTAATTATGACGCTTGTTTTATCTCCGTGTTTTAATCAAAGTTTTAACTTCAAAACACTTTCATGTTTTATGTTGTTTCTGTTAAGAAAGTCCATTGTAATCAGAGGAAGCGTGGTAGATTGGTGCATTCTCAGCGTTTAACGAGGTTAATTGTTAAGGCAATTAGCTGGAGAGGAATGGAGACAACTTGAGTGCATGGTACACGGTTGTTAATTCCTTTTCGGGCCTTAACCGCTCCTTATATTTAGGGGACGCGCTTTTTAAAATCTTATTTTGGGCGTCGCGACGCTGGGGTCGAGAAGAGAGAAGTGCAAAAGGACCAAGAAAGATGAGCTTACCACCATACTGTGGAAGACAGAAAATAGGTAGGGCAGAACCCATAACACAAGCTCTGCAGAGCTAGGGGCTAGATGATGCTGTGTCCAGCATTATTATTTATTTATTTATTATCTTCATAATCCCTGTCTTTTACCTGATACGGATAATAAAAATGTTCTTACTAATCCATCGAATACCGACGAGGATTAGAAATCTTTACATACGACGATGCCAAGAAAGCATTAAATATATTGCATGATGCAGAGAATGAATAACCGAATATTCTTGGTTTCCATAAATTGACATAGCTTTGAAACTAAGTAAGATTTCATCAAAGCGTAACAGCAGGGATGAATAAAAATAACTAATCGCATCACCAGCCTACCAATACTAGTCCTCAGCTGGCTTCTGGACCTAGGCCTCCCCTACCCTTATAAGCGCCCTAGCACCCTGTCGTCAGCTTACCGCATCCAGCATTTGCTTGTAGTCTGAAATGACTGATGACTTGCGAAAAGTCATCATCTTATTTGGCCAGTGGCCAATATCAACAAAAGGTATTGTGGTATCAAAATAACATCACATCCACCACCATCCAAAACTTGACCTAAAAAATTATGCCACCCTTTTTATTTTGTTTATTATGACACCATTATAACTGACACAAGTCGACGTAAATTCGATATTCTATTGGTTCATTTAAATATTCTCTCTCTCCGATTTGGTGGACATCGGGCGTAATGCTACCTAAGGTAGGTAGGGCCGGCGAAACACACCGTGTACACTAGTTTTTAATATTTATGATAGTTTGGAAAGGCAAGGCAAGGCGCTTTGGGACTGAATTTTGAGTTAAAATATTTTCGATGATAATTGATAACCATCCTTATCACGGCGCTCGGGTAAATAACCGATACGATAAATAACGCATATAGTTATGGTAATTGAAATAAGTACTTATGTAACTAGCTAGAAATTATTTTGAGATTAGGTAAGTAAAATTACTTAAATCTGAAGATGTTTTGGAGATACACCCTCTTGTTTCTTTAATTTTGTTGATTAGGGACTTCATTTTAAGATTGAGTACTATACTATTGGTTTCTCTTTTGAATGTGAATCTGTTAAGTGGTTTGAATTTGATACAAAGATCTTGCTCTCCGCATCTTGATCCTCTTCGGTTATACTCAGTGCCTTGATTGTTTCTGATAATCACATATTAATTATATTTGTAAAGCAAGCTATATGGCACATTTATAGACAGTTTGATGACCAGAAGTTGAAAAAAGTGGTCATCTTTTATCAGCACTAAATGCAAAAATTACCAGAGATGGATTGCATCCCAGGTAAAGCCATTGACATGGACAAGCAGATCTACCTATGTAAGGCAAGTAAATAGTTAGGTACCTTTACTAAGTTATATAATTTTATTATGTTTTTGCATGATATAGTCCATTCTACATTTTATTGGACATAACACTACATAGTAAAGTTAGCCTTTGCACACAATTAAGTAAATTGACTAAGATGGAATTCAAATTTTACATTTTACAAATGTTACTTAAGTTATATTTTATTTTTCCAAAATAAAATCAGTCTTAATTTATTGCATGTAAAACAAAGAAAACTAAACCTTCACGGAATGGTTCCTCTGTGAAATGGACTATAGAGGATCACACCCAATACAGGCTAGAATTGGTATTCAGGCCACAAAGCAGAACAAATGAGACCAATTACCTAGCACTAATTTACCTAAAAATACAGGACGTGCCCACAATTTAACAATTGATCCACATCATCCCGTAGCCCAAAAATTGTTCATCAAACGGAAATTAAACACACATTCTGTTTATTTAAAGTGCAAATGCATGAATTGAGTTGAATCACTCAATGCTCTGTTAAATTTTCTCAGGGGTTAAATAAATGTAATCTATATACATTTTTTTCATTTGTTAATTACAAGAACAAAAAGTCACATTCGTAAAAATTTGGTACAAATTAGATTCCTTGAGTAGAAATAATGTTCTACATTGCTATATCAGTTGTATTGATATAGACAGATGAGAAAACAGAGAATGAGTTTGTTCTAATTTAAAACTGGAGAAAACAGTGTGTTCAAAGAAAAACCAACTAGTCATTATGACACATTTTGTAAAGCTACTTTAGCGCAAGTTTAGCATTTGATCTACAGTAAGGACCTTCATAATGAAAATTTATTTCTTTAAGATTTATGCATGAAAGTACTCATGTATAAATCTTATACAATTACAAAACTTTTCATTGCACATCACAAAGATAAATAAAACATATAGATATTAACATAAACATGTACAATGAGTGGCCTTATCACTCAGAAGCGATACATGTGTTCCTTAGAGACCATCTAGTATTTATATAAAATATCCAGCATGTTTATGAAATTTTAGTCACTACTATATTCTTTAGCCTTATTCAATTCACCATAGTGAATTTATATTATTTTTCATTCTATCCATGATTTTATGGCATCAATTTTACGAGTTCTTGCCACAAGTAGAGCTTATTGTATTGATATTGGGGAAAGTCTGGTAACTTTCTGCTGGCAGGTCGTGCTTATTATTCATGTTTTTAGGACAGTATGTCATTGATGAATTGATGATGCATGGTTAAAATTTCCAACATGTTTCATAAACATTGCCTCGAGGATACAATGACTTTGGATTCTTATCAAGCATTTAGAGTCAAATGTATTCTTGCTTATCGCCAATAAACACAAACATCGACGCGTAAAAGGCACAACGAGAGACTCACCGAAAATGGCTAAACTTTCTGGAAGCACTTACACCACAATCACTGCTTCTAAGAAACGTGGGATAGTTTTTACACTAACAACTTCCCTTACAAATACACTTTCCAACAGCTTTTACTATTGCTTCTACTGGTAGTAAGTACTAAAAACAGGCATACAAATACTTGACGACAAACTGACATACAGCTACGTCTAGGGAGCGGTCGGATTCTCAAACGAATAACAACGACTGGCAAGGATTTTACCACTTAATTACACAATAGAAAAGCACCAACTTGAGTCACAAATTCAGTTTCATGTAAAATCTTATCACAAATCGCTGTGAATTAGAATTTAGGCGACACGAAGCAAATCAAGCGAAATTGTCCCTCCTCCCTTCACTTCTGAGGTAAATGAGTCATAGACAATTTTTTTTATTGAATTTTTAAAAAATTATGTTGAATTATTATGATACAAAAAGCCGCACATATTTAGGTATCATAATTTTAATGGCTTGCCGCATCCACTGAGTAAATCAAAAATATGCAATTCGACTTTTTTATTCAAGCCAATAATCCAATCAATAAAACTTAGCTTTGCATGAAGGGTTAACGTACGTATCCGAATTTTAAAAAACCATAGACTCTAGACCGCTTGCTTCGCAATGTGCGTGCATCCGAACTATCTTTTGAAGATTTTAGTGTTGGGGTTACAATTCGCAATAACATTTGTTTTCGATTGAGCAGCTGTTTTGAAATTTTAAAAACCCGGTCCAGTGTGAGTGAACTCGCACACGGAGGGTTCTGTACCATGCACAGTGTGTGGTTTCACCTTAATGGCGGCCATCCTCGTTATATGCGGATTTTGGATTGAATAATAAAGAATGGATAACTTACAAATAAACTCCTGATAAAATCTCTCGGCTTTATCTATCATAGTTTTAGAGATTTATAATACTAACTAATGTATGTACTCATTACTTCACTAATGTATGTACTCATTTCACGTAAGAAAACACAGAAATCTGTTCGTCCGAATCTGTTAGCCTGGACGAATAAAAGTTCTTTGTTTACTATAAGAGAGCTGATAATGTATATCATAATTCACTGGACTCCAATATAATGAAGCTAGTAAATAATAATGATCGAATCTGATCATTAAAATACGTAAAAAAAATACTCTACATTTACCCCGTGAATCTAAATATAGAATAAAATAGAATAATTTTTATTGTAAAATTGTGTGAACACGAAGGTCTTAAAATTAAATTAAAGTATCAACAATTTTATCCTGTTCGGACAAACAATAATTAGTTTTAAAATTTTGATTAACATACTATTGTAATCATAATCAGCCAGGCAGATAATTGCTTAACTGTCGAAAAATTGTTTTATATTATAGTGAACATTGTTATTAAGCCATTACCTTAATTTAAGTTTAAACATGTTTTCATCAAGTTGTTTTATATCTAGTGGTAAATGATTATAGACCTTAATAGCTGTTATATCGCACATTAATTTCCTTAACGTCACTAAACAAAAATCATCAATTTTGAGATAAGTAACGCCATCTATACTACAAGCTATTTTCTCCGAAGACACTGGTTTTAAAAGTTCCCGTAAAAACCGCTATATGGCTGACTATGGAGAAAAGGTGAAACTTGCAGATATAAAGATTATCAAAATCATTAAGAATGAAACAGAAGCAGGTAAAATACAGTTTTTTTTATAAAACTTCTTATGATGACACTGATATGAAGTAAGAAACCCCTATAGTCGAAATACGAAGACAAGAGTCATCATCAACTGCTTCAATCTCTGATCTGAAACCGCTATAGGTATTAGGTACCCATCTAAATTACCATTAGCGGAAAGGAAAAAATATTTGAAGTCTGTTGTTGATCATAATGATGTACCTAAATACTACGCCTCATCTTATTTTGAGCATATTCTTTCTTAGTAACTAAGTAATGTTCTTATATTAGTAAATTTATAAAAAAACATTATGTTTTAAATAATTTAGAAATGAGAATAGTAGACTTCTTACTTAGGTTAATCTTTGATTTCAAACATTGTGATTTTATAGACGTAGTATTTTAATTAATAGTTACAGCCTACCAAAGTGTTATTCTAATGACAAATATAGTACCTGATAACTGATGAAGATCTGATTTAATACTTTTTTTAATAGAAATAAGGTAAACTTGTTACTGTTTGAGTCATTAATGGTTTATAAAAACTTATAAAAGGGCCTGTGTGTTGCGCAGAATAGTGACACTATAAAAGTTTTTTACTTTTTTGTTACCAAAAAAGGGTATATTGATTTTTCTGATTTTTGTTAAGTACTGTTAGTTTTATTCCGTAATAAAAACTAAATATATAACCGACATAATTACTCTACTTTTATTTATATCCTTTCCAAAATAATAAAAACTTTAAACGCTTCTACTGAAAATGTGTATATTTTGTTTAGTGACTATAAGGAAATTAATGTGCGATATGTATATGTGCTTGTGGAAAATAGAAATTAATAGTAGTAGTAATTTTGGTGACAACCTTATTTCCATAGAAATGGAAGAAACATTTAGAAACCCACTATCTTCGGGATCTCGCTATATTTTAATTTACTTTTTTTTTTCAATTTAAAGATACATTATTAAAGTATAGTTTGTTGGCAAAAACAATGCGACCGTCATTTGGTATTTCCAGGTAATGAAAATCGGCTACGAAAGTGGATAAAATATTATTTTTTAATAACCACTTATGAACAGAGATGAAAACCACTTTTGTAGCTGGCTACGAAACATAGCTACGAAAACGGCAAGAACGTTCCGTTCTAGTAACTGGATATAAAGCAAGAAAAAAAATCATGTTCGTATCTGGTTGTCAAAGGTCAGCTACGAATGTGGACCAAAGGATTTTTATTTTGTTTAATGCACAAAAAATATTTTTTTCTCCACTTTCTAGTACACCTAGAGCCTCGCAATTTTCGCACACAATGTATTTCAAATCGAAGATTAATTTGTATATTATTTCAGAGGATTCCTTTATTTCCGGCAATATGTATAAAAACATTATTTGTGAAGGGATCTTACTATAAAAATATCTGAACTTCCGAAACTAAGTGAAATATCAAAACCACTTTCTTTAGAATGTTTTACTATCATTAAGCGCCTCATAATCAAACATAAAACTAGGATGACCGCAACTTAGGTAAAATCACACACCGTACTATGAGCTACTATGGTACGTACTATTTAAAAAAAGAAACGGATTTTGACGGGACGCTCCCGAGTATATCGTGTATCGAGTGGCTAACACATTCATTTGATTTTGTTATTTACTTTGCAAAATGGTGCATACGACCTGCGCCTTGAAAGATATGTTCACCATCTTTTTTCAACCAAGATTTACGTTTTTATCAATTACCACACGATGAAGAAAGGTAAGGAGTACCTATTTTTACGACTAACTTGGAGAATCAGATTACAAATAAATTGTTTTTGTAGGTGTGTGCAAGATGGCTAATATTCTTATTCGTATGATTTTTGACTAACTCAAGGGTGGAATTATGAAAATACAATATGCAGTGTTTTTACAATCCAAGATAACGGATATTTTATTATTTCAAAATTTCAGTCATGGGTATCGTTTTCGACTAATTCGAGGGTGTAGATAACGAAAATGGGATGTATATTCAAATCTAAGATGGCGGATATTTTTTATTTCAAATTTTAGTCATCGGTATCGTTTTCGACTAATTCGAAGGCATAGATTACGAACGGTGTATTTTCAAATGCAAGATGGCCGATAATTTATTTTAAAAATTTTATTCTCTTTTTTTGGATGGCGCAAAGTAGTATTAAAGTTAACATGCTTAATATTCTATAAAAATTGATGCATGTTGATGTACACCTAAAATCAATAAGTTTTACTTTGACACTAAGATCAACAACCCTATTTTACGCTGACGCGTCACTCTTCGGTATTTAGCGCGAGATCAAGTGCGTCGGCCTACTGTTTGTTTTATACTGTGATCCTTGTGTACATCCTTGAAACGATCGAATGCACAAGAACTCGATTTTTTCTTGGTCCGCTTGAAAATCGATTGTTTCAAACATGGCAGCCAATATCCCATCGCTAGTGTTGTGCACCTACCTATGTTGTGTTTTGTGTGTGCGTGGTGATTTGTGTAAATGCTGAAAAGAATTTATAAAATAAAATCAGTTTTATTCAACGATGAAACTCACATAAATGTGAATAAACACTGTTTATTGTGTATTTGTGAAAGTGAATCCGTCGGAAGGCGGTAATCGTGTACGTTTTATTGCTATTTGTGGATTCTTGATCACGACGATGTACCATAAACAAAAATGTCAGCGATCCCGATTTTTTGTATCTTGCTGCATACCTATCGTCAAAAACTGTAATAGATCACACGAATGATATAAAATAACGCTAGATACTTTCTAAGACATATTAATCTGATGCGTAGGATGCACTGGAGGCAATAAAACGGCCATAGTAAACGCGCGTATCGTGTGCTTGCTGTCTACACCCGATCCGTCTCATTGTTTATGTATGGGGAATAAGTCGATAGTTTTTATGATTATTGGCGGCGTTAAATCGTTATAATTTGGGATTCGAGGGGTTCGTTTCGACCAGTGGTGGCTGCAGAGAGCCATACCAATCGCCCGCGTTGCTCCGCCAAGGTCTTCCTCGATCTTCTATTTATATTACATGTTTCGATTTGGTGCAGCATAATGACATTCTTGTAATGAAGTGCCGCGCTGTGAATTTGTGGGACATGTGCCAATAATTGTGCTCGTGACGAAAGTGCGCCGCGGATTAGTTTTGTATACACAAAATTCCTATAGTCACAGTCAATGAGCATCACATGTCTTTCACTACAAGTGTTACAACCTTTGAAGTTTCATTCAAGCTACTGTGATAGATTACCAAGTTCACTGAACTTTTCAGCAAAACTTATAAAAACTTGTATTTTAGTTAAATGTACATTGTTTCATCTTCACAATCAGGTAATTTTCTTCAGTTATGTGCATCATCAAATAAAATATGACATGTGGAAAACCTGTTACATGTATGTAGTTGAAGTGTCATTGTACCTGATATTTATTGGTCCTCATTTTCTTATTGTAACTGGTTTTATAACACAATTTACACTACTGATCTTTGCTTGAATCTTGGAATTGGTGCTCGTGATCTATTAATTTGTTTAAAGACGTAGCCTGTGTTATATTGTTATGGGGACTGTGAGGAACAAATTATCAGTGATTATCAAGTATACTAAGAAATAATTTTTGTTTATTAGTTCACTATGAAGTACAGCTTGCAACTGTTATAATATAAATGAGAAAATACAAAATTAGAATTACCTAGTTCTACAATAGCAACAAGTGACTTAGGAACCAATAGGTCCTGTCTCAGCATTATGTTGCTTCTCAAGAAACTTGTTGTGGAGCAACATTCAGTCAGATTTCTGACAGAAAACCAGCGTTGCTCAGTAGAGTAATACTGGACCTTTGGTGTGTGTCGATATGGGTGGCAAATCACAGACAAAAATAACAAAATTTATGAATTATCTTACCACCTTAGATTACAGCTTACAACTAAACACAATACAAAGTATACACTAACAAGTGTATCTCTTTTAACTCGGATATTAAGGCAAATAGAACACTAGTGTGAGCAATATGGTTCTACACTAGTGTGAGCAATACGGGTGTGAGCAATACAGTTCTACACTAGTGTGAGCAATACGGTTCTTCCTTAGCAATGGGATGGGGAATAGTGAAACCTTTTTTACTGAATGGGATAATGCAGGCTGATTATAATAAATCTAGGATCCAATTACAAATTTCATTAATTGTCGCATTTTTTGTTACAAATTGTTTGTAAATTGTTTTGTTAAGTGTGCATTAAAGTCTTTATCTATCTAATATAATTTCTCTCAGATTTTGTCAGTATACTCAGTATAAGCAAATCAAGGAAGCCCACATTGCCTGATAGCACTGAACTTAAACAGAATTGGTTAGTAGAAGGAACAAACCCGCAATCTACTCTGTAGAATTCCACTGACAAAGTACAAGATTCTACTAATATTATAAATGTCAAAGTTTGTATGGATGGATGTAAGGATATTTGTTACTCTTTCACGCAAAAACTACTGAACTGATTAGGCATGGCTGGAATAACATGTAGGCTATTTTGTATCCCGATAAAACACGTGCAAAGGCTCTGACAGCAGCTAGTATTACATGTATGAGCTATAAGAGCTACCAGTATCATTATCAACACTGTATCAGCCTGTTGATACCTACATATCACACACTTAACACATAGGTCTTCTTATTTCCTTGCCAGCTTATTTAGTCAAAATAGATTTTCTATAATTACCTAGCTGTTAGTTTAATATAAATAAATAAAGTTTATAATAAACAACAACACTGACTGTGTTCAACACTGTGATATAGACACATCAACCACAGGTTGCTTGTCTGTTATGAATTATGAAATACATAAATAAATAATGCTGGACAATCCATACAGCATCATCTAACCTCAAGGTTTTTTTTATTATACATAGAAAATACCCAGAACACCTGCAACAAATATTTGCAGATCATACAAACATTTGGCCGAAAAAGCGGCAATCAAACCTGCAACCTCCTGATTCGCAGGTGGACCTTCGCCCGCCGCGCCACATCGATCGTCAAATCAGTTATCCCACTACTGGGAAAAGATTTTCCCCAAACCTTTCCAGAAATCGCGTTTGTTCGCTAGGTCCTACCAATCTAGTTAAAGCTGCAGTGAGCACAATGGTTTAATTAAATCAATGAATGTTGATGATGTGTTATTGTGTGTGCAGTCAAGTTGGCGAAGGCACGCAGGGGAATGATCAAGGAGAAGGAGAAGGGCGGAGGCACGCGCCTCAAGGACGAGCCCAGTGATCCTGAGCCCGGTGAGTCTAAAATTATAATTACAGGAAACTTCTTTTTTTATTGTCGACTAGCTGTACCCGCGGCTTTGCCCCCATAGAATTTTAGTTTTTGCGCGGAACCTTATTTTTAGTTATTCTGCTATTCAGAACAGAGATAAATCCAACTATTGTTTATGATAGGAAATCAAAGATCATTAAAATCGGTCTAGCCGTTCTCTAGTAATAATAAAAAAGTGTTTGAACAAACCTGAATTAGTTTTATATATTAAGATAGACCTTTGTTTGACCACAATCTCACCTGATGGTAAGTGAGGCCTACGGTGTATCACGGAGGTCTAGAAGAAACCTCACTCTTTTCTTGAAGATACCCTACTTGTAACTGGCTAAAAAATTATTATCTTGGATTTATTCTTCCTATCTCTAAAAAGACGACATCCACACAACTAAAGAAAATAGCCTCTCGAAATCTAGAACGACAACACCAAAGAAATGGATATGCCAATCATGGGCTGATGAGATATACAGGTAATTCTCATTATTGAGGTAGAACATTTATGAAAACGTCTTTCATTTATTTAGACCATCCTATGTAAAAAAGAAATTGTCGCCGAGCTCGCAGCCCCGATTGATGAAAACAAACACATTAGCAATTGTTGTCCATGGATTACAACCAAAACTAAACCATGTTGAAAATTATACACAACTTTAAAGATGTGTTATGATATGAGCTTAGGAGGCTCTTTCAACAAGGTCTGCTTGTATTGGTGGAACTGTTAGGAACTATCTTAGGTTTGCACCTTTAGAATTTTCATTGTTCTCCCTCTCAGCCCAAGAATATAACAGACGATAAAACTGATGAAACTATCATGGTTATTTTACAACACTAAAGATAATAACTGGATATTTACCATGATTTGAGTTTTGAGTTCTCCAATATTTCGGCACAGTTACATGCGCCATGTTCACGGAACAAGATTTGAGTTCTCCAATATTTCGGCACAGTTACATGCGCCATGTTCACGGAACAAGATTTGAGTTCTCCAATATTTCGGCACAGTTACATGCGCCATGTTCACGGAACAAGTTTTGAGTTCTCCAATATTTCGGCACAGTTACATGCGCCATGTTCACGGAACAAGTTTTGTGTTCTCCAATATTTCGGCACAGTTACAATCGCCATGATCACGGAACAAGTTTTGTGTTCTCCAATATTCGGCACAGTTACATGCGCCATGATCACGGAACAACAGTAGTTCCGTGATCATGGCGTATGCCGAAATATTGGAGAACGCAAAACACAAATCATGGTAAATATCACGTTATTGACTTTAGTTATAATAGATGATCCAAGAAACACTCAACGACAGTTATTCAATAAAAAACAATTACAACTAAAATCGTGCAGAACATAAGAAAACATTCGTTTCGTAGCGATACTGCTAACGCCACCTGTAAAGTCGTCTATTCACCAGCGACGCCCTTTCTAAAGATATCTCATTTAGTACCTTATAAAATGATACTAGCTAAATGTACCCAGGTATTACTATTATACTGAAAATATAAATAAGCAACTCGTGTACCTATTAAATTCCCGCCAAATTCGATGTGAAACTTTCGTAAACAAACCGCCCACCACTTAGCCTAAAATTCGGTTCGTGGCCGCGTCATGTATTTTACTCAATTTACATTCCTTGTCGATTTGAGATCTTTCGTTCAATAAATATTGCTAACTAGTTATATCTGAAACTCGATGCCAAGTTCGTGATATTTTTTTTTAGTGTGGTTCGTTCGCAAACATTTCACATCGAATTTGGCTGTATACTTTTGCCCTGTAGACTTGCCCAAGCATAAATGCAATGTACTGTCTGCATAATCAAACTAACTGGTAATGCGAGGGGAAAGCGACTAGCGCCGTATGTAATCGATTCATCTCATTTATTATCTAGCACTTGCATAAATAACTCGTGCTTGAATCCGAATGAAAATTGGCATAGAATGTTTGTTTATGGGAGTTTTGTAAATGGTGGTATTTTCGGAATTTCGGCGACATAACATTACCTAATCAGTGATTTCGGTGCCAAATCACAAAAACAGTAGCGTGATAATTTCTAAGTGTTTGCTTTCTCTCTTTGATAATAATTACAGACATGAATGAATTACCTATGATAGTGCTTTCACCGCACTACATTTTTCTATGATCTTTCGTTAGTTTTCGCACTTCTTTTTGCAACTTGGTTTTGCGTGCGCAATACAAATTACAAATAAAACGTACCTAGCTAGCCCATAGCACTCAGATATATCTAAAGAAGGCTGTTTTCGTGTAAAACTAATATATAATGTTTATTTGTATATGTATGCCAGCTAAAAATATAACAGAAAAAACAAACAATTATCATCATCATCAGCCCATACACGTCCACTGCTGGACATAGGCCTCCCCCGTACGACGCCACAAATAGCGGTCTGAGCCGCCTCCATCCATCGACTCCCTGCGACCGCTACGATGTCGTCGGTCCATCGAGTGGATGGTCTCCCATGTAGGGGGGATTTGCCATAATCACCACGCTTGGCAGGCGGATTGGTGATCGCAGTGTTGGTGTTTAAAAAATACTCAGAAGGAAGCTGCTGCCCTTCCTCTGGTAAGTTCCCTTAGTCGGCTCTTACGACATCCACGGGTTGAGTTGGAGGGGTCGATATTCGTACGCCGCGGCCCCACGGCCAAACAATTAATAAAACAATATAAATTCGAGAAAGGATAAATTTTTCGGAGACAGACCCATTTTATCGAAACTGTAGTAAACTACCCTTTTCTCAGCTTATACGTGTGTGATGATTTGCTAAACCCATCTGTATTGCAGGGCACGGCTCCCGACCGCCATCAGCGTCGCTGCCGACCCCGGCGGCGCTGAAGAAGGAGCCAGACGAGCACAGGGTCAAGATGGAACCGGGGCAGGAGGAACAGGAGCTGGCCGCTGATGGCATCAAGACGGAGATCGACGGTCTCATGGACAGCGACGGTATGTAATATTTTAGTGTCAATAATACGTTACAGCTGACCCTGGCGGCGCTGCAGAAGGAGCCAGACGAGCAGAAAGTCAAAATATAACCGGGACAGGATGATCAGAAGCTGGCCGCTGACAGCATCAAGACGGAGATTGACGGTCTCATGGACTTACGGAAAATGTCTCGATCATGTTGTGCTAGCTTCAGCCCGTAGCTTTGTACGCGTTTTTTCAGAGTAAAAAGTATGTAATTACAGGTCCACAATTTTATGTGTGCAACATTTCAGCTTCAGTAGTTTTTGCACAAATATCTTCGCAACAGCGGCACAAACATTCGCCCGTAATATGAATGCTGCGAACAGCGATCTCTATTCGTAACGGAAGTTGTATGCGCATATCCATTCCAGCATTTGAACTCAAGGTGGCCTTTAGCAGAGCCAGTAGTATTTTAAGAATCCATGGTAGATGTACTTACATTATGTTTACAGCCTGTGGCTCCGTGACCCATAAGTGGAATTTTACCTCCAACACAAGAAATATCAAGGCGTATTTCGGTTCTGAGCTATCTCTTGAAATGTTTTGTATTCTATGCTTTAATTCTGCCTAACCAGTTTTACCTTAAGCACCTTCTACACTCGCGATTAGGTACTCTCCATTCGAAGCCACTAAACATTCCTATTTGGGTCTCAAACCATAGGTGGAATCAGAATCAATAACTTTATTTCTTTAGGCTTACAAAATAAGCACTTAGACAAGTCAAATGTTATACTTATAGTTATTATTATCAAATAATAAATAAGGTGTTATTGATATTCTCTTCACTTAAATTATTTGTCCACTAGTGGAAGAAGTGAAAAAGAACGAGTTAGGTGGTAGATGTTCAAGTTGTTATTTGTTTTACAGGTGACCCCACAAAGTCACCAACATGCGACCTCGGCGGCCCTGGGTCGCTCAAGTCGGAGCGCCTGTCCTCAGACTCGAACGATATCCTCGACCCACAGACTGGGTTGAGAGGACCTTCGAGCAATCTACAGGTAAGCTCGACGGAGTCCAGGACCCTTAGCTTACCGCTTATACACATGCACGTGGCATAGAACGGCACGGATAGTCAACATCCGTTCTACTCTAGTAAGACCGACGACAGCCGATGGGGCCGCAAGGCTCTTGAGTGGCGACCACGTACCTGAAGACGCAGTGTGGATAGACCCCTCACTCGATGGACTGACCACTTAGTGAAGGTCGCAGGAAATCGCTGGATGCGAGCAGCGCAAAATCGGTCATTGTGGATCTCCACAATGTCCTTAGGGGAGGCCTATGTGGACGTCGATCGGCTGATTGATGATTACTTCCGTGCCTTGTTGTGACTCTTGCGTAATGGCACTTGGGGAGATTTTCCACCACAGATAGGTGGCGTGGCTGAGCGGTGGACTGTATTAAACTAAACCCAACACAGGCAACAAGTTAGCTATGGCATGGAGCTAGACTATTAGTCGGGATTGACATAGATACTATCTACTGCTTAGCTACGCGGCTTAGCTCTGGTGGACAAGCACCCATAATCTATGTTTCTTTGAGTATCCATAATGCAGAAAACCTTAATATCCGATTAATGATAAATCACCTTATTCCATTATATTCAAATTATCTTATTCCAGGACAATCCAAACTGCCGCAACCCGAACGGTCCCGAGATGGGCTCCTGCCGTATGCCCGGCACGGGGGGCCCAATGGGCTCAGTTACCATGGGGCCCATGTCTTCCAGCGAGCCTCAGACATTACCCTCCAACGTCATCAGCAAGCAAGCTGGCAGCATGGAGGTAACATTGACTTGTTTTAACGCTAGTTCATCAGCCCCGAAGCGGGCTCTTGCCCTGTTCGGGGGGCCCAATGGACTCATTAATACCAAATATTTTTCAAATTGTACTGTCCGCCACTACAGGCCAGTCTGGGAGATCCCTAATCTTTTTAAGCTGGAGCAATGTAGTCATAACGAAACCTTAAGGTTAGGAGTTTACTAAGTATATCACTGTCAATAGAAAAAGTTTTGTCATTAGGTCTAAGTGCTAACATGACAGAAGTTACAGGCCTGACCGAAGACTGACAATATAGACTAGTCAGTAGAATAATGAAAGTAAGCCCTTCAATCAAATCAAAGTCATCTTTAATGTATGAAATTAAGTGTAGACAGGCACGCAAATGTAGCAAAGTCAGCCTAACCTCTAACAAAAGATCATTAAACCATTCATAATCTCAAACAATGTTTAATTACTGTGTATTATCCCAGCAGCAAAGCCAGATCTTCGTGTTCTCTACACTGCTGGCCAATAAGGGTGCTGAATCAGTTATATCTGGGCAGCATCATTCGATCATCGCGTATCATTGTGCTCAACCGGCCACTAAGAAGTATTTAGAGGTATGTACTTTCGTTCTTTAGACAACCTCTATGGTGCCGAGCTTCTTGAGTGGTGTCCACGACTCAGTAACCGAGTGTAGGACGCCATGTAGCTGCAGGCAGATAATGGACGCCACAAGGCCGCGCCACGCCGAAACTTTATTTACCATAAGACACAATAAAAAAAATTCAAATATGATATCTGAATTAAATAACAAATAGTACAACAGGCGGCCTTAATGCTAAAAGCAATTTCTTCAAGACAACATTATTATTAACAAAACATTTAAGTAAATTAAGAGCTTATGCTGTGGCGTTAAAAAATACCTGTGTCTAGCAGTGAACTAGCATAGTAAATGATGATAATGTGGCGCAGAAGATTGCGCGTTCGATTCTCGCTGCGGGATAAACGTTTTGTGATCTCCAAATATTTGTTAGCCTTGGTCAAATTTGTAGGACACTGAATTAATGAAACTCTTCCTTCCCAACAGAAACACCCTCTAAAAATCGGCCAGTTCAACAAACAAAGCCCAGCGCAATGGCTGAACAATCTTGCGATGGCCAAAACCCGCGGCGGGTTGCGTGGAGGACCCAACATTATGGGCGGGCCTCCTAATCAGATGGGCCACATGATGGGAGGGCCTATGGGGCCTGGACCGAATATGGGGCCTATGCACGCTGGCATGGGGCATATGGGGCCTAATATGATGGGGCCAGGGCCGAACAGGTAAATTACGTTTAAATCACCTTAATTTATTACAATTATTTAAATCACCTAAATATTTCTCTTTGGTTCAAAAATCGATGTTGGCCTGTTGTTTTAGTCCGATAAGATTTTCTAAAGTTGATTCATGCCTCTGAGAAGCTTATATTGCCAGCTTCTTTCGGTCAAGTTAACCATGCACTTCAAAACAACCCATAAAGTCTCCAATACTTGTTTATTAACTTTGACGATAGAGACCAATCTAAAGAAATTCCTCTTTCAGAATGGGCGGCCCTGGCGGTCAAATGATGATGATGAAGGGTGGTCAAATGGGCGGCATGGGCCCCGGCGGTCAGATGGGGCCCGGTCAGATGGGCCCCGGTGGTCAGATGGGGCCGGGCATGGGGGCTATGGATGGGTTTCCAGGAGGCACCCCGTCCTGCGGTGTCATGGACGGCCTCGGTGCGGATGGTGAAATGCCATGGGACACCGTAAGTACAACTATGTATTATATTTGTTAGCTCCATATTATGGTTCATTATGAATTTGAGCGGGTTTATTACGAACATTTTAGCTGGAAAAACTTTTCAAGGTATTTGTTTTGTTCATTGTCTTTTGTTGCCAACCATTGGGTATTTTTCCACAAAAATAGAAATATGCTATAAAATCACATAACTCATTGTTGGAAAGAAACGGACTGAGATCGAAATATCAAACTTCTTTACCCTACTCATTTTAATTTGATTTTAATAAGTACTTCAAATAAAATACAAAGCAAGCGTTATTTTCGTGCAAAAACGTTGGAACTGTTACCTGTACGGCAAAGTAGAATTTGGATTTGACATTGCGGATTAGTTTCCTGAACTTCTTAATAGTACATTTTTGTCTCAAGTGCTGAAATAAAGCCCTTAAAAGTTAAGTTTTTTTCTTAGTTGTAATAAAGCTATGTGGTCGTATTTTCCCCGTTCTGCGGTGTGCACATAATATAATGTAACATTCCCCACAGAAAAACCCATCAGTAATGTCGAATGGAATGCCGAATGGCCAGCAGATGCCGGCCTGCTCCGAAGCGCAAGAGTCCAATCAATCTGATTCGGGTGACTGCCAAGGCGGACCTAAAGGTATTATATAAAATAAGCCTTCTTTTCTCTCTAATAATGTCCAATGTCTTGAAGGAAGTAGCAGGAAAACTATGGGATTTTGAGGAGGGCTAGTAACACAGGCTCAAAACACGCGGTAAAAATTCACTCGTTTGTACAATTATATAAATAAACAAATAATGTTGGACAATGCACACAAATATAGCAAACTAACGCTAAATAACGAAAATTATCCTACGTTTGATCGAATGATCTTTTATATCTTGTAAAATTGATGTCCAATAGCTTGGTTTGATAGGTTATGTGTTAAAATTGTTTTATTCATTACCGATTGAACTCTAGGTCCTCAAAATCAGTACATTAAATTTACAAAACAGTAAATAACCAAAGTATTAAAAAACACAAGACGTTACACAGATTTATACATAGGTGTATGTTATAAGAAAAAATATGGTATTCTCTTTGCCTATACAATAAACACGATATTCCCTACAGGTGTAAAAATTCCAGACGAGAATCTGACTCCACAACAGCGCGCCCACCGCGAAGAGCAGCTGGCCACCATCAGGAAAATGCAGCAGATGCTATTCCCTGAGAGCGGACCCAACAATCCTAATCAGGTAATAATTCATAGTCACTAGATTTTAAAACCACCATGGAAACAGCGGGGTAATAAAACTAAAACAATTATTTCCTTTCCAGGGTCCAAACGACTCAAACCAGCCACCAGACAATATAAACCCCCCAAACTCAAGTGCAAGCATGAATATGCCCCCACACTTTCCCCCTATGTCCATGGGACCGAACGGACCAATGGGCAACCCAAATGGACCTATGGTCTCCATGTCGAGTGCCATGAACTCCGGCCCAAGCTGCACCATGAGTCACATGGGACCTAATGGACCTATGGGTGGGCCGATGGGCCCTAACGGACCTATGAGTCATATGAACATGGGCGGGCCGGGTATGATGGGGCATAACATGGGACCGAATGGCATGATGGGGCCTAACGGGCCTATGGGGCCGATGGGTGGCATGGGACCTAATGGGCCGATGGGTCCTATGGGCCCTTGTGGCATTAAAGGTATTAGGGGACCCTGTGGGGGGCCCGATATGAAGACTGGAATGTGTACGGATATGCATATGGGAAGGGCGTGCGGCGGTCCTATGGGGGTAAGATTACTAACAATGTATCTGTTTTAGGATGATTTTAATGGTTAACCATAAAAAAATATGTGTTTTATTGGTTAGACATGTGTACCCATGTGTTAATCGGTGGCATTTTAGCACCCAAACCTATGAACAGATGAGTATTATTTGTTCTGATTTGTAAGATCTTATCGATATTTAGAGAGAGCCTCTTAGTAATATTTTATGAAAATCGGTGCAGTTGTGATAGGCTCAATGAAACAAGTGTCCGTTGAATTGACCGCCGTGGGCGAAAATTCGGCTAGGAGGACATTAAAATCATTATACACACATCAACATCGTCTAGGGATATTTCATATTTTCTCAATTTACTCAAAATTTGTTATAAATCACATGCAACATGTATATATTTTTGAAAAGCCCGTTTAGTAGACTAGACCTTCGAATACAATAGAAATATTTTTATTGTGTAAATAAAATTTTATTCAATAAAAAACAAAATATGAAAAAAAATTACATTTAGGATGTAGTGTTTTTTTTTAAAAAAAGCAAAATTATGCGAAATTTCCTGTTTTTTGCAATTATACGAAAAATCAGTAGTCAGTAAAACCACCCATGACGTTACAAACGGTCCTGCAACGGGTTTTCATGCCTTGAATCAAGTGATAACTTGATGGGACAATATCCCGCAGCAAGACTTTGATAAAAGTCTTGCTGCGGGATATTGTCCCAGGTCCTGCTAAGATGCAAAAAAAGTTGTTCTTCAGTCGCGATGTTTGCAGGAAAATCGTGCATGCTCTATGGGGTTTAGGTCTGGCGATTTCGCAGGCCAGTTTAAGACCGACACGTTGTGCTCCTGCAGCCAGCTGGTCACCACTCGCGCTGTGTGCGGACGGGCATTGTGGTGCATGAGCGTGAATTCTTGGCCCATTTGTAGTCGATGGGGGTAGACTATTGGTACTAGCACCTGGTTACGGTATTTTTCAGCGGTCATGGTGTTTCTGATCCAAACGAGATCTGTTCTTCCACCAATACGTATTCCCGCCCAAACCATAACTGTCCCACCGCGGTATGGATGGACTTCCTGAGGGTGTTGCAGACGGCTCTCACAACCAGGAACTCGCCATACACGTACTCTTCTTGAATCGGGATGGAAACCGAATCGGGACTCATCGGTAAACAGCACCGCAGACCACTGGTTCTCTTCCCAGAGCAAATGTTCACGAGCCCACTCCCACGATTTCCACGGCGTAGTACTGGAGTACGAAGCGGTTTGCGAGCATGAAGGTTGGCTTCATGCAGTCTTCTCCTCACAGTTTGGTCACTCACCAGCAACTGGTGCTCTGACTGGAGCCTTTAAACCAACTGCATTGCCGTAACATTTGGTTGTCTTCTAGCGGAAACTTGCAAAAATCGGCCTTGTCGCTGGGTGGTTATGCGCTTCCCGCCTGGGTGTCTTTCAGCCACTTCACCGGTAGCACGATAACGTGACCATAACCTTGAGATCACGTTTTGTTTTGTTCCAATCTCCTCAGCAACACTCAGCTGAGTAGCCCCAGCTTGGAGCATACCTACTGCACTGCGCTTAACATTTTATCTCTAGTTAAATGGCGCCGCCGCATGATGCATTTAGTAGTATAAAATCGAAATTAATTAATAACGTGTTTTAAAACTTTGACACAAAAAATTACCATAAACTATGGAAGATAAATTGTAACTTTCGACCTTCGCTACAGCAATGCCGCGCAAATCTTTTGTTTTTTATTCATTTGTTCAAATTCAAATTTGGAATCATTCAAAAAGGCCTAAAAAATAAGGTTTCTTCAAAAGATTTTAAAACCGGCCAGTATTTTTAGAGTTCAAGAACTTTATACAAAATATCCCTAGACGATGTTGATGTGTGTAGTTTAAATAAAGTTTGCAAATTTTTGTAAAAGTTGCTTGGAGCAACTGCATTTCTTCTCATAAATATTGTTTACCCAAAACATATTTTAATAAATGTTTTCTTCCTCAGCGCATGCCGAACCCCATGGGGGGCATGGGAGGTCCCAAGCCCTGCATGATGGGCCCCCACATGGGTCCCCGAATGATGCCAGGTCCCAACTTAAACGCGATGAACGGTGTGTATAATAGACCACCTAGAAAAGGTATTTTATGTTCACATCCTTCATTTTTCTTTTTTCTTATTATTTTTGTGTATTTATTATGCTTTATCTGCTTTGGTTTTCTTTCTGCTCTGATAATGGTGCAAGGCAATGACATTTTGACCTCAGATAAAAAAAACTATCAAGTATTTTCCAAATACTGAGTCAAACTACCGATTTAAGATTTGAGAAGAACATTTCACTTAGTTGGATGGTTAATATTTGAATTATAAAAATTACAGTGTTTGCTTGTTCGGCATGAACTTAATACAAACTGCATCAAGATGAATGATTTATCAAGGTTTCAAGAATAAAAGCTGGATGAAATATTTGATGATCTTGATCGCCCTGAAAATGCATCTTTTCACCCTCATTTGTGATTTAACCTGGTTTTATTAATAAGTTACTAACTGGGACTTTTGCATAAGGCTGGAATCCTCCTTCTTAAAGTAGTTTTTTAATCGTTTATAATATAAAATTTGACTTGTCTAAGTGCTTATTTTGTAATCCTAAAGAAATAAAGTTATTGATTCCGATTCTGATAATGTTTTCGGTTGATGAAAAATCTCAATTGGACAATGAATGGCAAAACTAACTATTGACAAAGGAGTGAGGCCCTCGTTTTTCTTATGATTTTGGCATGTGGTGTAAGTGCATCCTAAGTTTTACTGATCGTTTAGTTCTTTAAAAAACAATATAAATTAAGCATTCCTGAATCCGAACGAGCGACGTAGCGAGCAGAAGCTGATAGCTTTTAGTAATAATGAATTTCTAACCAAATAAATGCAATTGGTCTGGTCCAAACTACTTCTTCCACTAGTGTTGTTCAGGGTGTTCTGGTCGTTTTTCTATGTATAATAAAAATATCTATCTATGTAATATATTGTATTATGTGTATCAGTTACCTAGTACCCATAACACAAGCTCTGCTTAGCTTGGGGCTAGATAATGCTGTGTGAATTGTACAACATTATTTATTATTATTTAGTGGACAAAAATTTAAGTGAAGAGAATATCAATAGTTTATAGTATAAAATTTGACTTGTCTAAGTGCTTATTTTGTAAGCCTAAAGAAATAAAGTTATTGATTCTGATTCTAAGTTGAATTCAAAACGTATTAAATGTATCAATATCGTTTGATATACATAGATGTACATGTTTATCCTTACTAATATTATAAATGCGAAAGTGTGGTTCTCCTTTCTTCACGCCCTAACTAAGCAACCAATTGACTTGATTTTTGGCATAGAGTTAGTAGTAGAAAGGATGAAGAATAACATATGTTTTGTCCTGGGAAAACAACAAATTCCCATGAAAGATTTAAGGAAAAACAAACATTTTTATCCACCTAGAAATGTTAAATTCTAATTTAACGCGGATGAAACCGCGGGGAACAATTGGTAAATAAATAAATATTTAAAGTGAAATGTGGACAAGTGAACGGGCAGGTTTTTGCGCTGCAGTAGGCTGACGTCATAGCATTTTGAAGGTAGTAGCCCCAAGGGGATCATGGCCTCCAACACCAGAAACGCCAGTTATCCTGGTTTCTTGCTTTTTCAATACAGTTGACGTCACAAAGGCCTGAAAAGGCTCTATAGTCCTACTAATATTATAAATGCCAAAGTGTAAGTATGGATGTTCGTTCCTTTTTCACGCAAAAACTACTGAACTGAATGAGCTGAAATTCGGTATGTGTATAGTTTGGGACCTGAAATAACACATAGGCTATTTTATCCCGATGAAATGCGGGAGAATGTGCGGGCAGCAGGTAGTTTAAAATAAAACAAAATATCCAGTCATACAGAAATGTCCAGGTCTATTTACCGTGCCCTTTATCCTTGCCCACAGGTGGTATGATGATGGACGGTAGCATGATGGGAGGCATGATGGGCGACTGTGGGCCCGAGCATCACGGTATGCCGGTCAATGGACCTATGTGCGACGAGTATGGACGTGGGAGAGGTGTAAGTATTTATTTATTGCTGGTAGTTGAGTAAGGCTCATTGGTAGGATACTGATGGGCGATTGTGGGCCCAAGTATCATGCCGTCCAAAATACATAATATGCGACGAGTATGGACGCAGGAAAGGCGTAAGTATACATTTATTGCGGGTAGTTAAGTAACGCCCGCATGTGGTATCATGGGAAGTCTGATGGGCAACTGTGGGCCCAAGCATCACGGCATGTCGGTCAACGGACCTTTGTTCAACTCTCAAATAGACGTGTTCCTCCCTCTCCACTCACACTGTGCGACGAGTAAAGACGAGGCAGAGGCGACGGTAAATATTCGTAAAAATAGCGAGCCACTAGAATATTTATTTGTAAGGAACACAAAACATTTGCAAAAAAAATACGTCACTAAAAGGTGTCTGTCTAAGAATTAGAGTCAAAAATTTTTGTTATCAACAAACAACACAGTCCAAGCTATCAAAGATTAGAGGGATGTGTGAGCAAAAGTTAGTTTTGCTCATTACGCAGTGAGGGACTTGTTTGTGCTCTGAAGGATACTGCCCATCTTCTAGTGTACTTGCATGATAATCATACTTTGGAATTGAAGTTTTCCTATCAAAAGCAAATTTCTATCTGATACCATACCTAAAAATGTCCTACAGATGGGTCCAGGCGACCCGGGCGGGCTAGGCCCCGGTGGGCCGGGTCCCGGAGGCCCATGTTCGGGTCCCGGGGGCCCGCGTGGCCCGGCTGGCATGCGGAGCCCTAAAAGCCCCGCCGGCGACATCGACTGGCAGAAGATACACCACCAGTTCTTTGATGACCCTAAATCTATGGATAATGAATTGAGTGAGTAGATTTTGTACTTTATCTATGGATATCCACATATTGTACAAATGTACACAAAAAATAACAATCTTGTCAAAGTTGAACTACGTCTTTTGACGACTAGAACGTTACCATTCGAAAGCTATAATCGAGGTCAAATAAAAACTAATAGAAAGTATATCGCATGGTACAAGAAAACAAGATATGCGTTTCTGAGACACGACGGTCACGTGGGTGATACAAGCCTTACGTCATCGACGCCAAGACGAATCTGGTATTCTGGTGTTACCAGTACCTTAAAATCGTTACTCTCCGAGCTCCTTGTAATATCTGTATAAATCTGATAAAACTATGTGGTTTTGTATTTACCAATTGTTTATCACATTGACTCGTGCTTCACTAACGCTTTTTTTACTTAACTTACAAATATAATTGACGATTGAAATTTTCTTCAAATGACCCTTGTCACATTTATTTCCCAACTTCTACGTTTTGTTGAAATAAAGTGGCAACCGGACAGTGACGTCACCTTGTGTCACTCCCGGAGGAGCAGACCTTGTTTTCTTGGATGGTATATCCCTACTAAAGAAGGTTGTTCCGCTAAGTTCCCGTTGGTTGCTGCAGCTAATGGCAGACCATGGGCAGGCCAGCTGTCGCCCTATGCTGTTTGGAAGAATAATGAATATCATTGCTGAGGCTCAAGGCTTTATTTTACCTTTATTTAGCCTAATCTATCGCTTCTAAAATGTAAATACTTTTTTAACATTTCAGGTACACAAGTGAAGTCCCCTTGCTCAGAAAGAGGCGGCTGCCTACCGCCGCCGCCTTACGGGGCTTCGCCCCTTCACAGATCTGCCTCCGTGCCTATAGGTAAATTTTTGTTATTATAGTGCGTTAGCCCTCGCACCTGGGGTAATGTCAAAGAAATTAAAAAAATTACGATTTCGGCGGGACTTTAGCACTTGAGACTTTAGCAGGATTAGATACACTCAGGGCTTAGTACCGGTACCAAAAGTACCGATACCATAGCGGTAAGTAACGGTACCTGAGTATCGATATTTTTATAGTATCGGTATTTGAGTTCAAAGTATCGTTACTAATAGCGGTTCTTGCGACGTTGCCAGCTCGCTTTATGTTAAACCGCCGGCACCGCTCTGCGGCGAGGGTGTTACCGATACTTTACGTAGATAGTATCGGTATTTTAGAGATAAGGAACTGGTAAAAGTACCGGTACTCATGAAAAATATCGATACTTTGGTACCGGTACTGATGTTAGTATCAAAATAAATTATATCGATACTAAAAGAGTATCGATACTGCGTCGAGGTCAGTGGAACCGGTACTTGAAAATACCGGTATTCAAAGCCCTGGATACACTTCAATGTTTCCCCTGTAGGTGGAGCTAACGGCCCTAGAGTCCGTAAGGAAGTCTCAAAGATTTTCGACTCGTCAGGTACTTGATTTTGTGGCGCAGTTGATTTGTTCAGTCCCGTATAGAGGAAAAGGGTTCAAGTCCCGCCGTAATCTCTGGGATATCATTTAATTTATAGGAAAATTACTTTCTCAAGTATTGTTAAAAATTTGCTTGACCTAAAGATAAAGATATTTATTGTCAAAACTGTGTACAAAAAGATCTTAAACAATAATTTGGAAACAACAGTTTGTCCGTCAATTACGGAAATACAATATTTAACTTAAATAACTAGGAAATTTATTGATTATAACCATACTTAAACTAAAGATGAGGACCCATTTTGATTTGTCTTGATTTCGGTGCAGTACTGAAAGCTTTGTCAGTACTGAATGCGCGACGGTTATACGTATGATGCCTACAACTGGAGAATAGATACTTGCTTGATCTGCCATATAAATATTACTAATGATGTCAGTCACTAATTCTTGACCTCCTCCGACACCAGCCTTTTCGCGGCATCTAAGTCCTGAACTGTCACTTGCCAGCTAGTAGGGGGTCATCCATTAATCACGTGATGTTATTGAGCGACTTTTTAAACCCCCATGATACGTGGCGAGGTTTTAAATTACTCCCCAAATAATGATGTTGACAAAAAATCAAAGTGATCACTTTATTTCCCTGTTTTACTTATGTCATTTTATTTTTGTGACGTATCCAAAATTCCTGTAAGTTCTAAAGGAAATAAAACACTTTGATATTTAATTCAAAATGTCTGTCTGTCCGGTATACAAATCGCGCATTGAACCCAAAAATAAATACACGTGATATCTCACTACTACTACTCCCCCTTGTGATATTTTGTAATCTTTCCGAATACCCCTCCTCCCCCTTTCGAGCCTCATGTCATTAATGGACGACCCCTAGCGTCCAACTAGCGGAAACTGTTTTCTACTGGATAGATATAACTTACTCCTCAAACGCGGTATCTTAGACTTATTTAAACATTTAAGGGTCATTTTAGCTGCTCTTTGCCAAAAAAATAATAGTGTTACAGATGTATTTATAGTCGACATAGTATTTATATGAAGACTGATGGCACGGCGAGTGAAAGTCCGTCTGCTACGCAGGAGGTTGCAGGCTCGAATCCCGCCTTGAGACAAATGTTTGTATGATCTGCAAATATTTGTCCCGGGGGTGTTCTGGGTATTTTCTATGCATAATAAAACATCTCTTCAATACATGTATGAAGTACCTATATCAGCCATATTGTATCCATAACATAATCTCTTCTTAGCTTGAGGCTAGATGATGCTTTGTGGATTATCCAGTATTATTTATTTAAATTTTTTAATAGGATTCGGTCATCGAATTAGGAAGGTATGTATTATTTTCTGACTTGTGTATATTCTAACAGCAACGCAATCCCCCGGCCACGGCTCAGTATCCATGCCAATGTCTGCCGAAGCCTCCCGAGCAGGCTCCGGCCTAAACTCCCCCGCCCATTGCAAGCAAGGACCTAAACAGGACGCGCCAGGTACATAAGCTTTCATTTAATACTTTGATAGTGGTAAAGACACTGTTAGATACGTTTGTCGTGAATTGTCCTGGCTGATGTTAAGATAGGCACAAGAAAATTAAATAGCTATTCGACGTAAACAGGGGGAGGTAACCGTAGGGGGGTTTAGTGAAACCGAGCGATTCCCGCGTGAGCGTTTTTATATCATATAGGAACACGGTTTCCTCGAACCTGTGATGAACTTAATTTTTTTATATTTTTTTGCTTGAAATGGCCTTGATCGAAGCTATTTCAATTTTACTCGATGATGATTTATTTGTTTTAAAAAAATGAACTGACTTCATATTTACACAGTTTTTAAGTTTTTCGGGATAAATACTAAACAGAATATACACATTTTATCCGCGAAGGATTAGTTTTTATCCCACAAAACTACTTCGGGATCATTATCTATACTATAGCGAATTTTTTTTCAAAATCGGTCCATATCGTGACCGACCAATCGACGATGATAAAAAAAATTATACATACAGCTGAACATTGAATCTCCTCTTCTTTTTAAGTTGATAAAAAAACGGTGCTGGGATGATCTCTGTAGGTACCTAAGTTTTAAAGTAAAAGAGTGATCTTTCAAATTTTTATAAATTTGTTTGCATTATTTCTTTTACTCACAGTAAAATCAAAACGTCTTAGAGTTAGGTACTTACACAAGAATTACTGATAGTTACATAATATAGCGATACCTCTCGTCAAACTATCTAAATGTACCTTTAAACTTTGAGCAGGATTGGATAATTACAACGTTTCCCCTGTAGGTGGAGCTAACGGCGCAATAGTTACATAATAATTCAAATCTTATACAATTAAAACAATATATTTTCATTCTTAATTCAATACTCTTGATTCTGCACAAAAACGGCTTTTAATTGCGCTCTTTTACCAACTTAACATTGGCCAGGACAATATTAACATTAAAATAAAAACATTCTCTAAATAAAGTTGACTATAATGATAAGATTTATAAAGTAAGTTTTTTTGTCGCATGAAAGATAGCCATAGAAGTAGAAGCATGCAAATAACTACATCAACGTTAGACATTTTCCCAACCACAACGAGTTTATAATTACAAGAGTATTATTATGATTTCGTTTGCAGTATTTTTGTTTTTTCTGTAGTTGTAATGCGTATTTTTTTGTTTTCCCTCCCCTCCCCGCAAAACGCTTGACGCTTGATCCCAACGTGTGATAAAATACCGACTTAAAAACGACGGTGTACGGTACAAAATGGATGGAAACAGAGATACTGGAGAAACTAGACGACGGTGTGTTTGTCCGAACGCTGCAATGCCTAGCGGCGGCGCAAAAGAATCAGCAGGCATCTCATGGGAAGGAACCGAGCTTGATGCCCGTACCGTCGCCCCAGCAGATATCGTATCTCAACCAGTTCGAAGGTAACTGATATACAGCAGGGATTACACTTGTGACGCGAGATTGTCAAGACAAAGAGCTTCTTTCTAGGACCTTACCACACTTTTTATGATGCAGAATCAGTTTGAGCCGTTTAGAAAAACCCTATCATTATACGGAGGTACAGCTCTGTCACGTCATTCGACACAAGCAGATGCGACCGATTGACATCTGAGTTTAGTAGAATATTTTTTTTAAAATATTTATTTATTGAGATGCACAAAACATAAAATAATCACAAAATACACTAAATTTAAATGATATAGATCTATAACTTGACTATTTAACAACTTATGTGCATACAGAGAATCAATATGAACAAGACATGTAGAGCAAACAACTTAAAATATTATATAACAGTAATAAGGGGGGTATCCCCTTGGGGTATTACCTAATTATGAACTAACTTATATAAAGTACACCTACACTTTCACAATTTTAAGCATGCAATTAGGAACCTAATTTATGTTATTTTAGAATAAAAAATAATGTTGGACAATCTACACAGCACCATCTAGGCCCAAGCTAAACAGAGTTTGTGTTATGGGTACTAGATGACTGATGTACAATACATTGATAGATGTTTTTATTATACATAGAAAATACCCAGAACACCCTAAAAATATTAGCAGATCATACAAAAATTTGTCCCAAAGCGGGAATCGAAACCGAAACCCTCATGCGAAAGTCCACCTTCACCCGCCGCGCCACATCGGTCGTCGAGAAATAAAATGCATACTGTGCGGCTTTAGCCGATTCCGCATCAATAATTGTAGTAAAATCCACTATAACAGAATCTGGAACTTACTATGTTACTTTAAAAACTAGCCCAAATCTCTAGTTGGTCAATACAATATATAATGCATTTGCAGATGTGTTTCGCAAAATAGAACCTAAAAACGTACGGATACGGTCAAAAATGATTGCGTACAGCAAAATGCATGTTGTATAAAGCCTGAAATGCGGTACTAATTTAAAAAACTGACAAGTGTAACCCCTGGCTTATTTTTTGACTTATTTTTTGCTTTCTGTTGATTGTGTTTTAGCTTTCAAAGTTATGGTAGTTTTGCTGTAAAACATCTGTTCAGTAATAAAGGTTTTATCAAAATAGGCTTTCAATTGAAACATAATAGATTTACGATTTCAGATTTCATAACTTTATTTCTTCAGGCTTACAAAGTAAGCACACGTAAAATTTTATACTATAAACAGTTTTATATATAGTAATTATTATCAAACATAAGATAGATAAGTCTTACAGCAAAATTACAAAGTAAATTCAAGTAAGTTTTTTATGTTTTTTCTTTCATTTTGTGGGTGGTGGTTGGTGAAAATGTGCTAACATTCATACTCTATGGCTAATTCGTATCTCACTTCACGTTTGTACACTGCACAACCAAACTTCTCTGTCGTGAATTTAGTCACATTCCATTTAGGTCTTCCTTATCTCGTCTGCGATGTCTTACGGCCGAATACTCAAACGCAACTCAGATGTAAGCACGTCTTATGTCGCAATATTTTGTCAGTTTTCAATGAAAATCTGTCAAAAAATCGTCACTTGAGTCGTGCTTAAATCTGAGATTCGTTTGAGTATTTGGGGGTTAAGGCTATATTCACACTGGAACCTTATTCGCTATGACAATGATACAAAAAACGTATTCCTATAAACGGGTTTGGTTACGAGTGTTACCGTCTAAATGTCGCCATAGGATTGTAGAATCAGCACGTTTGTAGAGTGACTAGGCCGATTGCAAAACGACGCAATTCAGTTAATTGTCTATGCCGATTGTTGTGATTTACTTTCAATAATATGGCTAAATGTTACTTAGCCTTTTCGTCGAATAAAATTAATAAGATATAAATAACAGATTCAGGCGTTACTTTGTGGAAATCTATTGTAACAATTAGAATGAAAAATATTTGGTTAGTAACGATTCTGCGTAAAACCTACTCTGATAAGAACCAACAAAAACAAAAAAATGATTTATTATTCTTATTCTAAAATTTTAAAATTAGATATTCCCAACAAATAGGCGTTCGTTTTGTAATCGGCCTAGCCTTTCTACGAACTGGCTGATTCTACGATCCGTCGGCGACATATACACAAGCGAGTTATGGTAACATGGTATGCGCGCGCATTTACAGGCTTACTTCGTTCGTTTTAACTTACTAGCAACTTTTTAGGATAACGAATAAGGTTCAAGTAAAGAAAATCTTCTTTTGTTTACTTAATATTATTGTTTTGTGTAAAACAGGTCAAGAGTTAACGATACAGAAACAGCCTAACACGTCATTGAAAGACAATGGACCCCCTTCAAATAGTGGGGGTCAAACGCCACAGTCCAATTCTAACCAGAAATCACCAGCAGGGTAAGTTACTTAAAATTAAATCGAACAGTAATAGTAATTTTATAAAAATAATAACAATATAGCTAGATTACCACTCATTCACTGACTCACTGAAATACTTGTTCTCCTTGATGATGGATGTATGTTTTTTTTTTTTGCATAAATGTAGAGGGGAGCTAAGGATGACCTACGGATGATACGGAAGGTTACCCCCTTCTGCCCCCCTTAGCAGAGCCCCCCAAAGGGGGGGGGGGCACTTTAGGGGATGATTTTTTATGGGGTGTATAGAGTGGGACAAGTGATTTTGAATGCAATAAAAAATTTGCATCCCTTGCCCATCCCTCCTTAGCCTTGCAGTGGGAAATAAACAGGCCCTTTAAAAAAGGGATCAAATAACAATATCAAAACGGAATCCGAAATTGTAATAAAATTTAATGTTTTGCAGAATGATGCCTGGAACGCCGGAAGGACATTCTTCGCTATCGGAACAACGCTCTGGTCGGTTTTCACTAGAACAGAGTCCCAGTTTCAACAACCCACAAACGCCCACCTCACAAACAAACAGTAAGTTGTAATAATGTTTACCCACAGAAATCTAATGGGGAAGCAGAATCAACATTTCTAAAACTATGCGTGCCAATTACACCTACATACAAATATCACGTACACATGGACAATCTATGGGCCGAACTCAGGGTCAAGGGGGCGGGGGCATTACAACTGTGGCATTATAATATATATATTCCGATAAATATACTGCCACATTTACAAATAAATAAACACAGTGAAACACTAGTGACCTGCCTAAGATGGAGAGTGGCTAGGCCGAAAGGAAAAACAGAAGGAATGTTTACAGTTATATTGTATAGATATAGAGTGAAGTTAGAAGTAGGGTCTGAGTACGATGTCTCCGAATACGGTACTAGAAACTATTTGCCACTGGCCTGAGCTGAGAGGTCCGACGTAGTAGGCCGACAAGTGGATCCGGATACGTGGGCTGGCAGCAAGCATGGTGCAGTAGTTGGCTTGTGAATCTTGGCGGATGCCAAGAATTCCTCCGGATACCGGTAGTGAGCGTATCAGGAACGAACGGCGACAGTGTGGCCGATGGTGTACGGCAGCGTTTAGGTAGGGGATCCTTCCGGGTACCGGCGGCGAGATCGTCGAAGAGGAGCGGCGTACCGATGTAGCGGTAACCCGTAGGATGGAACCCCGATATGGGGTTCACAGTAGGATAGTTTTAGGTAAGTTATTTAGAGTTTTAATCGCAGAATAAAAGCTCTCGGTTAGCGAGTTTGTTGTCCGCGAGAAAGTGACAAGTAACCTCCAATTCCGTGAAGGATAAGCGGGCGGCGCATAGGCACAATGCTGCCAACTTATGCGTTGCGTTCCGTTCAGTTGTCGACGCGGCGAGTGGCGCGAAAGTTTAACTCTGTGAGAAGCGAACGGAATCGTTACAACAGGTTGTATGTTCTTTATTTTTAAACAAAATACTTGTTTTAATGATTTCTTTCCGTTCAATTGCTTTGCTTAGCATTAAGTTTTATTCTTAAATCTACATAAAATTGACAATAGTCTAAATCAATTAATGCAAATGACCAAAATCGTGTTCGTGACTGGTCTTAAAATCACAAAAATCAATAATTAGATTATTAAGCTATGTATATATACATAATCACACTAATAAAGTGTATTTCCTTTAATCTGTTCTTCTTTTACCAATTTTATTAGTTCATGTTTACCAACCAAGTATTCGTTTGGTTTGCATGCTGTGGAAACCTGAAAAATGTTAATATTGTTAAATAAATATATTATTCAGTCTATTTGATACCTATCAAAGGGTTCCTCAAGAATGGATACTAAACCATAAAACTGCAAATAAAACTTCGTCACACACACTTCTAAAACAGCTGGACCCAGGCTGGACCTTGATGCGGCCCTTGAAAATCATACAAGTATATGAAAAGTCAAAACAAAGCAACAATGTTTAAAAAACTGATAAATGTTATTATTTATAAGCGACCTTAGTACATACGAGATCCTGGACATAGAACAGTTAGTCACTGTATAAATAATGCCGATTTATCGCCAAATATCCACACAGTAATCCAAAAACTATTTGAGATATTGTAAGGCACAACAAAACTTACCGATGAAAAGTAATTTCTGGTGTTTTCCAATACGATGCCTTGCCGCACAAAGGTGCACTACACTTTGCCATTTATTTCAGTCTTTTTCGAACATATTTTACGAGATTTATATAAAATAAAGAAGTAACAACACGCGCAATACTTTCATAACATGACAATTGGCTGACATTTGTCGCTTGTTGTTTAGCAACATGTCATGGCAATTTGCTTCATCTTCACTTTTGTCAATGGTGAGTTAGCGTTGTTACAGTAAAAAGAGGTGAGATAGGCTTATTCATTTTTAGTTAGAGAGAAAGTGACCAAAACATTATTTGATTCTTTCTATGTAATTGTGAAAATATGTTTGGACTGCTTTAGGCGCAGCTCTACCATGTCTGTGTGTTTACCACATTTTAATAAATACTACATTTAATGTAAAATTTTATACACCGTATTCGAGAGATGTAAATAGAATTTTCATCCTAAGATTGAGCAGAAATTAATAAATTCAAACTTTGATAATTAAGATCGCTTTTGGTTCGTATTCTTTACAGACTTTATAATGTGTTGGCGTGGTCAACGGAAAATCATCGCTTGATGATCCATTCCGTTCGTGATCTTGTCTGACATGGCATAGATAACCCAAGCTCATATCATAAATCATGAACTATTTTTTATTTGTATTCAGATTTTTTACTGTTCTAACCAGGTCACGATAAAACCACCGCGCATCAGCGACAACGTTCCTGAATTTATTTATTTCTTTGTAGAAGTAACTTTGGATATTGATCTATACTGTAACGTTCGTTACAGATGAAAAATCCCGACCAAGTCCACAATCCAACCGATCAAGTCAGGACAGTGCTTCAAAAACCCCCAGCAGAGACGGCGGCCTCAGCCAGGGACCTTACGCGCCGCCTTCCTCCGTTCCGTCCTCCTGTGCGAGTTCCAAGAGTTGCAGCGTGGCGTCAAGTGCACCCTCTGTGACAACCAGCAGTATGGATGACTCACTATCTACCAACACAGAGGTAAGGCATCAAGGATCGTCACTAAACCGTAGGTAGTGAATATCAGTGCGATGGGTCAATGACATTTGGCAAAAACGAGGTGGACCGGAGTGCTTCGTCAGCTAGAGTGGGTTAAGAACGGAACGGATGGCATTATTCCCCATACAAACGTACTTTCCGCTTCATTTGAAAACTATGCCCCCGATCTTATTGAAATTTTCCATACGTAATCGTATGAAAAATAACTATGTTTGCAGCAGTTTAGTTTTTGAAAAAACATAATGATATTTAAATGAGAGCGAAACTAATTTTGACCACCAAATAGAGTCATCTTCGAGCGATTTTTTAGACATGATAGACACCTTTATTCGAAAATCTGTCGCGCTGCAAACATCCTAAATATATTCAACATTATAAATAATCCAAAATATCTTTGAAATCAATCGTTTACTCAAAATTAATCGGAAAGTACAAAAAAATATCAAAAATGGTGCCAACACCGAGCACACGCACACAGCCACATAACAGCTTCGTATAAGATGGTTAGACACGCTTTCTCACTCATAGCGCGCCCCATTTCATTCTACGTGAAACAACAACAAATCGGCATGGGAAAATCCGTTTCCGTTTGGGAGAGGTTCGTAGCCTTCTTAAAATCAGCATGGATGACTCCCACCCACCTATCATAGAGGTTACTCAAGCATACAAGATTGTATCGTAACGTTTACCGGCACGATGGGTTGATGACATCGGACACCCTGGGTAAGATTCCTCAGGACCCTGGCCTTACGCGCTGCCTTCCTCCGACCCTTCCTCCTGCGCCAGTTCCAAGAGTTGCAGCGCGGCGTCAAGTGCACCCGCTGTTACTACCAGCAGTATGGGTGACTCACTATCTACCAACACAGAGGTAAGCATCAAGGCTCGTCACAGGGTCTTTACGCGCCGCCTTCCTCCGTCCCTTCCACGTGCACCAGTTCCAAGAGTTGCAGCGTGGCGCAAGTGCACCCTCTGTTACAACCAGCAGTATGGATGACTCACTATCTACCAACACAGAGGTAAGCTTTAAGGATCGTCACTAGACCGTAGTGTGTACCAGTGCGGTGTGTAGATGACATTTGACACCCTTGGTAGCATGTGGCAAAAACAAGGTGGATCTAGGTGCTTCCTCAGCTAGAGTGGGTCCCTAAAATCAGCATGAATGACTCCCTACCGCCTATCATAGAGGTAACTCAAGCATACTAGATTGTATTGTCTACCGGCGCGATGGATCGATGACGTCTGACACCCTAGGTTTGGTAGCAAGTGGTCCGGAAGTGAATGGCTTCCTCAGCCTGGGTCCTTGCGCGCCGCCTTCCTCCGTCCCTTCATCCTGTGCCAGCTCCGAGAGTTGCAGCGTGACGTCCAGTGCACTCTCTGTTACTACCAGCAGTATAGATGAATCGCTATAATCTACCAACACAGAGGTAACCTAAACACAGTACCATCTGTCATATTAACATTTAAAATCATTTTCAAAAGACCGTAAAACTCCGAATAGTCATCCTGTTACACGCGCTTAAGAAACTTTGCCTACCAACGAAATATAAAAATACTAGAAACTTGAGCCTGTTGTGTCAAAACTTAATAAGTCAAATTGTAACACAGTAGATAACATGGAAAATTCTAGATAGTGGTGATATTTACTTTTTAAGCTAGTCGTTTCACAGATCGCTTCCGGAACTAAATGATTTTATCAAACTAGAATTAACATTGAATCTTCTCTTCCAGACGACGTTATCAGGTGGTCCAAACAGCACAGCTCTTCCCGGCCCCTTCCCGGGCCCCTGCAGTATGAACCGACCAGACAACATCCCCATCAACCCCAACCAAGGCGGCCCCGGGCCCATGGGCCCCGCGACCTCCTCCTTTGACCCAATCTCATCCCTCGCTCAGATGTCACAGCAGCTAACGAATAGCGTCGGTGGCGGGGGGCCCGGACCGGGGCCCATGGGACCTAATGGGGGGAACATGGGCCCGTTCGCGTCAGGACCCCATCATATGCAGCATCACCATTCTATGCACCCGCATGGGCATCCGCATATGATGATGAATGATTTAGGTGAGGACTTTTAACTTAAGTATATACTTTGTGTCACTAAATTTGACAGCCCTAAAAAAAAGCGCTGTTATTTTTATTTCGATGGTTAATTCGCAAAGAAAGGGATCGATAACATTTTAAGTGTTCTCAAATTAGTCAAGTTCTTCTTCAACAAACAACGATATCAAACCTGATTTTATATCATTTTAATTTTGCTTTCTTTGTCTTTTAGGTTGCCACATGGACGGCATGGGAGGCCCCGGCATGGGCGGCCCCATGGACCAAATGATGGGCGGTGACTTCCCACCGGATATGAACCTCTCGCCTAAAATGGGCGGAGGCCCTATGGGTGGCAGCATGGGCCCCATGGGAGGCGAGATGATGGGCCCTCGCATGGGCGGCCCCGGTAAAATGCCGCCATTCAACGGAGCAAATGTTCAAGTGAAAGCGAGCGCACCGAACACGATACAGTATCTGCCGACGCGTGCGCAGATGCAATGTAACGCTGGACCCAGAGGACCGCCTAGCTTAGACTTCCTTCAACGAGTCACGAACCCCATGCAAATGGAGGGAGGGAAAGGCGGTGTCCCATACTTTCCCCCACGAGGCATGGACATGGAAGGAGGCATGCGAGGCGTCATGAGAGCACCCGGCGGCATGTTAAGAATGCCGCATCACTACCCCGCCGGCTTCAACAGCCCCCCCAAAATGGCAGAGTTCCAAGGCCAGCCACCTCAAATGTGCGGGCCTCCTTTCCGAGGCGTGAAAGGAGGCATGGGGGGCGGACCTCGCATGGGCTCAGGGCAGCCGCTACCGCCATCAATGGGCGGTCCAGGCGGCGGATTCAAAGGCCAAGGCTTCCCCGTACCCTCCACTGCTGATCCGACCTACGCGGCGCAGTTTCATAACTTCCAGCAGCAGTTGTACGCGACGGGCAGCCGAGCGGGGCAGCCGCACCAGCCGTACCCCGGCTATGCGCCGGGCAAGTGATGCGTCGAGCGCGCGGGCGGCCTCGAATCACTCCCGCCTGACGCGACCAAGTACTTAAACCACCGTAGAGATGACGTCACGATCCATGTTCGGTAGGCCTACATGTTATGTTCATCTGGGATCGGATCGGGTTCGCCGGTGATGGTTGGGTTGAACCTAGTTTGTCGTATTAATGTGAGATTTTTCGATGTTGTGAAGTTTTCGAACTAATTTTTTTGTTTTATTTCTTACGTCAGCGTAAATTTTTCATAGGTTTAGGTTTTTTGACTGAGGATGTTTATGTTAGCGAGCGTTTGTACAAATTGTACAAAGTTTAGGAGTGTTATTGTGTCTCTAAGTTAAATTACGGTCTAGGAGTAAATTATGCTTATGGCAATAATTTAGTTTTAAAAAGTTTTTACACAGACATGCCAGGATTTTAGTGTATTGGTTCCTTAACTTAGCTATTTTATATGCGATTCCTACGCTATGCACACAGATATCTAGTCAATTTTGAAATTAATGGAGCCCAACCGTGTGTCTTGAACGATCGACGCCGCAGCTTGGTTACTTTAAAATGACACAAAAGTACATAATTTTTTTTAACATTAATTTTGTTTATCTGTCCATTTTAGTTTTAATTATTTAGCGAAATTGATTTAATTATTAGAAATATATCGGCGTACGGCCAGTAATTAATTCATTTGAATGAAACAAATAATTTTGAGTTTGTGACTATATTTTTTGATCTGAATAGCAATGTTTTTCTGTCTTCCAGTACCTTAACTCTTTAATTAAAAGTAGAGAAGAGTGAATCGTTGTAACTGTTTTTAATCTTGCTCTTAAGCGAGCATGAGTATTCCTTTACTATTAAAGTACTTAAAAATCTATTGCCATATTATTTGCCACATGAATTTATTTTCGTGATATTTTGAACCGTCTTATGTAATTTATTTATCGTCTGTAATTCTGAACAATGCCAGGTTTGGTACGCTACAATGTTTTTTATTTCGTAGTACATAGGGCATAATATTATGCTAGGCTAGTAGCACATTGTGGACTTCACAGTGGCCTTTGTTATATGGTAGGTTAACTAGTCCGGGGAAGGAATATCCTAGATTTCAGTCATCAGCTTTTCTAACCAATGTACAACTTGTTGCTTTTGCAGAGTTTAGTACAATTATAGTAGAAATTAAGGTTAAGGACTGAATTGTAAGTATTCCGAATCCAGAGAGGTTGTTTGTCTGTTTGAAAAGAAGCCTTGTTTGAAAGCAATGTATTGAAACGCGGGGGAAACCGTGGAAGCGCAGTATCACAAATTGAGCCAAGTGTAGACTGTACGTTCTTATTTATAAAATAGTAACAAAATTATGCCAATTTTACTCTCGCATAGAAGAATGTTATAAAGATTTTATAAAAAATACTGGCCAGTAACTTTCTTTTTTCTGATCTGTTGGCAAATGTGTGTAAACTATCTATTTGCGATATGAAAGAGGCCATAATCTTATTTATTGTAAATTTTTTCGTCACAAATTCTTTGTATTATGTACAGAACTAGTTATTAATAAATAGACTGTTACTTTTGACATATAGAGATGCGAATCTGTCGACTCGATAAATAAATGTGGCTCGATAAAAATCGATTTTTATCGAGCCACATTTACGTACTTTGTTGTAATGAAGATATTCTATATTTTATAACAACGGCAAAACGCTTTTATTGCCGCGGTCAGAAGCAAGTTGCAAATAAAACAACAAAAATAATATTATTGAATATAAAGTCATTTCGACGCCTGAGTAAGGTTTAAAAAATTACAAAATCGATTACAACTTCTTCATAAACAAAATCGATTATCATAAATTGAATCGGTAACTCATTTGTTTTCAGTCGAACTACCAAACAGCAAATAAGAGATTGAAATAAATATAATATGTACAAAATTTACAGTGGAGTCAATTCAGATGATACTAAAACTAAACAAAGAAGGTCTTAAATTATGGCTATGGTCCTTTTTTTGGACGGGGAAGTAATGGGAGGTACCTTAACCCGTGTAGCTACAGGAAAATGTTCTTAGGAACTATCCGTATTTAAATTAGAAAAATTCACCTGTATGTATATCCAAATAAAAATATGGCATAATTCTTAGTGCTGGCAAATTAGTTTAGTTTAAATTCCATCTGAATGAACTCCAGTAACAAATAATAAGATTATTTTAAAAATTACAACCCATAAGTATTAAAGGGATGCAGTCTACACAAGGCATAGGATCTCGATTAGGGCATGGAGTTAAATGGGAAAAGCACAAAGTCCATTAAGAACACCCGCTAGCAATTAGATAGTCTTAATTCTTAAGGGGCTACCCCGACCCAAATCAGCGCCGCCACCTATTTTATCGTTTTATTACATTAGGTAAAGAAATTTTCAAAAATCCCTTGGCCCGTTAGTGATACCTATCATAAGCTTATTTTTGATGCCTCTGTAACAGTTGTACATATATTTGATAGCATATGAGGAGATGCGAAAACCGAGTTTGGTGGCCAAAAAGTGCAATTTCTCATCTCTTCCTAAACTATACAAAATAAAACTATTACAAAGGCATTAAACAAAAGCCTATGATAGGTATCACAAACTGGCCAAGAGATTTTCGAAAATTCCTTTGTTTAACGTAATAATACGATAAAGTAGGTGGCGACGCTAGTTTGGGTCAGGGAACCGCCTTAATGTAATTATTAAGGTAAAGAATGGTTCTTGTTTTAGATTAAGCGAAGAGCAATGATATAAAATAGTTTGTGTAATATTATAATAAGAGATGAAATTAAGATGCAAACTATTGGTTGTGATTCTTACACAATTTGTTGAGTTATCAGTAGATATGTCACAAGTGGTGGAAACTTACTGACGCCATAAGGCCCTTATTTTTATTTAATCTTGTTTTTTGGATATTTTTACTTGTCGTTCTCGTTTGTACATCGCTAACAATAATTGTACAGAGTACTTTTGGACTTAAGGCAATAAATGTATTTATTTTATAACTCGTGATGTAAGAATTTATTCTTAATTATTATAAAAAAATATATAATATGCTTGTAAGTAATGTTTTATTTGTTTTCTTATGTCCATGAACCCATAAAATAAGTATTGGTATTTATTTCAATGTTTTCTTTCAGCTTGAATAGTCCCACTAGAGAGCAAGGCCTCTATGGGGCTGAATTCTGCTAACCAATTGCTTTACTATGGCAATGGTATCGTCGTGGAATTATCTTTATATGAAAGAAATTCTAGATACCGGAGATATTTATAGATGGGTTTCAATACTTTTGAGACGCGTCCCTCTGTAGTTTCTTTCATCAAAGGTTAAATACCAAATGTGCCATTCTGCGACGATACCATTGCCATAGTAAAGCATGGTGATGGCATATGGTGATTATGATGCTGGTCTCTATGCAAATCCTATAACTATAGCCAACTACATAAAATTGTCAATGTATAGTTGTAAGAGATTTGTTTTGTTTAACCTTGAAGCTGGTTGCAGACCGAAATAGAAATACATATATTTATGTAAATACTTGTTTAATTTTTTTTAATATTATTTGATTTTTATTTTCTTTGTCAATAAAGACTTTATTTATGTTAATAAACAATTAAAAACAAGACACGCTTATAAGACAGGTACATCTAAGCTATGCCGGAGCTAGACTCATCAACGCATACACGTCCACAGCTGGACATAGTCCTCCTCAATACGACGCCACAAATAGCGTTCCTGAGCCGCTTCTATCCATCGACTCTCTGCGACCGCTACGATGTCGTCGTTCCATCGAGTGGATGGTCTCCCAATACTCGTTTCGGAGCTTGACTAAGACAGTGAAACTAGAAACTTGTCCCGTGTACATCGCGTCTTACTTACACAACATAGCGAAAGCTCTGGGTAATGTTGTGTAAGTACTAGGGTAGGCGGGAGGGCTAAACTCTTGTAACTATGCCTCAGATTAAAAAACTAACTTATTTCGCAGAGGCAGACTGCACTGCACTGCACACTAGTATAAAAAACATGCAGTTTTCCCATTTTCCATACATGTGTAGTTACCTGAGCTAATCGTAAGCTATTTCGGTCTGCGTCTACCTAACCATGTATAGCGAAGTCCGTGCTTCTAGTACACTGGGATAACCAGCCAGAATTTGAATTTGCCGCTGTTGTCAAGCCAGAAACGGATATTGAAGGTACCTTAGACAATCTAACCCGCTCAAAGGTGTAGACGATCTAGTTATTTTTATTTCTAGAATTCACCGAATTTTGTAATTCGATTTCTTGAAGTGAATTTTATAGAAACGATAATTTATATTCTCTGCTATCATAATGATATTTTTAATCGATCTACGTTTTTTTATATGGTTCGCCCAAAGTTCATCTTTCTCTGTCAGAAGAATCTTCGCATGATTGGTTTAAATTTAGCTGTCATTACTGTGATTGGAAATGTTACTGAACTTGTCTATGGTGTAGAGATAAATCACCCAATGACGAGCTGCAAATCAATCCAATTTCTATAAAATGTTATGTCAAAATTATTTTTGTCAACTCAAAACGACAACTAATGGTATATAATTTAATATTTACTGTAATCCGTAATCAAATAGGGTAAAAAAATATATTTTCTTTGAAGAAAATGGAGTTAGTTGGCAACTATGGAAAATTACTATACGAAAATTAAAAAGTAAAGAAGTTGTCTATGGAAATACAGAACGGAATCTTGTAAAAGATTAGGCCATTTCATAAAACAAATGTATAGTAACTCGCAGAAAATATCTTCGGGACAGTTGTATTTATTTCAGCTTTGCATTTTACTTTAAATTGAATCGTGAACTGCACTTTAGATCCACAAATAAAGATACATCTTCGACTGTAACGGAAGGGTTAGCAGTCTTGGTCTGCAAAGAAAAGATTGCTTTGAGAGAAGACGTAAGGTAAACATCGATTATATTTTTTTATCTTTTGGAGGAATCGTGCGATTAAATTGTAGAATATTGGTTCCTATTTGTGCCTTGTGTTTTCGGGAGTGTTTTCATTGTATTTATAGTGTATCCTTGTACGAAATGAAAGTTTGACTTTTGCCACATACTCTTGAATGGCAGCTGACGGACCTACATCTAGTTACGAGAGTAGGTACATAATACGCTACATAAACGGTTTTCTGATTGTTTGTACATGTAATTACGCTAAATAACCATATGATTGAGCTTGAGAATAGATTTTTGGGTGCCGTAGATTCCGTGGCTTGGTCTGTTTTTCTTGGCAAAAAATGTCAAACTGAGGTTGTCAAAGCTGGGTTGACTCATTCATTGTTGCGATCTCTAGATCTCCACTACTTACGACCTATAAACACTGTTTACAAGTTTTCTATGTTTGGCTGTATACTTTCTAATTCAAAAAAGAATCTGCCTCAAAATGTCTAAGAAAACTGCTTCATGGACATGTTTTGAGAACTTTTAGAACTATACCTACTCAGACCTCGAGGTGAATGAATCATAGTAACAACAAAGCAAAGGTTTTCTTTCTTCTTACTGCCCATAACTTCTCTGTCATATACATACATATTTACTTGCTTAAAATTAATAATCCATATCTTTTTTAGTATTATTCTATTTAAATTAGTTTTACCACTACAGGGCAAAGACCCCTCCTCCCTCCCTTTCTATTTAGTAGCTTCGGAACCATAATCAATCCTTTGCATGTATCTACTTTCCAAAATGGGAGAAGCCACTGGCTCCTGAAACACAGTTTATAACTAGTTCGGGAGCCAATGGATTCATTTTATATATATTTGTAACTGGATTTTGTGTCAAATAAATGGTTTTTTACTTTACTTTTTTTACTTGCGTTTTGCACTGGAAACATGCCATTATACTCAATTTTCTAAAATTATTATAAAAGTAGGTTCTGCCTGTAGCTTTGGTTGTGCATTTTTGGAATAAACAGTATGTTGTGTTCTTTCCCAGCATATCATCTACCTTCCGGCCAATAATCATTAAGTTTGATTTAGTAGTTTAGTCATGAAATGGTAACAGACATCATTACTTTTGCCTTTATAAATATTAGTGTAGATTGTTTACATGTGTGAGTGTCAGTACATATCCTATTTATTAGAGATCCTGCTCAATCTACAAACTTTAACTTTATGACTACTGATGAAGGCTCATATTTATACAAAGGAAATATTAAAACTCCTTGATAATAGGATGAAACTTTTCCATTGTTAATCAACATCTGTGAAATGTGATTTTAAAACAAACACAAATTACAATATAATTCTACTTTTTGGAATGTATAGACTTTGTGCGGTGATTTTGCAATTTTCACATCATCAGAAGACTTTAGAACATGTAGAAAGCTACCAAATCTAGTTCAAGACAGTCCCTGTCATGTAGTAACAGCTCCAGAAAAGTTCGCATTTGCTTCATTCACGCAATATAAACTATCCGATTTGGAAATCATGACTAGATTTTACTCTTCCAAAATAATTTCATTCCTAAGTCCCTAATATCATTATATTTATAAACCTAATCGATAATGACTAAAAAAGTGACCCTTCAGGGAATGGTCCCAGAGTGAAATGGACACTGTGTTGCAAACAAATTGTGATAACAACAACACAATGTAAGACTTTAGAAGTGCTTCAAAGAAATTCTTATCAACTCCTTGCAAATACCTAATTAAACTTGTTTGTATTCAGAGCTCCAGTTTAAAAATAGGGCAATAATGTTTACTTTAAAAACAAATAGTAAATAAAATAGTACTACATAAAACATGATGTGGTTAAAGCATTATTGATCTTATCAGTTTGAATTATTTATCTATCTTGAAATATCTTTCATGCAGTGATAACAATATGTTTTGATTTGTATGTATAAAATTTTCTTAAAGTGAAGTTTGACTATGATTTCTTGGTGCAATTAAATTAACACTAGCTGCTACCCGCGCCTTCGCCCGCGTTTTATCAGGATAAAAAATAGTCTATATGATATTCCAGGTCCCAAACTATACCCATACCAAATTTCAGCCTAGTCGGTTCAGTAGTTTTTGCATGAAAGAGTAACAAATATCCATCCATACATCCATCCTTACAAACTTTAACATTTATAATATTGGTAGGAAATAAGATTTGTTATATATTTCTAATATTTTTTGTTTGGCTTTAATAAACTGTGAATGATTAAATTGTTGCAGAACTTATTGATTATGAATGGTAAATTACTGTTGTTATATTTTAAATAGCTAACCAAACAGTTGTGTGCTTAATTATTGTATTCTTTAACCAACTTTGAAAAAACGAGGAGGTTTTATGTTTGGCTGTATGTATGTTTTTCTAAATGTATGTTCGTCGATTTCTCCATCAATTATGGACCGATTTTGAACATTCATTCGCTATTGTATAGAGAATGGTCCTGAGGTGGTCCCATAGAATATATGTGTCCCGCCGAACTTAAAAACAGTTTAAAATTAAGGTTAAAATGTTAAGATTTTAAAAAAAAAACTATGTTAGCGACGTTTTCGCTCATTGCCCTTTGTTATCATACTTTATTTGTTATTACAATCTGTGAAACTTTAACAAGTTAATCAGCTGGCTCAATAATAGTTACATCATCATTATCCAGAGCCTGTGTTTACCTTTTTTTCTCTTGTTTATGCCACTCTCTATCACTCTTAGGTATATGACAATCTCTGAGATGCATCTTGCGAAAGTCAGGAGGTTCAATGGTTCAATTTCTGCCTTGGGACAAATGTTTTTAAGACCTGTAGATATATCCAGTGTTCTGGGTGTTTTCTATCAGCTGATGTACTAGATATGTACTAAATAACTGATCGAAAATATCTATTATGTAATGTATTGTATTAAGTATATCAGTTATCTATTACATAGTACCTAAACCGAGCTCTGCTTTGTTTATGGTTAAGGACTAGATAATGCTGGTTAATTGTCCAGCATTATGTATTTATTTGAAGCAGCTGACATAAAAAGATCAGTATTAGTAACAATATAAATATCTGTATAATATATATGTATATTTATATTTTAATATATATAGAAGGAAAACCAGAGGCTTATAAATGAAAGCTTATAATGTAATGTATTGTATTACGTATATCAGTTATCTACTACATAGTACAACATGTTATCATCTCCAAACAAATACCTAAATGTCATGGTTTAAAATATTCAAAAACTAAAGTTGTTACGAATTCTTCGCATGCCAGAGTCATCAATGCTGAAAACTATGACCTTAGCACATGCCTTTCTATCTTGCATAATATCCATCACAATATTCACAGCAAACATGGTCTTTCGCACTTGTGTTGTTAACTAAAAAGATTTGAAGTGAACAAAAATTCAAAGTGATCACTTTATTTCCCTGTTTTACTTAAAGTAATTTGTATTTTGTGACGTGTCCAAGAGTTCTTTAAGGTCTAAAGGAAATAAAGCAATTTGATATTTGAACTACGGCAATCTATTCACACTTGAGGGATTCGCTAGTATTTTGAACTTGACATATTTGAAAGATGTGACCTATTATTTAAACAATATAAAAAATATGTTGGGTTAAGAAATTTTTATTTTAATGCTTGATCTAGGTACAACCCAAAAATCTTCCGATCCGATCTAGTCATTGATTTACTAAGAATTTTATACTGGCTGCTGCCCGCGCCTTAGCCCGCGTTTTATCGGGACAAAATAGCCTATATGTTATTCCAGGTCCCAAAACTATACCCATACCAAATTTCAGCCCTAACGGTTCAGTAGTTTTTGCGTGAAAGAGTAACAAACATCCATACGTCCATACCTCCATCCATACAAACTTTGACATTTATAATATTAGTAGGATAAAAATAAGGGAAGGGAAATCTTATTCCCTTATTGCAGCTTTGCATCTGTGAAGGAGGGATGGTTTATCTTTATCGCACTTAGGTCATATATGAAAAAAAAACATCTGATGCAGTAGGAGGCCTGAAAATTCCTATTTAAAAATAGACTAGCTGTGCCCGACGTCTTCGCCCGCGTTAAATAAGTTATGTAGTTACTGAGATACGTGGTAACAAGCATTCACACAGACTTTTATTATATTAGTAGGTAGGATTCATACTTACAAGACCAATGTGAGTAGACAATCCCGTAGGTTTTCTGGTACAATATTTTATTTTATCCGTATTTTGTTTCTAATTAATAAATAAAATAAGGTAAATATCATTTCTAATCGGGAACGATAATTGCGGCCGCAGTATTGAATACATATAATATTCAATACAATCAGAATCATAACTTTATTTCTTTAGGCTTACAAAGTAAGCACTTAGACAAGTCAAATTTTATACTTTAAACATAGATATTATTATCAAATAAGAAATAAGGTGTTATTGATATTCTCTTCACTTCAATTTTTTGTCCACTAGTGGAAGAAGTGAAAAAGAAACCACTAGCACATTTATCATATCACTTATGTGTCTAATACATGTTTATTTTGCCTATCTAAATCTAAATTTAATGCGATTTAGATATCAATCCTACTAATATTATAAATGTCAAAGTTTGTATGGATAGATGTATGGATATTTGTTACACTTTTACGCAAAAACTACTGAACCGATTAGGCTGAAATTTGGTATGGGTATAGTTTGGGACCTGGAATAACATATAGGCTATTTTTTATTCCAATAAAACGCGGGCGAAGGCGCGGACAGCAGCTAGTAACTTCATAATACAACTAAATGTTAAAGGTTATCATTATCAATGTTAAAGAATGTATTTTTTTCATCAGACATACAAACGTTCGTAAAACCTCTATCTTTATCAACTAAGAATGATCAAATTAGGTTAAGTAGAGCAAATGTGCAGCCTATCTTTAACATAATACCTAATTAACAAATTAATTTTAAAAATAGGTTTAGCTCAAAAATAGAACAATGGATCTCATAAACTGATTACCCAGTTATTTGGTAAACTAAATACAATATTCATGAGGTAAAAATAGTATGCAGGTATGCTGAATAACTTTGAATGAAAAATGTCTCTACTTACTGTCAGTAAAGAACCCTGTAGAAATTTATAATTTGACATCCTATACTATATATAGTATTACTATATAGTACTAGCTGACCCGCCCGCGGCTTCGCCCGCGTGGACTAAGAAGAACATCCCATCATGCATTGTTTTGACTTTTGTTATATCTCAAAGGGATTAGGCAGCGTTTTCGATGAAAGCTCCCACGTGGCTTGACTTCCGACACATCCAACAATTATGGTTATATTTCAACCAATTTACACAAAACCTTGACAAATTATATACCTAAACCTTCATCATGAATCACTCTATCTACTGGTGAACAGCACAAAAAACTGTTCAGTAGTTTTTTTGAATTTATCGCGAACAGACAGACAGACGCGGCAGAGGACTTGTTTTAGAATATGTGGTATGCTTCTTTAAAATTGTATAATTATTTGTAATTTGATGATCTTTTGTCGTGTCTAGTGTCTATGATACCATTGCTTTGATACTAACGCGTTTGGTAGAACTTTAAAGCTATTTATAGTAGATTGTTATACAAGGGTAGTAAGGGAGCTATTACAGAGCAATATCCAATTTGGCGCCAGTACGAGCTCAGCTCGCAAAGGGCCCTAAATTGGATTGAGTGCACCCGAGATATTTAGACGCCCGAGCGAAGCGAGGGCGAATATAGTTCGAGGGTGCACTCAATACAATTTCGCGCCCTTGTGAGCGCTCGCAAAGGGCGCTAATGGATCGAGTGCACCCGAGAACATAGTTCGAGGGTGTAATAGCTACTTGCAACCGAGGTAAGCATTCTACTTTACATCATAATGGCGAGGCAAATAAAACATTTATATACTTAGGTATGACAAAATGTAATTTTTATTAGAAAAATTAATTATTTAATAAAAGATTTTGTACAACATCTTCTGCTTCGAGATGACAGAAATCAGGCGTGCGGACCAGTTCTTCATCTGATGAAGTACTTGACATACTGAACTACCACTTTAAACGTATTTATTACAGTTTTAACTTTAGTTTATTACAGTCGCACAAATCAAATCAAATGAAAGGCCGCCATTTCCACAGTTTTTTTTTCCGTAAAAAGTTTTCTTATCATTTTATAAGAAAAGAGATTGTTTCACCAAGGAGTTTTGCATAGCTTGAACTGTAAAGTTTTTACAATTCAAACAAAGTGTGACGTAATGAGATTTGAAAATGGAATTCCTAAAATGTACTGTGTTGCGATTACCATCTTACACAGCCTCTTTGCTTAATTTGTAAAACCTTCTTGCCGAGCATTATGATGGTATATTAATTTTATCTTTCATTTGGTTACAGGTAACGGTAGAGGAGCACCTATTGTATCTGACGTACTCACTGGGAGGTGGAACCATTCGCTCTTCGTACTAGGATGTCAGTGCTGAATCAGAGTGGAGAAGAGCCGGTAATTTATCTCTTATTGTGAAATCCTCAGGGCTGACTTTAGCTTGAAGGGGTAAAAAGTTTTCATAGGATCCCTACCTAAGCTACCTAGGAACAAATCGCTCTTCATACTAGGATGTCAGTGCTGAATCAGAGCCGTTAATTTATCTCTTATTGGATACCAATCCTCAGGGCTGATTTTACCTTGAAGGGGTTAAAAGTTTTCATAGGATCCCCCCTAAGCTACCTAGGAACCCATTGCTCTTGGTACAAGGATGTCAGTGCTGAATCAGAGTGGAGAAGAGCCGATAATTTATATCTTGTTGTGATAGCCTCAGGGCTTAATTTGGCTTTCATAGGATCTCCACCTAAGCTACCTAAGTCGGGAACTTAATGCTACTGAACTTTAATGTTTTTAAAGGTTTGGCAAGCAAAGGTTAGAATAGGATTTGAGATGGTCTATGTAACTCTAGATTTGCGTTTTTATGGTTTTATCATTAAACTTAACTCTTCGCGATATACTTTGCGTAGAGTGGAGACTACCTGAAAGTTACTTAAAAATTTGAATTTTTCATAACTTTTTTCGCGAAAGCTCGTTTGTTTGTTGTCAAATTGTAATGCGAGAGAACTAGATGAAGAACACAGGCAAATTTTATAAATGTGAAGGGGGTAAAATTTGATATAGAAGTCAGCGTTAATGTGGCGATATCTATTAAATTCTTCTAAGACCATCTTTTAGATGGTGCTTTGTGCAAAAAGTGTTGAATTTGTATTTTGGCCCAGTTTTGTATCATAGGCTTTTTTCTTCTTCTGGTAGCTTTGGCTCTGCATCTAATTTGATGCAATTTTGCCAGTGTCTTTTATTCAGGTACAGCGCGGGCGAAGCTCTTTGACGGTAATTGATTAATTTCATCGTCAATGTCAACATAAAGAATATTTTTTTTAATGATGACGAATTGGGCTACCCAATGTCCATTTGTAGACCTAACGATAAAAATCGCAGTTTCGACATGTCATAAGTGCAACTGTGTAAAACACGTACCGATCGATTCTGAACCTTGAACTTTGACGGGAAAGGGTGATACTTGGATTGTGATGTTGTAACAAGACTTCTTGTAAGGCGATGCGTACAGGGCTATGATGTAGCCATAGTATTCACGGCCATTGCTTGATAGGTCACGCACCTATCTAGATAGATAGAATCCTAGCCTATCAGAAGAACAGTAGTATACCTAGTTGCTCGCGTGTTGAGAAGATAAGATACTCAATCCGCGAGCAACTATTTCTGTGTATAGGCATCTTCTATTTGCGCTATAGTGTCCCGTGCTGTGCCATCATCATCATCATCAGCCCGTATACGTCCACTGCTGAACTTAGGCCTTACCCAATCGACGCCACCAATAGCGGTCCTGAGCCGCCTCCATCCATCGACTCCCTGCGATCGCTACGATGTCGTTGATTCATCGAGTGGGAGGTCTTCCCAAACTCTGTTTCGCATTGCATCGCTGTCGCCACTCAATAAACTTCACTCCCCAACGGTTATCGGTTCTACGAGCTATGTGGCCTGCCCGTCGCCATTTCAGCCTGCTAATTCTGTGAGCTATATCGGTTACTTTGGTTCTTCTATGGATTTCCGCAATCTGTCGCGTAGAGAAACTCCGAGCATAACTCTTTCCATAGCTCGCTGGGTGACTTTGAGCTTATGCATAAGGCCAATAGTCAGCGACCACGTCTCACCCTTATCAACTCTTCCCCTACTACCTATTATAACGATGTCATCTGACCATCGCGCGGTTGGTTTGCCCCTGTTAAGCTTCCATGGGCCACCAGCAAGTCCTGCCCCCCAAGCACGGGGATTGTTCTCTAGGGTAATAATGACATCAACGCATTGCCATACATTGCCTACATTATTTTAGTTGAAGGAATGAATTACAAATAATTTACGCATTCGATGACAAAGTGTCGTAATTATTCTCTATTCTGCCCTAGACAACAACTCCCGTGCTAGGGGGACTGAAGAAAGATCTGATGCATTCGACTTCGCACGCCTTTTCCCTTGATAAAAAGTAGTCATTTTCCTTCCCCGGGATTACAATCTCCTTTCAAATTCATTGAGATTCGTTCAACCTTTTGTGCGTGAGAAGGCAACAACCAGAATCACAGAAATACATACTTTTGCATTTTTGATATTAGCATAAAAGAATTTAGTTTCGAGGAAAAATACCAGGAATACATGTTTACTATATGCCGTTATGTTGGGTTGACAATAGTAACTGTACAGCGGTAACAAAAAATAACTGATTCTTCGTTATTTAGAGTGCGGATATGCGTAAAAACAAATAGCATGTTGTCAAAATAGCGTTACGGCATATACTCGTATTTCCGACAACCTCAGTGACACAGCAAAGTTCCGCCTGCGACGTAGAAGGTAGCGAGATCGATTTCCGGCGCGGAATAAATATTTGTATGATCTGGAGCTATTTCGTTCCGGACGTATTGTTTATTAAATCAATCTTCTGAGACCCCACACAAGCTCGGCTACTTGGGGCCAGATGATACTGCCAGAAAATGTTTATTAATTTTCAATTATATTAGTAAATTTTGTAAGAAGTCCGCTCCGCAGTAATAAAACCCACAGTTTAATTCACGACAGAAATAACGTACTTAGGTATCTAACTACCTGGAAAGCGGATGACGTCATTTTGTCGCCATGAATTGATATGGTTTGAAATCGTAGGTTTGACTGAAAATCAATGCCTTGGCGCTTTGCGTCTATTGAGAAAGGCCATGGGCCACGAACGAAAGATAAGACTGACTGACGACGATGACGACGCTTACACAAATGTCGGTGACGTCGCACTCTCTCTTTCTCTACGACGACGTAGGTTGCAGGTGCAGGCTATACAGCGTTAGTATTATTATATACTAGCTCTTCCCCGCAGTTTCACCCGCGTTAATATCGAATTTCACATTTCTAGCGGCATAAAAAGGTATGTTTTCCCATTAATCTCCCATGGGAATTTGATGTTTTATCAGGACAAAAAGCCTATGTTACTCCCCATCCTTTCACCTAACTCTATGCCAGAAATCAAGTCGATTGGTTGCTTAGGGCGTGAAAGGACAAACAAACACATTTTCGCATTTATAATATTACTAGCTGCTGCTCGCGCCTTCGCCCGTGTTTTATCGGGATAAAAAAAGCCTATATGTTATTCCAGGTCCGAAACTATACCATTACAAATTTCAGCCCAATCAGTTCAGTAGTTTTTGCGTGAAAGAGTAACAAATATCCATACATCCATCCATACAATCTTTGACATTCTATCCTACTAATATTATAAATGTGAAAGTTTGTATGGATGGATGTATGGATATTTGTTACACTTTCTCGCAAAAACTACTGACCCGATTAGGCTGAAATTTGGTATGGGTATAGCTTGGGATCAGGAATAACATATAGGCTATTTATTTTATATTTTTTATCCCGATAAAACGCGGGCGAAGGCGCGTGCAGCAGCAAGTTTATAATATTAGTAGGACTAGTAGGAAGTTAGGATTAAGATTCTCTACTAGGTAACTACTCTATAAAATTCGAAACCCACTTCTACGATTTACCGTTGCTGCGGCAAGCGTTTGTACGAAACCACACTCGTATTGCAAAGTTGGTCACAGCCTCGTAGATTAGACATGCATACGCTCAGCACCAGCACAATAGTACCACAGATTAATTTACGCTTTCCGATAGTAAATACTCTAGAGTTGTAGCCTATAAAATATTCTACGATTATAACCGTTAGCTATCGAGAGTTTTGACCCAATGCATAAGAATTTATCAATGTTATAAAAGCTTAATAAGGAAATCGGGTTCCTTTGAATGTGACGTGTTTATTCGTAACATCGCTTAAGACCACTTTTAGTTTTAAGCGAAAACTGGTAAAGATTGTGAAGAATTTTGTTTTTGTAGTTGTGTTTTGATTCGATATGCAAGTTTAAGATAATTGTAAGTAATTGTTTGATCTTTAGACGTGCAGGATGTTTCTTTATTGATGGTTATTTGGTTTTATTGTAATAAGTTTACAAAGCAGTTTACAATCAATTTTATACAATAAATAATAGAGTACTAGTGAACCAGATTGTAGACCTAGATGACAAGATTAGAAAAGTGTTGCAAACAGCCAAAACAATTTCCATAAAATATAATTAAATATTACTGAATAATACTTAATTATATTTTGTGACCAACACTGCGATCACCAATCCGCCTGCCAAGTGTGGTGATTATGGCAAATCCCCCCTACATGGGAGACCATCCACTCGATGGACCGACGACATCGTAGCGGTCGCAGGGAGTCGATGGATGGAGGCGGCTCGGGACCGCTATTTGTGGCGTCGTGCGGGGGAAGCCTATGTCCAGCAGTGGACGTGTATGGGCTGATGATGATGATGATGAGTAATACTTAAACTTTATATAATAGAATGGTTACAATACGAAAGCTTGGATGTTTGTTACTTTTTCAAGAGGGAAATATATTTTACAAACCCCTAATATAATAAATACCTATATAATACCAATAATAATTAATAGGTAAAATCTAGTTAGGGGAGGCCTATGTTCAGCAGTGGACGTGTACAGCTTCATAATGATGATGATGTAGGTAAAATCCGTTCATGCCCCACGAGAGATTTGAGTCCCATTGGCACAATATCTAACTTCGGAAAAGCGCAATCAAGTGATAGGCTAACTATGTAACCTAGAAATTAAATTAAATTTAGAACCAATCAAACATGATTGCGATTTTCGAATGAAAATTTTTGGCTGGAGCACCACTTATTCAACTATCCGTGCTCAAAATGATAACTTAAAAGTAAAGAGAAGGGAAAAATGGCTGCCTTAGTCATTTTTCATTTACTATTACTGCGCTGGTTTTCCGGTAGTCAGGCAATTTTCTGGCAGTATTCACGTGAAAGCTACTCAAATGATCAAACTGAAACTTTCTGTAGTAACTGAAATAACATATAGACTATTTTGTTCCCGAAATACCGCGTGATCATTCTGCAGAAGCGACAGGATAATGCGGCAGGAACACGATAATCTCTGAGTAATGAAGAGTTTCCTTCGGAAATAGTAGGATTTGGAGATATTTCGTCTAACATCTTTCAATATTTGATTTGCAGGTAGAATGTCCTCTGTGTATGGAAGCCTTGGAGGTGGACGATCTTCACTTCTACCCGTGCACATGTGGCTACCAAGTAAGTATACTTCTCTACATCAGCAAAATGCAGCCTTAAACAAGGGGGTGTTTTGCCTAAATTACCACACTGGAAGGCGGTTTGGCGATGGCAGTGCAGGTGTTCAGAATACACAAGCTGCTGCTCCTCCTCTGGTAGTTTCACTTACGGTGACACGATGGAAAGTGACGGTGAGGCCGGCGGTGTATCACGAAGTTCAAGAAGACAATGAACTCATATCTTGAAGAAGGTTGTAACTAGCAGCCGGAAAAACAGAAGCAGGCAGCGAGTTCCATTCGTTAGCGGCGCGGATGTGAAAGGTGTAGGAACCACTTAGTGCGAGTTGATGGTATATCCACCAGATAAGGATGCGGATGGCATTGCGCTGCTTTAATCTTAAGCTTTGCTGATTGTTCATAAGACAAGATTGTCACGGCCAGTATACTTCTAGTATTTAATATTGACACACCTAATACGCTAAAATAACAGTGCAAGACCGGTGGCGGACCTTCGTGTCGATTTTTTGGGTAAAGTCTATGTCCAGCAATGAACGTCGTCGTCGTTCGGCTGAGATGGTCACCTTCAACTGTTTCTAATTATATAGATCGTCGGGGATCTCCCACGAAGCAAAAGGTCAATGTCATCATATTAATTTTGAATAACTATCTACTTTATTAGGCATAGGTAGCTGAATTTCTCTTGTATTGACTAGGTGAATAATGCTCATTTTAATCTTTAGCAGTACTTGCAACCAAGAGATTTGGTGTAAGAAATAAAATTGAGGAATACAACTAATAAGAATCTTATGGAGTGTGTCCGGAACGAATCGTTTAGAGATAGTATTATGTCATTTAGTTTTAGGGATGTAGGTCACTGCAACAGCATTCTAGCTGAGCCTACTTCGGACGCAGCTAGAATGCTGTACAAACTTGTTAGGTAATTAGGTTGATTTTGTTTTGTTCTGTTTAACTCACCAGGGCGCCATAATCGCATGTGCGACAAAGCCCTTAATTAAGATTAAAAAAAAATACTAATTAGAAGGAGATATCGGCTCAATTCTAATCGAGTTGCGATCTCAAGTCCCCCACAAAGTCCTGGAACGCGATTACAGTTCTCGATAAGGATCGACTTTGTCTCTTCTGTTTTTTTACTTCAGTAAGATCGTAAAAGTAAAAACCGATTACGTTTTTACCGAATTTTATCGACACCAGAGACTCTTAATCGCGCACCAGGGCTTTTAATATTGCCTTTCTTATTCAAGACTTCAAAATCTATGGTTTAATGTGTGTGATATAAAGTTTTCTATTCACAGATATGCCGGTTTTGTTGGAATCGTATCCGGGAAGGCGAGAACGGTCTGTGCCCCGCATGTCGGAAGGCCTACCCGGAGAACCCAGCAGACTTTACTCCGCTCAGTCAAGAACAGGTGAATAACAGCTGATCAACTTAACTTATTTGTTTTTCAGGGTTCCGTAGTCAATAAGGGTAGGAGGTAGGGAACCCAGCATTATGCATGAAAAATCACGATAAATCATTTATTACGTTTCTAATAGAATATAAATCAGCTAGGAAACAGGAAATAATATTTGCGTGCATTATATTCCGTAAATGTATGTATGTATGAATGAATCTGTTTCCCATAACAATGAGCAACATAAGAATTTCCTTAACTTCTAGACAGTAATTTATTAAGATTCTTAAGCTCGACTTACAAACCTTACCTATAGAAGTTCGAACGATTTACTATCGTCTCAGTCCTCTTCAAGGATTTTCCTTTATGATGTCATCGGCTGCACGATTACTCTCTTTGCTTCCTCGTATTTTCCATATAAATTTTTTAACCCTTGCTGATGGCTGATTTTTCGTCTACCGTTGAGCCGCGTAAGGCCTGATGAGCAAATCAAATCAATCATTTATTCATAAAAGACATGGAACAATAATATATAGCTAATAAATACAAGTAGATCCTCATGACTCGCCACATACCTGGCATCCGGAGCAACGAGCGTTTTCAGATAAATCGGACAATTTTGTGTGATATTTTCGCGGTCACATCTTTGGTGATTCAAAGGATAATTATGTAGTCAATAAGTTCTGACAAAGTGCATCTACCATAATGTGCCGCAATTAATAAATTTGATTTATTTCTCCGTGACTCGTACGTCATACTTACCCTTTTTCACAAAAAAGTAGTGTCAAGGTTAAAATAATTAGATGCCTCGTGAATATAATGTATGTGGTACTGCTCCAAACAAGTGCAGTAAACCGGACGTACTGAACCGGTTAAGAACAACAAGTTTAGGTGCAAACAAAACTGTCGATTATACTACTGTTTTCGCACTGATTTGAACCATTTTATTGATTTATCGATTTTATTTTGTACACATCACACGGAGACGTTCATACTTTGGTTCGGCTAATTGCGCCATATTGGATTTTTACACGGCAGGTAAAGGTGTGTGGGAAAGAGATGGCAAATAAAGGATTTATCACTAGAGTGAAAGGGAAGGGAAATCTCTGTAATAAGCAATAATTATGCTAAATTAACCATTAAATTTGGCAAAAACAACTACCTTTCATCGACTTCTGCTAAGTCAAGAGGGTTATGTTTTCAACAGCCTATTTAAGTATGTATTTATGTAGGTACTAGATGCTGCCCGCGCCTTCGCCCGCGTTTTATAAAATAGCCTATATGTTATTCCAGGTCCCAAACTATACCCATACCTTTCAGCCCAATCAGTTCAGTAGTTTTTGAAAGAAACAAACATCCATACTCACTAACATTGAAATTTATAATATAAGTAGGATTCCACTATGCATCAAAATTATTATCCTATAAAATTTTTAATTGATCCGGCTACATATTATACAAGAAAAATCGATACAAAAGACTTAAAAGAAAAAGTTAAACTCAGTTTTTTTCCATTCCATTTCCTATTTGGTTTGAGCATTTTACTAAATTCTGAAAGTAGATATTTCATAAGAAAGAAAATTACGGTTTAATAATAGAAAAGAATTAGAATTGGTATTTACAATATATTCAGCTAACCTTACTGCAGACTGTTGCAAACAATCTAGAGGTGTCTCCACTGATCTATGTATGTATATCAAAATACTTAACTACATGCTACTTAAAATTGGCATCTGGGTAACTTTCCACGTTAACCAGTTTGATGTTTTGATAAATTGATGATCTTTATTACTTGTTTACTTGATGAACTTGGTAATAAATAACCATTCTTTTTACGCAGTCGGGTAAAATAAAGTGTAGGTCAACCGGCGTCGAAGGCGAGACAAAGGGCAACGACCTTTGTGCCCAAATAAAGCTCTGTTGGCGTGACCTTTAAGAAATCTTTGATTGCTTTTATGACCTAGGGTGGGTAACATAGGACTTTTTACGAACAAGCGATTTAATCCTGACTTGGGGTGAAAATTGGGGATAATATAGTTGAAAATTCTTTGTCGTGACTTATTTTTAACAGTAAGTGCTTTGATATGACGTATAAGCTGTGAGATCTTAGATTGATCACTATATTCGCTATGGTACACAAGGAAATATTGAAAACGCTTTATTTTTAGTTGACTAAAATAAAATAATAAACTTATCACCATTCGCATCAAGTACCTTATTAATTTTATTGAAATGAAACACTTGTTTATGATTTCGCGCATGACAAAAACGTGGTCCTTCCAATACAAGCTAAGAATACGTTCAATTTGCTATTGAACGTGTTAATTAAATAAAATTTTAAGGTAGTAGGTAAATACCAATATTATACAAATTAGTGCAGCAGACTGTGCATTATAAAATATGAGTTTAAAAAATACGCTACATTGACACATAACATACGGAGTTTTGGTTTTAACTGTACGTCCATTTGTAATAGTAGATTGTTACACAAGGGTAGTAAGGGAGCTATTACAGAACAAGACCCAATTTGGCGCCAGTGCGAGCGCAGCTCGCAAAGGGCCCTAAATTTGATTGAGTGCACCCGAGATATTTAGACGCCCGAGCGAAGCGAGGACGAATATACTTCGAGGGTGCACTCAATCCAATTTCACGCCCTTGCGAGCGCTCGCAAAGGGCGCTAATAGATCGAGTGCACCCGAGAACATAGTTCGAGGGTGTAATAGCTACTTGCAACCGAGGTAAGCATTCTACTTTACATCATAATACGAAACGAGGCAAATAAAACATTTATATACTTAGGTATGACAAAATGTAGTTTTTATTAGAAAAAATAATTATTTAATAAAAGATTTTGTACAACATCTTCTGCTTCGAAATGACAGAAATCAGGCGTGCGGACCAGTTCTTCATCTGATGAAGTACTTGACATACTGAACTACCACTTTAAACTTGTTTATTACAGTTTTAACTTTTAACTTTAGTTTATTACTACAGTTTTTTTTTTCAGTAAAAAGTTTTCTTATCATTTTATAAGAAAAGAGATTGTTTCACCAAGGAGTTTTGCATAGCATGAACTGTAAAGTCATTACAATTCAAACAAAGTGTGACGTAATGAGATTTGAAAATGGAATTCCTATAAAAATTTACTGTATTGCGATTACCATCTTACACAGCCTCTTTGCTTAATTTGTAAAACCTTCTTGCCGAGCATTATAATGTAAATGAAATAAGGGTATAGAAGCTTTTCCACCAGAGCTGACTTCGTAGCTATGCACCAAAATAATCTAACGATAATAAAAACATAAATAAACGCAGCTATAGGATCGTTTAGGTATGAAAAGCGTACGAGCGTTTTAATTGGGTTACCTTTTAGCTCAGGTAAAAAGCTCCACCATGATTAAGTTTTCTGGTAGAAAAGGATTTTTTGGTAACAAACTGACGCATCGCTTGTTGTAGGTGGCAGCGATAAAGACGGAGAAGAAGGCCCGCGAACAGAAGCGTCGCAACAAGACGCTGGAGTCGCGGCGCGCGCTCGCCAACGTGCGCGTCGTCCAGAAGAACCTGGTGTTCGTTGTAGGACTGCCCGTCCGTCTCGCCGATCCAGAGGTAAGACTTTAATTAGAAAGAAATTCTACGTCCGTAGGTACAGGCAACAGAAAGAAGAAGGGCCGCAAACAGAATCCTTGTAACACGCAGGCGCATAAACGCGGCTTGATATTGTATACTTAAATAAATAATAGATTCAGGCGTTACTTTGCGGAAATCCATTGCACAATATTAGAATGAGGAAATATTTAGTAACAATTCCGCGTATAACCTTCTCTGATAGTATTCATCAAAGTAAGTTGTCTACTAGTTTCGTCTCTCCACGAGACATCTTCAGGACACCACAGTACTCGACCTTGACATTGAGATTGGTAAGCACAGCAACACCGACAGAGTCCCGCCAGTGATGTTGCCTCTCCGAGCTCCGCGCGCCAAGTCACTTGGCGCGCGCCAAGTCACTTGGCGCGCGGAGCTCGGAGAAGCAACATCACTGGCGGGGCGTATAACCTTCTCTGATAGTATTCATCAAAGTAAGTTGTCTACTAGTTTCGTCTCTCCACGAGACATCTTCAGGACACCACAGTAGTCGACCTTGACATTGAGATTGGTAAGCACAGCAACACCGACAGAGTCCCGCCAGTGATGTTGCCTCTCCGAGCTCCGCGCGCCAAGTGACTTGGCGCGCGCCAAGTAACTAGTAGACAACTTACTTTGATGAATACTATCAGAGAAGGTTATACGCGGAATTGTTATTAAATATTTCCTCATTCTAATATTGTATACTTAATAATGACATGTTTAATATTTGCACACCTGCTTGCGGGTCGAATAGATTCACATTACATAGCTTTAAGATCTTGACATGTAATTATTGTAGTCTGCAAATAAAGGATTGATTCTGATTCTTGCTTTGCTCGCCGTGTTGCGTAAGGGTGTGTGATTTGCTTCGCTCACATAGCACACAGCATGTTAAATATGTTAATACACACAACGGGTCTCGCTTCGCTCGCCACGCTATATGAAGGAGGGTGGCGAGTGAAGCGAGCAGCATTGGAACAATCTTGATCTATGTCAAACGCGACCACTTTCGCTCGAATCTTAATGTGCTGATTGAAGTCTTCATAGAACTACAATTTAATGCTCTGAAAAAACAGGTCAAACGTCAATTTAATGCCTGACTTATTAAAGATTGTTTATCGCGTACCTCTTGTTATATTCCCCCTACGTTTCCATCGCGTTACAGCGATCGTAGTCACGGGGCGACTGGATGTACTCTGAGTACCGATAAACAATCTTTAATATGTTAACCAGTCGCGAAAGTTTAAAATGTACAAATTTTAAATGTCAGTAATACCTGACTTGTTTTGTTACAGATACTAAAACGGCAAGAGTACTTCGGCAAATACGGCAAAATTCACAAAGTAGTTATAAACCAAAACAACACGTATGCGGGGGCGCAGGCTTCGGGCTCCGGCGGCGCTCCGTCGGCGTCCGCCTACGTCACGTACGTGTCTTCAGCGGACGCGCTGCGGGCCATCCAGGGTGTCAACAACGTCACGCTGGACGGTCGAGTGCTGAAGGTAACTGAACAATAACTGGACCTAAATTGCAAATTCTTTGCTAAAGTAATTAGAACAGTCCTTTTATGCCTTTAGAACAGTCCTTTTATGCCTTTAGAACAGTCCTTTTATGTTCTTAGAACAGTCTTTTTACGTCTTTAGAAAGTTAAATTCGACGTACAAGATTCCACGCGCGTTGCTGTACAGTATTAAACGCGCATCTCCGCTAAACGGGTTTGACAGTTTTGCGCAATTTTGTATCAAAAACTGTCATTCGCTGAGTCATTTGCTTGTTTCTTCAAAGCGGAATGTAGTGAGTTCAAGACAAATCTGGTTTTAAAAGGTATATGGTAAAGGTTGTAATATTTTGTTTTATAAGGGATCCTTGGGAACCACGAAGTACTGCGCCAACTTCATGAAAAACCAGCCCTGCCCCAAGCCGGACTGCATGTATCTGCACGAACTAGGTAACTTGTTGATATTTACTGTTTACCTGGTACTACGAAAGAAATTTCGTTCAGTAAGATCAAGTGATCACTCTCTGTATTAGGATTTTTTCCTGTTATGCGGTTTTCCGTCCGCATACGATCTAGCCAAACCGCGTTCCGCGTGCGTGTGGCTCGCGTGATACGAAAAACTTATATTGAAATTATATTTTTCAGGTGGCTAGCGCCGCGTGCGATCCACCTGAAAAAAAATATATTCACATAGACATAAATCTTGATGAACTCTGATAATCTCTGATGATTGTAAATTTATTAGAGAGACTAATAATAGTGGAAGAAACTAGGGGAGGCCTATGTCGAAAGACAACCTGATCAGAAAACTGGTTGCTGAAAAATTTCATTGTACTAGTTTTATGTATACATATATAAATAGCACTTGCCATATAAATGTACCTACTGTAAATTAGTCAGTGAATAAAGGCTTTTTTATTATATTAATAAATTGTATTCTGCAGGTGATCCGAAGGCGTCGTTCACAAAGGAGGAAATGCACGCTGGCTTACACCAGGTGTACGAACGCAAGCTGCACAACCAGCTGGCCGCCGCCACCCGGGACAAGCTGGAACAGGCTGAGAAGCAGGCCAACTCATCAGGTACCATCAGCACAAACACGTTGACTGCTGAAAATGCCTCCACCAAACTGATATCCGCAGTGCTGTCAAAAGTACACAGAAGGAAGCTGCTGCCCTTCCTCGAACGTCCCTTAGTTACGACATCCACGGGCTGGGTTGCAGTGCTCGATACTGCGTTTCTTACAAAACTGACACACACAAAAGCTTAAAGACACGTGGTCTCGGGTCTTTGATATTTTTCAGAAAAAGTTTACAAAGTTGGTACATGCTTATCGTAATTTCCTTGAATTAATTGATTTAAACGCACAATTTTATCATAAGGTACTTACAGTATATCAGTGTATACGTGCCTCGGATTAACCTTTGAGGCCAGAGGATAATGATACCTAGCTCTTACCAAGATATACTTGTATGGGGCTCTTATTTCCGATTCATATAAGGGTTAGATCTGTCAGTGCATATATATGTATCTGAAGTCTCTTATGCGGCCCGAACCGTACTCGAATTTTTACACAACGAACTTTTCATAAAAGAGGAGTAAGTAACCTTACACAAAATTGTAGAAGTTCTCTCACTATCAACGTCTGATGAGATGCTATAGTGATGTGTCAGTAAGCAAAAGTCAAAACCATTGAGTTGGGCTGACAGTCGGAACCTGGGTCTCTTCAAGACCAGACCGAATAGGTTTCTTCTAAACCTTCGTGATACACCGTCGTCGGCCACATCGTCACTTTCCATCAGGTGACATTGTGGGTAACTAGACTAAAAAAAAAACTCACAGGGAAAAGAAAATCCCTATGGTACAAGGAGAGGCCCTATCCGCCTCGATTTGTTCCGATTTGCTTGAAAAATGACAATGAGCAAGGCTGCCATAGCTCCCATATGTATGTAGGTATATCACAAAAATTTTGGCGGTGGATCCCATTTAGAAGCCTAACTGGTGCCTAACAGCTGCCTAACAGCTGCTTAAAGCAGCAAAGGTACTAAGCAAAGGTACAAAGGTACTTCTTAAATCGCGACTCATAAAACTTTTCTCCTATCTTTTCCTGCTTTCATGGCGACCATACAAAGGTGCCACCAATACTGCAAAATTCTTAATCTAAACTGATATTCCGCAGGTAACTCTAGCACGAACGGGGATAAGAGCAATGGTAAAGATGGTAAGCATTCAAACACTAAACTCATTGATTCCAAACAACATTCCTGCACACTAACATTCTCGACACTTTCAGGTACTCAATCGAACTTTATACCGACGACAGTGATTACTTCTTCTAATATAAACGTAGTCAATTCGTCTAAGTGAGTACAAAATTATTGTTTACTTTTCGGTGGTTTCACACGAAGCTATTCACAAGCAACGTTCTACTCAAATTCTAGTATTAAACACTCATTTTCCAGCATTATTTCGTTAAGGCGCTACCCCGACCCAATCAGAGCCGCCACCTATTTTATCGTATTATTACGATATACAAAAGAATTTTCAAAAATCCCTTGGTCCGTTTGTGATACCTATCATAAGTTTATTTTTAATGCCTCTGTAATAGTTTTATATTACATAGTTTAGGAGGTGATGCGAAAACCAAGTTTGGTGGCCAAAAAGTGCAACTTCGCATCTCTTCCTAAACTATACAAAATAACGCTATTACAGACGGATTAAAAAAGCTTATGATAGGAATCACAAACTGGCTAACTGGATTTTTGAAAATTCCTTTGTTTAAAGTAATAATACGATAAAATAGGTGGTGGCGCTAGTTTGGGTCTGTGAACTGCCTTAAGATAGATTTTCCTAGTCCCTATGTATTTACTGAAGGCGCCTCGCGCAAGGGATTCCGTGGCGAACATATCAACTTCATATAAGTTGATATGTTCGCCACGGAATCCCCTGCATCAACACTTAAAACACAATAGGTGTCCGTGTAGGTGAATTGTTTTATGAATGTACTCGCCAATTGATTCCCAATAACTTTTATAAAAATAAAAGATGATGCATATTCTGATCCAACAGTTAAAAGCTTTGTTTCACACAAGACACAACACGTTTATCTCTAAAAACTTTAATTTTACTTAAATTTAAGACCATAGGTCGCTTCTTAGTTGCCTAGCTTGTGAATATCTCCGTGTGAGAACGCTGCTACAGATAACTAACAGAACACTATTTTATTTTGTAATTCCCCTTCAATTTCAGATCTAATAAAAAGGAGCAAAACAATAGTAACGGCAGCAACGGCATCGGCAATGGAAAAGAGGCGTGGCCTAGTCTCGGATCTTCCCCCCCGTCGGATAGCCCCGCTAGGAAACAGTCCAGTCCTAAGCCACAATCTACGGGTAAGTAACACATTACTGGATTCTTGTTAACACACTCACTGCTGCTATAGTGTTTTCACTTAGGAAGCGTTCCGTGACGTTTTGCTTTGACATTTGGTTGACAATTATAGAGATGACCTAAGGTGTGCTCGAAATAGTTTAATTCGAATTCTGGGGACTTGATTGACTTATAAAAAAAAAATTTTTATAAGTCTCTTCTCAGGTATAAATCAAAAAACAACGATACAACGAAAACAAAAATATTATGGACAAAAATTGTAGCAAATTTGATTTCAAACCACTTTGTAACAATTTTTGCGTAAAGTTTAAAATAAACGAGTGTTCTCGTTCAATAACCAAAAATGTATCCCCTCTTTTCGGGGTATAAGTCATAAAATATCGATCCTGGAACAAAATTATAAGAATCAAAATTGTAGGAAATTAATTTCAAGCAACTTTGCTTGTAACAATTTTTCCGTAAAAACAAAAATAAACAAGTTGTTCAATAAACAAAAATGATGAGGTAGTAAGTTACGATTTTTATTTGCAATAATCGATTCAACGATTTTTCCCGATTCGTTTAATTTTTGGTCATCTCTATTACGTTCCGTATTACGCAAAAGTAATTATCTCTTGACTTTATAAAGAAAATTATTCCTATTTTTTATTACGTGTGAAGGCTATTTATAGTTTAGTTTTTGATAATTTGACTAACGTACTGAAATTATATAGGTATGTTGAAATGGAATTAAAAATTATTTGATTTTTCGAAGTATTTATTTGACAAAATCCTAGTCAATTGAAATGAAACGCAGTCCATTTTACTGTCAGTGTCGCGGAACGCTTCCTAAGTGAAAAATTCTATAGACGCAGCAAGTGGATATGTGCGTCATAGGCCCTGAAAGTGTTAGTTTAGCATGCCTAGCATTCACTGCTCAACCGACACACCACACGGTGGCGCTGACGGACATGCGGGTCTTGGGTCACGAATGTGTTGTTTCTATTAAAATAGAAGCTATTGAAGGTATATTTATTCAATCTGCTGGTTGAGAAGATACTGAGCTGGGTTAAGGCTTCTTAAAATTTTTTCAAACATACCCAACTCGATAAAGAAGGCTCGTGGAAATCTAATTGCAAATGTAATTTATCTCTTATGTTTAGCAAGAGATCAGAAATTAACAAGAATTTTTTTGGAAAGTTCGTAGTTGGTAGAATTGATTGCAGGTACTTGCTTACTTGGAAATATCTTTATTGGTATGGTAGGATGTGTAATACATTGTTATATATTGTGTTGCAGTTAAGTCACAAGAAAACGGCATCTCTTCCACATCAGAATCTTCCAGTCCCACGCAACTCGAAACACAACCACAGGCGCAAAAGAAAAATAAAGACACACAAGAGAAATCAAGGAAGGAAAGCACAAACGGAAAGAAGAAAGACAAAAGCAAACATAAAAGCAATAGTAACAGTGTCAGAAACGGAGAGGAAAAGCCAAGCCAAGAATCCAAAACAAAAGACTCCTACAAAAACAGTGAGAACAACGCCATCAGTGAATCATTCAAAACTAGCAACTACAACAAAAGTAGTGAATTCAAAAACAGTGAATTCAAAACTAGCGATTTCAAAAACAGTGAATTCAAAAGCAGTGACTCTTTCAAAAATAGTGATTACAAGAGTGAAGACACAAAACCCGTATACAGCACACAGAACTCTTCAGTTTTTGAGAACGATGCTTACCTCACAAACGAATTGGATGAATTAGAATCGGACAGACACAGCTTGTTAGATAACAGTGAACACAGCCTCCTAGACGATGATAACACACACAATCTCCTCAGCGACGCAAATCATGAAATAATGCTAATGCAGAGGCACAGGGAAATGTTGGCCGGTCTCATAGAAAATAAGCCTATGGTGTCTCAAATAAAGAATCCTATGATGAACAGTATGAATGGTTATGGGCTCCTAGACAGAGATATGGGTTACCTAGATAGACACAATCAAATGAACAATCAACTAGATAAGGATGTACTATTGAGGGATCGCAGTCAGTCTGAACTGATTATGAGACAGAATGAAATGTTGTCGAGGCAGCACAATCACATGGTCGAGCCTTCGCATTATAATGCCTCGCATAGTATAGGAATGGATAACGCTAGTGAATTATTAGGTGAGTGAATTCAGTTTCTCTAAAGTCTAATAGAACGATGCCTTTTTATATGCGCAAAGACCTGTTCAGAGCTACTGGGTATTACGCTTATTGGTACGCTACGCAAAGCATAACGAAATATTTTGCTCGGTTTCATGAGTCACCCCGCTGGGCATTTTAATTGCCGCCTCGGCTGTACCGCGTAGGTCTGAAAAGGCTTTTAGGCATGTGTTCTCGAAAAAGATAATTAGACAATTACATGTTAATTGTCGTTTATGACACAAGTTTTTATACATTTAACGTCAAAGTTAACTGACGAAGCATCTTTTGGCAAACATCAGTCTTAGTCCCCATTAGAATTGAACATTAACTGAGGGGGTCAAGCGTCTAGCACTCGCTTTTATTGTGGAGAATTCGAGTAATTTTTTTTCATGTTGAATGACTAAAATTGTTTTGTTATAGGTGCTAATTATCATACAAACCCCAACATGCTCCCACCGTTCGGAATGCGCGTAGACACATCAATGAATTCATCGATCAACATGGGCGGCAGTTCATTGTCTAAACTGTCAGCCAACATGCCTAGCAATATGTCTAACATGTCTAGCAATATGTCTAACATGAGCGGCAATTTGTCAAACATGACGGGCAATATGTCTAATATGAGCGGCAATATGTCTGGCAATTTGTCTAACATGTCTGGCAATATGTCTAACATGTCCGGCAATATGTCTAACATATCTGGCAATATGTCTAATATGTCCGGCAATTTGTCAAACATGGCAAGCAATATGTCAAACTTGGGAATGGGCAATTCAATGGGAGGCGGCTACATGTTACACAACCAGCAAATGATGAATCAGCAGATGCAAAATGGTCTTGTGAATGGATTCGACGCACAACAAAATGTGAGTATTGTAATGTCATCACTATTCTCATCACAGGTGGCTCTTATGTATGCAAACTGCAGGGCAAATAAGGCTCTTACCATTCTTGACTCTTCGCGATTCAACCAGGAAAACTTTGCCCCTACTGCTCTTATAATTTTAATCCTACTAAAGGCTCGCCCATAGCCCGATTACCCAGTCCATCCATTCATCACAATAACATGGTTTTTTTATTACCTTCATTTCCCTTTGCAATGGGCTCTATACCTGGCGGATATCATCTTCGGGTGTATCATATTGTGCAACCAAGGATGATGCCCCCTCTGTGTAGCTCTCGCCTTTAGATTAATTCTCATAAAGGTCCTCTGTGGTGTCTCTCGGCTTCGGCTCCATGCATGCCTCCCAAAGGACCGGGTCACTATATGGTCAGTGATCATGTAAATAAGAAACATACTACTTATATTATAAAAGTCAAAGTTTATAAGAATGGATGGATGTATGGATGTTTGTTCCTATTTCACGAAAAATCTATTGAACTGATTGGGCTGAAATTTGGTATTGTTTGGGATAATTTGGGACCTGGAATAACATATAAATTATTTTAATCCCGATAAAACGCGGGCGAAAGTGCGGGCAGGAACTAGTGTCATAATAATGCTGGACAATCCACGTAGCATCATCTAGCCCTAACCTAAGCAGAGCTTCTGTTATGGGTACTAGATAACTGATATACATAATACAATACGTAGATTTTTTTTATTATACTTAGATAATACCCAGAACACTTTGAAAAAATATTTGCAGATCGTACAAACATTTGTCCGTCTTTGTGGACATCAAATATGTATGTTGGATTCTAAACCGGAGTATAGATTAAATTAGAGTAATGAAACTCCCCAGTATAGATACGTCCTCTCGAACGCAGCTCGCCGTCGGCTCTTACTATTTACCCTAATTTAAAGATAGTCATGTCAATTTTCACAGAACGAAGGGCGCTACCTAGCAGAAAACATGGATAAGTTCTTCACGGACTTCCACAAGGCGCAACAACTGCGCTTACAGCTAAACCGTGGTAACGACGAGCGGCGCCACTTCCCGCAGAATATGCTCAGCGCTGTGAGGCTGGAGATGGAACATAAGCAGAGGTACGATCTCTTTCTCTTTACTCCCGGCACACGGCATTAATGAAAGAAAAAGATAGAATCTAATATAATTTGACCCCAAATCGTCTGGTGACGTTTCTCCACAATTATCGATTAAATCAGCATAGTTTACGGTCTGAAAACTTTTGTCTACGATGTACGGACCTTTCGTGTCGCGCCGAGCCTATGCGACATTCGAACCTATAGAATCAAAATCAATAACTTTATTTCGTTAGGCTTACAAAATAAGCACTTATTGGAAGACAAGTCAAATTCGCCACAGATACGACATAATTTTGAAAGATCCGATTCTATTTCTGAGTTACTATTGAGCTTTCGCTCCATCTATTATTACTTGCTCGTATGATAGGAAAAGGAATCTTAACCAAATGTGTTTAAGCTCTAATTTACATTCTTCCAGATTGAACAATGTCCGTGAACAGAATAGCGGTCGCAGCGCAGCCGGCGACGGTGACGATGATCTCGACTTTGATCCCTTCAAGGAGACGCAGAAGGCCTTCGCTGAACTCATGGAAACCGAGCTGATACACAACCAAGTCTCCAGCGGGTAATTTGAGAGAGAGAGAGAGAGAGATAATTTATTTACCCAGAAAACATAGAAATAAGCTTTTGATTTTTAATAAACTCGACCCGGCTTCGCACTAGATGGTAGAGCATAATTATTATGATAGAATGGCTATACTTTCTTAAATTCCTATAATTCTTTCCATCCAAAAGTTGCCTGGAAGAGATCACTGCTAAGCGATAAGGCCGCCCATTGTACATGTTTTACGTAATGTCTATTTTTATTTTTTTCTTCGTGGTGTACATTAAAGAATTTTGTAATTGTATAGTAAGCTATCCTTAAAAGATAGACATATGCCATCTCGGACTTCTTCGGATCTATAAAAGTGGAATATCCCACCTTGAATTGTTTTGATAAATCTCGAAGGGATTGGGCAGCGTTTTCGATGAAAGCTCTCAGGTGGCTTGACTTTTTCCGACACTTCCAACAATTATCGTTATATTTCAACCAATTTACACAAAACCCTGACAAATTATATACCTAAACCTTCCTTATGAATCATTCTATCGATTGGTGAAAACCGCATGAAAATCCGTTTAGTAGGTCTTGAGTTTATCGTGAACAGACAGACAGACGTGGCGGAGGACGTTGTTTTATAATATGTAGTGACTTTAAAACTACTAAGCTTACCCCTAGTTTAGTTCAGTGGATGCTTTTATGCCTTTGGCATTATTGATGGTGTTTTCACCAGTGTACCAGTGTGTCAGTGTACAACATTTGTGACTATACTCTGATTCAAAAACCTGGATATTTTTTGTATGTATACAAAGAAGTTACAAAACCCAATGAATATTGGTGAAAATATTTAAGGACATTGGAATCATCGAAGCAAAGCACAGAAGCTCGAAACAATGTTTGGTTTTGAAAGCTTTCATAAATCGTTTAATTCATATCTCGTTCGTTTTCGAATTCAAATTAAAACAAATTTAACCATTACATTTAACATCAACAACAAAACAAAACTACTGAACTGATTGGGCTGAAATGTGGTATGGGTATAGTTTGGGACCTGGAATAACATATAGGCTATTTTTTATCCCGATAAAACGCGGGCGAAGGCGCGGGCAGCAGCTAGTTATGTATAGTCGGCCACATCGATTGAGTTCGCCTACTCTAATCGGTCATCAAAATCGAGTCGCCATTGTCCATTGAAAGTGGGCGTGCCGCCATGACACTTCCTGAGACATTGTAAATCATATTGCTTATGATTTTTTCTTCTATCTTCAGTGACAACATGGACCGCGTAAGACGCACACGCATGGCTCCGCCCGGCTTCAGCACTCCGCACATGAACTCTGTCGGTCTCGGCGGCGTCCAGCGCCAACAAACACTTCACGGTATATATCCTTTATCTGTTATCCTTTTCTTTTACATGGTATGTTGCCTTTTTATATTCCAAAACCACTTTTATCACGGTTATTATCGTTGGCCTACAATCAAGATATAGTATAATGGTCAAATAAAATTCCTATGCCTATGCTAGCAGCCAGCGTGAATCATAAACCCTCTATTCCAGGTTTCCCTCACAGCAACAGCAGCACAGCCTCCTACTCCGACTGGACCGCCATGGATCCAGCCATCATGTCCGTCAACTTCAGCAAGAACCAGCAGCCACCAGCACCCGCTCCGCTCCAACCTTCCCTCTCCCAGCAGGAAATCTTCGCAAGATTCAACATGCAGCCTCCTAATGGAATGACCAAGATGCATCCCATGCAGCAATGGCAGGCTAGCAAGCTCTCCGGCTGGGGCCAGCCCTACAACTCGATCCCGATGCCCCCGGGCTTCGCCCCCGCCAAGGCACCCTCACACCCCGCAGAGTGCATCGACGCCAAGTAACCTGCATATAACACAACCATACCATACCCCCCTTTCTTTATGTTGGTGATGTCAACGATAAATCTTTGTATTAAGAGCATATTTTAAACGAGAGAAATATGATAACAAAGGAATTTGTAAAATAAATTAACCTATTTGTTTCATTATAAATGTTGATTTATTTATATTTCTTACACACACACATAGTATTCGGTTTTAGCTCGCCACCCGCTCTTATCATATTTTTCTTTTTTTTTTCTCTCGTTTCGCGCATGGTTAGGTATTTTATAAATTCGTTAATATTATATATTTATGAATCATTATGAATCCCTGTTATGACAAATTATATTTTCTATATTAAATTGAGATGCCAATAACACGCTGTTCGATTTTGTACCTTGTTGATACACCGTGATAAATAATTAAATAGAGGAATTAACTCATTCTTTTAATACACCTTCATATTCTTTTTAAAATGCACTCCATAAAACTACAAAACTCCCTGCCCTGGACAACTTTCAATCGATTTTTGTCAAAAAATCTTATTTCATAACGTAATGGAGTAAACGATTGTCGCTTGTCGAGGTCCAATCCTTTCCAAAATCCACTAAATTATCATTCGTGAAATAATATTTGAAATCACTATCACAAAAATAATATTTCGTCTTTCTCTAGAAGGGCGTCTCTAGTAAAGTTTGAAATACCTACCAAAAGGGAAGACCTCAACTCTGTAATTGAAGAGGTAATTCCAAAGCACTATGTTTGTAATACTGAACAACTTTATTGAAAAGAAACTCAAAACGAGACATATAAATATTTATTACTTTAGTATTTAACCTATTAACAAGGTAAAACATTCGTCAAGTAGCTCAAGTTTTAACATCCGTAGATAAATTTTCGAAAGGCATCACTGTTTCCCATCAATAAATCCCCTAGGATCAGGCCCGTCCCAGGGCACACTGGTTCCATCATGCCACACAAACTGTCCTCCAGTGGTTGGGCGAAGCGCTAACCTAGCTGGTAGAGCCGCAGCGTCGTCTGCAGTGATTGTACCAGAGCCCCGAGTCATGTCTGAGATTACGTAGCCAGGGTGCACGCAGTTTACGAGAATACCTGCAGAAAAGGCGTCCATTAGGAATGTACAGTTTCAGTATTGCCATACAGCGGGGCAATGCAGCCAGCGTCTTCGGGTATTGATATGGATCCGTTGAGCGACCGTTTGCAACAGTCTAAATGTTTTCTATTTTGTCATTATCGGAACGTAGGTGCTGAATTTCGACCTCCAGCCAAGCGGACAGAGGATAATAAAACTTTTACCACGATACTTATCAGGACTGTACTTCAGCACCCAAGGTGGTAAAAATATCTTACTACTCATTGTTTCATATTTATATGAGCAGTCAGGATGTTCAAAATTATCTTAGCAAACAAACCTGTCAAAGTTATTTGTGCATAAATTGTACCTTCAAAAATATTCACTCAAAAGAGTTTGCATACTACCTTTGAGAGCTTTGTTTGCTAAGATAATTTTAAACACCCTGACTGCTCATATAAATATGTATGAAACAATGAGTAGTAAGATATTTTGAACACCTTTGGTGCTTACAACAATATGATGATTCGATTCGAACTGCGTGTATCAAATTGCTTTTATGTTTTTCAGATCGTTTTAACTACTCTAGAAGCTCATATCAATTCGATGCTGACTGTACATGCAAAATATGTAAATAATGGTAGATATTTCTTTTAAAAGAGGTTCTAGGAGAAAACGGTTTAGTATTTCTAGAGATCTAAAATGATTTAGAATCAATTTCTCTTAGTACTTGGATAATCATAGGTCTTTTTATGACGTTCTAAACTACGTCCTTTTATGTAAGTAGGTAACTGCATAGTTCATTTTTATTGTTGAATTATATTTTTTTGTCCTTGTGTATAAAAATTGTTTAGTTATGCAATGTACTAGGTATACCTAACGATTTGGAGGCATCTGTAATGTTGCGGTCTTGTGTAAATAATAATAAACACATTTTCAATCTGCTTTTATGGAAAACCATACTTAGTATGTACTTACGATAATATCAAAAGCAATGGGAAAAGAAAACCCATAGGTACCTACTCTTTGAGAAAAAAAGTCTTTATAGGTAAGTTTTTATGAACGGATATTTTTCCTCGTGTTGCTTTACACAACACACACAGCATAAAAGAGCAGTTGATAACAGGTGGAAGGACGAAGTGGAGAAGATCTTCGCTCACTTCAAGTCTTGGCACAGGGCTGAATGGAAGCGACGCAAGACAGAAGCCGGTGGTGATCTATTGTGTCGGAGGCCAAGAGCCACTTCGCTACGAATAAATAATTTCGGTATCGATGTGCCCGGATAGTGAGTGTGTGTGATGTTGTTTTTACTACTTGGCTTATTTTATCGATGTTTTATATCAGAAAATATTTGGTTGCATGGTGCAAGAATGAAATTTGGAATGAACAAAAACATAATATAGCTAATGTAAGATACAATGGAACACTAGAAAGCGCATAAGTTTAAAACTGTTGCACCTCCCAGCGCCCTAACTCAGGATACGGTTAAAGCCAATTTCACAAAAAGTAGAGCATAGTTTAATATTGTTTTCGTACCTACAGTGAATAATTGATTATAAGTTGCTGAAATGCAAGTTATAATGTTATAAATGCATTGTAAAACTGCGTAAGTTTTATATTCAGAAGTCTAGTGATCATGATAATGTGATTGATCAAGAAAGAACCCATTTGAAATATTTGATAAGTTATTTATTTAAATGCGGGAATTCTGTCTTGAGTTTTCCTCTTGAAATATCAAAATCCATGTCAAAAACCGTTAGCTAAGTAGGTACGAGTAGGTCGTAGTCTAAATATTTGTTCGTGCAAGCTGACCTGGCACAACGGGCAAATCGAACCCGCAACCTCCTGCGTCGTAGGCGGACCCTACGACGCAGGAGGTTGCGGGTTCGATTTCTGCCTCGGGTGAAATGTTTATACATTTGTAGTAATTTGATCCGGGCGTTCTGGATGTTTTCTTTGTATAATAAAAAATATCTTATTACAAAGTATAGGTATCAGTTATTTAGAGTGTTCTGGGTATTTTCTATGTCTAATAAAAATACATACATATATCCATGTAATATATTGTATTATGTATATCAGTTATCTAGTACCCATACACAAGCTCTGCTTAGGGCTAGATGATTTGTATTATTTATTTCATCATCATCAGCCCTTAAACGTCCACTGCTGGACATAGGCCTGCCCCGTACGACGCCACAAATAGCGGTCCTGAGCCGCCTCCATCCATCGACTCCCTGCGACCGCTACGATGTCGTCGGTCCATCGAGTGGATGGTCTCCCATGTAGGGGGGGATTTGCCATAATCACCACGCTTGGCAGGTGGATTGGTGATCGCAGTGTTGGTGTTGAAAAATACTCAGAAGGAAGCTGCTGCCCTTCCTCTGGTAGGTTCCCTTAGTCGGCTCTTACGACATCCATGGGTTGAGTTGGAGGGGTCGATATTCGTACGCCGCGGCCCCACGGCCACCATTTAATTATTTATTATTTACCAAACCAATTACCAACACTATATGCTGCTGAGATGATGCTGTGTTGATTGTCCAGCATTATTATTTATTAATCTAGCACCCATAACACCAGCTCTGCTTATTTAGGGCTGCTTGTATTGTCCAGCTTTTTTTATTTTAGGTTGAGCCAGAAAGGGATCTTACCTCTCTCAGATAATCGTCTACTCAACATAAACGTGTACGCATTGACTGCAACTTTAGACACCACGTACGGGGAATCCCCCCATACATCATTTATCTCCTCACCCTGCCTCACAGACTCTAGGTAACTCAAAATCCAAGTCTTCAACTGAGGGAACGTCAGATCCTCCGATTTTAACCTCTTTCGTAACGTCTCTGAAGGTATTCTTGATAAATGACCGGAGGAACTCGAAATGTTCACTATTCTAGCCCCTTCACACACCAGAGGGAGGATGTTTTCAGTGAAAATAACTAATGAGAAGAAATTTACTAGTATAGTCTTATCTGCTTGGTGTATTTTCGATTCCTTTGCATCTTTTAGGAATAAAACCCCGGCGTTGTTAACTAGAATTTCCACTTCTTCGTTTCTGTCTTTGATGACTTTAACAAAGTTTAAGACGCTGTTAGAGTCTGTTATATCCAATTTGTGGTAATCTGGTTTTAATCCTAAAGTTCTGAGTTCGTCACACGCTTTTAAGCCTCTAGATTCGTCTCTGGATGTTATGTAAACTTTGCCTTTGAATTCTTTGCATAGTATTTTGACTATGGCGTATCCAAGGCCTTTGTTAGCTCCGGTAACAACTGCTATTTTTGTTTTGGACATTATTTAAAAGTGGTCTCCGTACCTAGTAGCAAACGTATATTTGAATCTGAAAAGATAGGTAGGTACAAAATAATTAGATACTTTAACGTAAAAAAAAGTTGTAATTTCAAAACATTAGATAGATATTATTTTAGTTGTTATTTTTATGATTATGATTATGACACACAACATCGCAATTTCTCCAATAAAAATATTTAAACAAACAAAAGAAAGTATATAACTCTTATGTTACATTATTAAAACTAAGCACAGACAGCAAATAACAAACCAAACTAAACGTAAGAAAATAGAACTTACCTATGTTCGTGTCACATCAAATCATTTTTAACCTCTTATTTAAACTAAACACTAGGAAACAAAACACTAACAACAGAGGTTATGTGTGACAATTAACATAATTCCGTATCAATTACGTAGGCAGGTAAACGTTGTCAAGATGACAGGAATTCTTGCTATTTTACTGAAATTGGTTGCGAGTCCCGGCTTGGTATCATTATTTCGAGTGACCTTGCGATCAATAAAATCTTTGATAACCTAGTATGACGCCTTTGCTGAGCACACCAGCGCCGCCTACATTTAATAATGCTAAACTGTTTGACAGCTCCATTATTGTATCAAAACAAGACCTTGAGTTCCAATTACTTGAAAACAATCATGTTATTGACGAAACCTACGATTTTTGCGGACGAAATCGTCCTGAAATCAATAGATTGGCTCGAAAACTTTCCATGGAATAAGGAGAACTCTGTCCTGAACGAACACGATAAGTACGAGATTCGCTTAAACGTTAAGGATTTTGGTGCTGAAGAAATCCAGATTAAAACGGCAGATGGACTGTTGATTATCGAAGCTAGACATGATGAGAAGAAAGGCGACTACGGGTGTGTTTCGATGCATTTTGTGAGGAAATACAGGTTGCCGGAAGGTTGCATTCTTGAGGACGTTCGATCAAGGTTGTCTCCAAAAGGTTTGCTGGTTGTAACGGCTCCTAGAAAAGCTGTTTTGAGGCAGGATACAGTGATACCAGTGTCTCATCAGGATAAGAAGAAACATTGTTCAAAATTGTAGTGAAGACATTAGTCGTTCTTAGCAGAATGGTGGTTCAGGAACCGTGTGGTGATATTTAACGAAATATTTTAATGATAAAGTTTTATATATTTTTACGAATGCAATAAATTATGTATCTATCTTGGATATATAAGTTTTTAGTATCATTTATTGCGTGTATTAGTGAAATCACGAGTGATAATGACAAAATAATTGAATTTTATCCTCCAGACACAAATATGTATGTTCATAGATATTTGGTCTGGAGCAGTTAGTGTTCGACTCTATTGATTCCGCTGAGGCTACACATAACCCTCCTTCGTTGGTAGTCGGGTAAAAAGGTAGGACAGAATTATAGACTATCAGTCTTGATATTTTAAGTATAATTTCAGTCAGTGTATATTTAGACTTGAATACTATAGAAAAAAGTTGTAGGAAGACGGTCATCAAAAAATCCTTACGAATTAAAAATATTCTCAAATTATATCCGTCTAAGCGTCCGCACTCGCTGTCTGCTTCTGTTTTACGGTTAATTACCTACCTGGGCCTCTTTAAGGCAAGTGGGAATAGGTGTCTTCTAGTTCTTTGTGATTCACCGTCGGCCACATCGTCACTTTCCATCAGGTGATATTGTGGTCAACGTCAAACAAAGTCTAAAAAACTTCAAAACAAAAAACGCTAGTTTACTAAACTCACGCGCGGTTGAAAGGTCTTATTGCATTTTAATCCCATTATGGCCCGTAGGTATTATAAAAGCTTGCTCAGTCATCGATCTATGCTTTAGTATAGATTTTCTATGGCAGAAGCTTTACTCAAGCAAAGATCGATGATTGAGGATAGTTTCATAATACGTGCTTTAGTTAGAATCAGAATCAATAACTTTATTTCATTAGGCTTACAAAATAAGCACTTAGACAAGTAAAACTTTATACTATAAACATAGTTATTATTATCAAATAAGAAATAAAGTGTTATTGATCTTCTCTTCACTGAATTTTTTTGTCAGTTATTTGGTTACGTACCTAAATATAAATATTCGTCACTACTGAGAGCATCTCTTATTCATTTTACTTGTATGATGCATTTTTCTCATAGTTTAGGATGAAAAGCAGAGTGTGCAACACGGTACCAAAGGTATTTAAGTAACCTCAAGCGACGTACTTTAAATCCCGCGCCACGCTTAGGATTCTACTCGAAAAGAATCCTTCGCTTCGCTCTGGATTAAAAAAGTCGCTCTCGTCCTAAATACATTAGTTCCCTTGTAACACGCCATATTATTGATAGTTATGGAAATAGTAGATTATGCTATTTCCATAACTATCAATAATATGGCGTGTTTTAAAAAACGGTAAATCTTCTTCAAATTCCCTTACTTTTACACTTATTTTTAGTTTTGCGGATAAATCCTAATCTCCTGGGGATAAAAAAATTATGGGACCCCTTCGGAACCATTTTCTATACAATAGTGAAAGAATTTGCAAAATCGGTCCATAATTGGCGGAGATATTGCGTAACATACATACAAAAAAAAATACAGACGAATTGACAACCTCCTCCTTTTGAAGTCGGTTAAAAAAGAAAAATTTTAGAGTGGAAGAACCTTACACTTATTTTATTAACTTAATGCGAAGAAAACTCACGTCAAGCACTATCAACACATTCTCTGGGTGAATGATCAGCGGACAATAACCTGATAATCGTAGATAACACAAAACGCATACGCATGTATGAGTTAATCTCGATTGTTATCTCGCTGATGTTACCTTAATACATTGTTACTTGTTACCGTGTATTTTAAGTAGGTACCTACTTAGGTAATGGAAATTTGCAAGAACGTAGTGGTTTTTTCTCCGTGATCTTTAACTTTCTTAGATACTAGAGAGCCGGCGGTTATTATAAGTTTTTTTTCTATGGCTCTTCAAGGAGCCAGCGGGTTTCGAAAGGTTAATGGTCTCTCCACACTCGCGCGCGAATCACTTGTGATCCGAGGATCCGTTTCGCATATTCTTCGCGTCGCGTTCGCGTCTTTTTCCGCCAGTAATAGCCCGGCTACACGCTCAAACATTTGTCTAAATATGCATGCACTAACACAGTTTGCGCAAGCAAGATGGAGCGTGTGACCGGGCTCAAACCAGTTTGCGCAAGTAAGATGGACCGTGTGGCCGGGCTCATCTTGCTTGCGCAAACTGGTTTGTGCATGCATGTTTGCACAGATGTTTGAGCGTGTAGACGGGCTATAAGATAACTGTCGTACTTCACTAAATATTATAAATCTAAGTCCTCCGCCGCATCTGTCCGTCTGTTCGCGATAAACTCAAAAACTAATGAAAGGATTTTCATGCGGTCATCAATAGAGTGATTCATGAGGATAGTTCAAGGTGGTTCCTAGTGGTTCCTGTCGTGCTAATCGATGGAGGGAGCCATATTATGACGCCATTTTGTGTAAAGGATAGACGTAGGATTTCGCGTTCATAAGAGCGGGACAGAGCAGAGCGTTGTGCGCAAAAATTATGTTTTTGCTTATTAACTATTAATAAGGACATTATATGCAAAAATAACCCGAAGGTTCCCTCGGTATTCCATTATACAATACGGAGATGAATATAAAAAAATCTTGTGATTGATAGTTTAGGTGAAATACGGTAGTAACTAAGAAAATAGATGGTACGTGGTTAATTATTTCTTGTATTTAAAATAGTTTTTTATTTTTGACAGGAAGAAGACTTGTCTTGTATCGCATAAATTATAATTTTTTCGAAGCTTTTTTGATAAAGATAACAGAGAAAAAAGGTTTTAACGTAACCTAATTGATGTCAATTAACATAATATGGACTTTAAGGCTCCTTTAGGTACAACATATTATGCCATCGGCATTGTCCAAAACCAAAACCATTGCCTTTAACGATTATTGCCGTCCATTGTGGGCTGAGCATTGGTGATTGAAATATTTTTATTTTAAAAGTGTACAGAACATTTTTCGGTCTACATCACAGGTTCCAGCTCAGGTTCCACAGTTTCTTAATAATTTACTTGTAGAATTTAGTTTTCTTCTGAAATCTATATTATTTTTTTTATATTTTGTTTTCTGGTTTAAACCTGTCTTTGAATATTTATCTATCATTCATTGATTTTGAGATACGAAATTTTTTATTAGTTCACAAGACACAAGAAAATACAATGATAAAAAATTATTAGAAAAAACAGTGTGAGAACAAAAAAGTTCCCACTCTGCCTGTGTTGCACGAGCAACTGCAGCACTGATCTTCCATATTTTCTTAGATATTTAGGATAAACTAGATGAACCTCATGAATTGTTGGGGGCTAACTATTAGAATGAAAACAAATATCAAATTGCTTTATTTCCTTTAGACCTTACAGGACTCTTGGACACGTCACAAAATTAAAATTACATAAATATATAAAACTAGGAAATAAAGTGATCACTTTGATATTTTGTTCACTTCTATTTTATACAGTAAAGAAGCGAACAAGAAAGTTTACCTTGTTAGGCTTTTAGTTTTCGAGTTGGAGCGAAACTCGTCCCAAGCTTTATTTATCCTCTATCTTCCGCTACTTTTTAACCGACTTCAAAAAGAAGAGGTTATCAATTCGTCTGTATGTTTTTTTATGTATTTTACGCGATATTTTCGCCAATTACGAACCGATTTTGAAAATTCTTTCACTATTGTATAGAAAATGATCCCGAAGGGGTCCCATTATCGCCAGGGGATTAGTATGTATCCCGCAACGCAACTTAAAATAAGTGTAAAAGTAAGGGAATTTGAAGTCGGTTTATCGTTTTTTAAAACACGCCATATTATCTAATATTCAGTAGGACTCGCTCGCGTTTTGCCGCCTACGGGCAGTATTCTGACAACGCACTGAAAATTGACACTCACAGAACTTCACATATAAACTGACTGGTTAAATTTAAGTTATCTAACTGTGCAGCCAACTGTCCATCTAAATCTAAGAAGATCCTATACAATTTCCAACTTTATTCAATCTGAACACGGCTAATTATAGCTTCAGAACTCCAATTTAGACTGTACTGAGTTGTGATAAGGCTTGTTTTCAGTGGTCACCATGACCATTGATGAATTGATGCCCTTGAGTCCTCTACCTCTACTCTAATTTTCTACTCAGTTTAACGCCAGCAATGAAGTGATATAGACGTGTACTGCTGAAGTGTATTTTGCTTTTAAAGGTGAGCATTTTTGCTGTGTGAATAGGTACTAGCAACCCGCCCCGGCTTCGTAGAGCATATTAGTCCTGCATTTTTTATAACCTACTAGCTGCTGCCCGCGCCTTCGCCCGCTTTTTATCCGGATAAAAAATAGCCTATATTTTATTCCAGGTCCCAAACTATACCCATAGGTACCAAATTTCAGCCTAATCGGTTCAGTAGTTTTTGCGTGAAAGAGTAACAAATATCCATACATTCATCCATACAAACTTTGACGTTTATAATATTAGTAGGAAAATAAGCTATCCTTAAAAAGAGATATATGCCATCTCGGACTTTATTGTAGATCTTTAAAAGAGGAATATACCTTGAATTGTTTTGTTATATCTCGAAGGGATTAGGCAGCGTTTTTAATGAAAGCTCTCAGGTGGCTTGACTTTTTCAGACACTTTCAACAATTATCGTTATCTTTCAGCCATTATACACAAAACATCGAAAAATTATATAAATCTTCCTCATGAATCGCTCTATCGATTGGTGAAAACCGCATGAAAATCAGTTCAGTAGGTTTAGAGTTTATCACGAACATACAGAAAGACGCGGCGGAGGACTTTTATAATATGTAGTGATCTACCTCTCAAGAATATTTACTCATTCTGTTTGACTTACACTTTGATTGAGGAGAGTAACACGCAAGCATGGCACGCAACGCAAGGAGTATGGATTTTTAACCGACTTCAAAAGAAGGAGGTTATCAATTCGTCTGTATGTTTTTTTTTGTATGTATGTTACGCGATATCTCCGCCAATTATGGACCGATTTCTAAAATTCTTTCACTATTGTATAGAAAATGATCCCGAAGGGGTCCCATAAAATTTTTATCCCCAGGGGATTAGTATTTATCCCGCAAAACTTAAAATAAGTGTAAAAGTAGTAAAATCCTTTTCTATCCAGGCCGTAAAGTTGTGGAACGCACTACCCGACTACTACGAGTCTATTAGGAAAGCTGGATCTCTACCTGTTTTTAAAGCTCGCGTCAAAGATTGTTATCTGTCAGAAAAGTAAATAATGGTACCTATCTATTCTATCTCTTGGTATTTATTTATTACATATTAATAATATATTTTCTACTCTATTTATATTATTGTTTAATCTTATTTTATGTATTAATGTTGAATACACCCTTGCCTTTCTTAAATTGAAAATTTTCTAGCCATCTAAAGGTTGCCTGGAAGAAATCGCTTCTAAGCGATAAGGCCGCCCATTGTACTTGTTTATGTTAATGTCTATGTGTTTTATTTGTCTTTGTGGTGTACAATAAAGAGTTTTGTATTGTATTGTATTGTAAAAGTAAGGGAAATTGAAGTCGATTTATCGTTTTTTAAAACACGCCATATTATTAGTTATTAACTCGCTTACGAACTCCTAGGTAACCATTGTGAAAAGTTTGTTATCTGCGACAGCAGCGAGTTTTTACTCTATGTTTGTTATAATCTACTTTATGTGCTTTAATTAAAGCTTTATTTTGCTCACATGTACATGTATTCAGCTTAGGTCTTGATATTACCTAGCTTAGGTCAATAATACATGCACCATTTAGGGCACTGCAAAATAATTTATATAAAACTCCCACGTTTTATCGGGATAAAAAATAGCATATATGTTATTCCAGCCCAATCGGTTCAGTACTTTTTGTGTGAAAGAGGAACAAACATACATACTTACAAACTTTTACATTTATAAGGTAAAACTGTCTTTATTGACAAAGAAAATAACAATCAAATAATATAAAGAAATTAAACTAGTATTTACAACTGAAACAATTGAGCTAACTGCAGACTGTTGCAAACAATCTACAGATAGCTCAACTGGTTCATATCAATACCAGTCGGAAGCGTCCCCAAGACGCTGGCTGCATTGCCCCGCTGTATGGCAATGCTAATGCGCTGCGCCAGATATAATATAGGTAGGATTTAATATAGTAAATAATAATTAAGGTTGATCGTTTCGGATTGGCGCAAGATTCATTTTATGTGGTTTTTTAATTTACTAATTCACATGGAGTAAAACTACCGGAAAAGTAATTTGCCGCATATCGTAAACCATTTTCGACGAGAGTAATTTCCTACACTTCAATATGACTTCAATATATCCTTATTGCATACTGTTGAACTTGTGACCTGGGTAACTTGTTTCATACAAAGAAAACAAATCACCGCCAGTTACATTGTTGTTAAAGTGAAGTATAATTTACCTACATTAATAAATAAAAATTTATAAACTAGCTGCTGCCCGCGTTTTATCGGGATAAAAATAGCCTACTTATTATGTTATTCCAGGTCCCAAACTATATCGTAACAGCCCATACACGTCCACTGTTGGACATAGGACTCCCCCATACGACGCCACAAATAGCGTTCCTGAACTGCCTCCATCCATCGACTCCTGCGACCGCTAAGATGTCGTCGGTCCATCGAGTGGATGCTCTCCCATGTAGGGGAGTATGACTAAAAAATTATACAAACTATACTCATACTAAATTCCAGCCCAATCGGTTCAGTAGTTTTTACGTGAAAGAGTATCTATACATATTTTTCACTTCCACTTGTGGACAAAAAATTGAAGTGAAGAGAATATCAATAACACCTTATTTCTTATAATAATAACTGTGTTTATAGTATAAAATTTTACTTGTCTAAGTGCCTACCCGTATTCTGTAAGCCTAAAGAAATAAAGTTATTGATTCTGATTCTGATTCATCCATCCAACTTTGACATTTATAATATTAGTAGGGTGCTGGACAATCCACGTAGCATCATCTAGCCCTAAGCTAAGCAGAGACGAGAGAGAGAGAGAGAGCAGATAACTTATGGGTACTAGATAACTGATATAAATAATACAATACATGCATAGATTGATTTACATAGAAAATACCCAGAACACCCGGATCAAATATTTCCAGATCGTACAAACATTTGTCCCAAGGTGGGAATCGAATCCGCGACCTCCTGCGTAGCAAGTGGACCTTCACCCGACGCGCCACATCGTCAAAATCGTCGTTTTTTGTAAAGAAGTAGAAACCTAAGCGTCTGGTCGAAGAGACCGACGTGTGACCCATGAGCTGGTGATTATCTGGCGCACCGCATTAGCATTGCCATACAGCGGGGCAATGCAGTCAGCGTTTTAGGCACGTTTCCGACTGGTATTGATATGGATCAGTTGAGCTACCTGTATATTGTTTGTAACAGTCTACAGTTAGTTCAATTGTTTCAATAGTAAATACTAGTTCTAATTCGTTTCTATTATAAATAATAGATTCAGGCGTTACTTTGCGGAAATCCATTGCAAAATATTAGAATGAAAAAATATTTAGTAACAATTCAGAGTTGATTACACGCGGAATTGTTACTTAAAAAAAAATCATTCTAATATTTTATTTCTATTATTTCATTTTAATTGTCTTTAGGCCGTGGGGCCGCGGCTTACGAATATCGACCCCTCCAATTCAACCCGTGAATGTCGTAAAAGCCGACTAAGGGAACCTACCAGAGGAATTACCAAAAACCCCATTAATCGTACTTCATTGGAACATAGATTCAAAGAAAATGATCATCGATTTATGAAAAACTACTTTTTAGGTAGTTTTATTCCTTGTAGAACGCAGAAAATAATAATAACCGCTAAAATATTTGAATATCGCGCGAATTATTTGAATTTCGCGCGGATTTGTGCCAGATTTCGAGTCACGGTAACTTTTCGATCGAGTTAGAATAGCTGTGCAGGACCGCTATTTGTGGCGTCGTATGGGGGAGACCTATGTCCAGCAGTGGATGTGTATGGGTTGATATGATGATGATTATGAATGTTTTTTGTTAATAAAGGAAACCTAAGAATAACTAATAACTCACTAACAATGCTATTCATAAAAACTTAGTAACAAAAAAAATACCGACGAATAGAGATAAATTGTTTAAATCTTCGTAAGATTGGCTCTAACTTCAAATAAGTTAATTGTTTTGTGTTTCGGGCTTTGTTAAAAAGACTTTTTGAGTTTCAGATTATTATTTCAGTTTACAAAAAATTGATGGTCTTTTGAGTTAGTTTAGTAATAAAATGTGCTTATGTGCATCTTAAAGCGCATGAATCTAGTTTCATCCCCTTAAGTATATAGAGATAATAAGAAAAGTCCGAAGTATTGAAACTAAAATACCCAGTAGCCAATTGGCTATATATGGCTAGATCGAAATTATACTCTAGTGTAAATAAAATTAATTTAAAATTCGATAAATATTAATAATACGAAATAAATATTATTTATTGCACCAGATAAAAACAGAAATACAGGTGAGGGAAAGACAAATACCGATTTATATACAATGGGCGACCTTATTGCTATGAGAGGTCTCGGCTAGGCAACCTTTGGATGAACAGGAAGTGATAGAACATCCATAGAAAGCTCCGTAGTGTATGGCGTGTTATACAGAATAAAATTTTGGGCTCATTCACACAGCATCCGTTTTACAGGATCCGTATTACAGGAGCTGTTTTACAGGAGCAGTTTTACAGGATCGTTTATTTTTCCGTGATGGCGTATGTACTACGAGTACATAGTTGTAGGAGCGAGTTCACAGACCTGACAGTATTCCGGATCCAGTAAAAGATTTTTTCCAGTAGCTAAAAATCAACGTCAAAAACGGTCCGGTAACAATCGTTTACTGGATCCAGAATACTGTCAGGTGAGCGAACTCGCTCCTACAGCTACATACGCCATCACGAGAAAATAAACGGATCTAGGAAAACGGATGCTGTGTGAATGAACCTTTAGTTAGAATATACGTGAACAAATACTGATAGCTATAAATATATGTATAAAATCACTACAATAATTATAAAATAAAGTCCTCCGCCGCGTCTGTCTATCTGTCTGTTCGCGCTAAATTAAAAAACTACTGAACGGATTTTCATGTGGTTTTCACTTATCGATAGAATGATTCGGGAGGAAGCTTTAGGTATATAATTTGTAAAAATGTTGTGTAAATTGGTTGAAATATGTTGTGTTGTAGTGAAATAAGTAGTTGTTGGAAGTGTCGGAAAAATTCAAGCCGCCTGGGAGCTTTCATCGAAAACGCTGCCCAATCCCTTTGAGATATAACAAAACAATTCCAGGTGGGATATTCCTCTTTAGATCTAGAAAAACTATACCCATTCTACTATAATAAAATGCACTACTACCCGTGCGAAGCCGGGGCGGGTTGCTAGTGTAAATATAATAATCATGCAATCCGATAGCAGCGAGTTTTTACTCTATGCAATCCATGCTAAAATTATTAATTCTAAAGTAACAGGGATTAGTATTTAGCAAAATCTGACAGTGGCCCTACGGATCCGAGACGTGGTCGCTAACTATAGGCATCGTTCTGCTCAGAGTCGTTCAGCGGGCTATGGAGAGAGCTATGCTTGGTGTTTCTCTACGTGACAGAATCCTGAATACGGAAATCCGAAGAAGAACCAAAATCACCGACATAGCTCTCGCAGAATTAGTACGCTGAAGTGGCAGTAGGCAGGTCGTATATGTAGCTCGCAGAACTGATAACCGCTGGAGATTAAAGTTCTCGAGTAGCGGCCACGATGCAACGCGAAACGGAGTGCTGGGAGACCATCCCAACACTCTGTTGACCGACTCGATGGACCGACGAAATCGTAGCGGTTGCAGGGAGTCGATGGATAGAGGTGGTTGAGGACCGCTATTAGCTGCGTCCGTCTGTCGTATGGGGGCCTATGTCCTAGAGGTAGCTCTACTGACTTTGTTGAAAAACATGATTAATAGATGTTGTAGATTGTATAAGATACTCTCTGACTTTTCGTGAGATGTTGCCTAGTCGCAACGCAACGTCTCGTGACGTTGGGAATACTTTTCGTGAGACGTTGCGACTGAGAACGTCTCACGTGAGACGTTCAGATTAACCCTCCAGCCCCCCTAGCACGGGGATTTATCTCTAGGGTAGAATAGACAATAATGACATCGCATCACCATACATTGCGTACATTATTGAAGTTGAAGGAATGAATTTCAAATAATTTACGCATTCGATGACAAAGTGACGTAATTTTTCTCTATTCTACCCTAGACAACAATCCCCGTGCTAGGGGGGCAGTAGTGGACGTGTATGGGCTGATATGATTATGATGATTAGTATTTATCCCGAAAAACTTAAAAACAGTGTTAATTAAGGGTTGCGAAGTCGTTTTTTAGTTTTTCGTTATTAAACTATTTTTTCAGGGCACCATGACCACAGATTCCGTCGTAGAGTACATCTTAGTTGAATTCAGATGGTTGGTGGCTATCCTCCTGCTTCCGGTTTCACTGGTGTGGAAAATATACTCCACCATCAGAAATTATGTGGTCTTCAAGATGAGCAGTGCTCCTAGGTTGCATGATAAGAAGGTCAAAGAAGTGCAGAGGCAGGTTAGTATACTGAAGGAGCTTAGGTTACCTACCTAGGGTTTTTTTAATTAACCCTCGTAGCAAATAAAAATGCTTTATTACCGTCTATAGTAAAAAGCAACAGAAAAAAATACACTTTTGGTTTCCGTATGGATGGACAATAAAATGTTCTTTTATCCTTTTTTGAAAAATTTATTCAAAATAATTTCAATGTACAGAATTAATTTGTTACTTAAATAAATAAAATAACAAACAAATTAGAATAGTACTAGTATTTACAGTTGAAACAATTGAGCTAACTGCAGACTGTTACAAACAATCAACAGGTAGCTCAACAGATCTATATCAATACCAGTCGGAAGCGTCCACAAGACGCTGGTTGCAATGCCCCGCTGTATTTGCCTGCTTTAAAATCTAGTATTCAATGTTCATGCTATGGTTGGGTCAAGTTAAGATAACTAACTACCTACCAAATAGCAGAGAGAGAATGAAGAAACTAAGGCAAAAACAATAGAAAAAAGAGAGGCTCGCCTAGCAAAAACTAATAACCGAACTTGCAAGAGTTTGTGTGTGCGTTGCGTACACAGAATAAGTTTACCTACAGTGTGGCTTTTTGAGATGGGAGTTGATGGCCAAATCAAAAAAAATCATAAGAGTTAGAAAAAAGAAGTGAATGGTCATACTTCGATCTTTCGAAAACAAAAACGGCATGTTTAGATTTTTTTAATTAGTAGGTATTACTTCTGCCGGAAAAAAAATTGATTGATATTGAAAAAATTGGTTACCCTGTATTTTTGCACCAAAGGATTCGGTTGCATTAGGTATTGAAAATGAAAGGAAATGGCTATTTTTACAATTTTAGTTTGAATAGGTATCCTCCTAACTCTCAATGGGAAATTTTTCATTAATAGTTTCGAATAACCGGTGTGCTTGCCGCTAGCAAGGATACTTAACCTGTAATTTAATGGGTATGCAATTTAATCTTCGATAAAACATCTATTCCTAATCACTTGTAAATTTAATTATAATTCTGTAAAACAAATTACAAAATTAGTACGCCATTTTTATCTCCTACTAATATTATAAATGTCAAAGTTTGTATGGATGGATGTATGGATGTCTATAAAGAGTAACAAATATCGATACATCTATATGTATGGATATTTGTTACGGAAAAAGTACTGAACCGATTAAGTTAAAATTTGTTATGAGTATCTATAGTTTGGGACCTGGAATAATATATCGGCTATTTCTTATCCTGATAAAAAGCGGGCAAAGGCGCGGGCAGCAGCTAGTTTTCTCATAAATTGAGGACATGACTCCTTTCACGACTTTTCTACTCTAACTCTCACGGTTTCGGTTTTGACCATCCACTCCCATCTCAAAAAGACACTCTGTTTAATATGGGGCGTACCTAAGTATTGATTGGCTTCTGTACCTACCGTCACAGCAACCTTACTTATTAATCTACCTAATAGGCGTAGTAGGTAAAAAACGTGGCATGATCGATAGAAGCAGGGTGCGGCAAATCAGACTGTGGTCATTGACGTTAATTGAGGAACAAGCACGATTACTCATTTCGAGAAACTGATCCAAGATGTTTTGGACATCTACTGAATACAAAATAAATCCATTTCTACAAAAATATGGATTTTAAATAAATAAAAAAATAAAAACCATTTAATTCGGACAACGATAAAATTTTAAAAAATAATTTAGGTCCATATCATACTCAGAAGAACGATATATCATATTAGTAACCATGGAATTATAGCAGCGAGTTTTTACTCTACGTTAGTAACATATTTTTCTTATTCGATGTTAGGCTTGACAAGTTATGTAATTTCAAACAGTGTAATCAAATAATAACGAAAATGGATGTCATAATTATTCGACGACAGTGCTTGAGGAACGGGCTATCCCATTTATTTGATAATGCACTCTGGATGGTATTGGCACTCCCGTGCAGCCTGCATAGCAACGAGGCAACTTTCTTTCGCATGCATGCATGGAAGCCGTCCGTGCGTGCCTCCGCGAACATGCCGGACGCGGGAGCCCCAGCAGCATCCTGAATGCATTATTATACTGGACGCGAAGGGTGTTGATCGCTTTTTGAGTATATGTGGTCCATAGGCTACTCGTGTAGAACGTCTGACAGTAAGATTTAAACAGCGTAATTTTTGCCTCTCCAGAACATCGATAAAACCTACGTACGAACCAACTTATTGGCCCTTACGGTCAACGCCCTTCGCTCTCTCTCTCTCTATGTCTGGTTCATCGCTGAGATTGTCACTTACAACGTGACCTAAATATTTGAACTGGGTAACCCTTTTCAGCACAGACCCATTTAACCTATTGGGTGGTGCCTGGTTAATGTTTATTCCCTTCGGTGAGAATACCATGAACTCACTTTTAACATTATATTGTAGACCATGACTCAACTTCTTGGTTAATAGCTCTGCGCCTGGATTGACGCAATTCTGCCAGTGTCATTCATAGCATAATTTTCACATAATATATTCTTCTTCTTTTAGCTTTGTCTCCGCATCTGGTTTGATGCAATTCTGCCAGTGTCAGTTAGGTATGAATTCACAGACATCGTAGAGCTACTGTGTATGAATTGCATATTTCGGAACAATAGATAAAAATTTATGGAGGTTGAGTTTGGATTTTACAGAAAAAAGGAATTATATAATGTCAATATTCTCAATCAATTTTCACATATCACCAACAGTTACTCAAGCGCACTGATAGATGGTGCTAGCAGCACATATGGTGCTGCTAGCACCATCTATCAGTGCGGCATAGCTAATATAATTACAACTTATTCCATCAATAGAGCATCCGATAGGCTGCCTGCTGAGACCATCTATCAGGGCATTTAGATAAAGGTTAAAAAGGTGGGGTGCGGATACCCCCGCCGTCTTACACCACATTCTAGTCCATATTCATCAGACAGCGTCCTTGTCCATTTAACCTGATTTATTTGATTGCTGTACCAAAACTCAAAAACAGAACAAATCTCCGTAGGCAAACTAGTCTCGCTTTTGAAGCGATTTTGAAGGAATAATGAGCTTTTAAAAATGCAATTTCAATTTCGCTTTTTGTCCCAGTCCCAGATGTCCCAAAATTCGGCGAATATCAAAATGACAGCAAATATTTTCGGTATACTGGCCGGTACTTAGCGGATGCCACATGCCAAAGACAAGGCAAAATGGCGCGTTTTGGTGGGGGTAAATGTCCAACGGTGGATAAAAAATTATGAAAGAGTATGGCAAGTAACATTAGGTGCCTAATCTGTGGCAGACCACTTGATTTTGTGGAGATTAGTAAGCCATAGCTTACAAATCCCCACAAAATTAAGAACGCACAATTTTCAAAGGATATTTTTCGATCAAGTGTTTCCTAAGTGACGTCTAGAAACAACTTCAACTTACCTATATGAATTAATGACTACTGTCTGGCTTTTTTGTTTTCTTCCCCCATGGTCTTCCACTCTTCACATTTCAGATTAGAGAATGGCTAGCGGGCGACAGATCCACCAAACTCTGCACGGCGCGTCCGACATGGCAGACCATGTCCTTCCGACAGGGTCTTTACAAGAGGACCTTTACCAATATCAAGGTGGATTTAGTCGACGTGTTAGAAATTGATACTAAGAATATGGTGAGTTTTAATATGTACCTCTAATGTAGGGTAAATCAAATATATAAAATTTCCATGTCACAATGTTAGTTACCGTAATCCTCCGAAACGGCTTTACCGATTTATACCAAATTTTATATGCGTATTCAGTCGGTCTGAGAATCGGCTACTATCTATTTTCCATACCCCTAAGTGATAAGGGTTGAAGGCAAAACAACGTTTGGCGGGTCAGCTAGTAGTAATGTAATATAATCTGGCTTCACCCATTTTAATCACCCCTATCTGTTAGGTATCTTTTTACGACATAAAAGCTGTTTTTAAACTTTTTGATTTGAGAATATTAAAGATAAGAAACAAAACAACATATTTAATACACGATATATTAAAGTATGGGAAAATATGGTACAACTAAAGGTATGTACGCAAGAAATACACGATATCATATCAGCCCATACACGTCTACAGCTGGACATAGGCATACGACGCCACAAATAGCGAAAATAGCAACCTACCAGAGGAAGCGCAGCAGCTTCCTTCTGGAGTATTTTTCAACACCAACACTGCGATCACCAATCCGCCTGCCACTCGATAGACCGACGAGATCGTAGCGGCCGCAGGGAGATATTCTATTCTGTTCTATTAATGTCTATAAGATATTTTAAAACTTGGTAGGGTGGTCTTGAACTTCGCTTCAAAAGACAATGCTTTATTAAAAAAAAAAATAAGCGAAGCAGCAGCCCACCTATTAATTTCCGCTAAATCTAGTCCCCATGCGAGAAATAGGATCCTAGCTCCAACTAAGAAGGCCTACGAGAAAAAACCTAGCAGTCCGTTTCATTTATCTTGACGTACATAAGTATATCTAGATTTCAGTTTGGAATCAAAACGTTTGATTCCCACCTCGCATATAAAACTTGAATATAAAGGAGACCTAACGGCATCACATGGGTGGCATAAGAAATCAATTTACAATTCTAAAAACTGTTTTAGATCAAGTTAGTCCTGAATCATCATCATCATCATCATCATCATCAGTAGTATGTAAGAAATTCAATGTTCTGTTTAGCTTTAAAGAAATATTGACATGTATCTAAATTGCATTAAATTTATATTTAGATAGGCAAAATAAACATGTATTAGACACATAAGTGATATTATAATGTGCTAGTGGTTTCTTTTTCACTTCTTCCACTAGTGGACAAAAAATTGAAGTGAAGAGAATATCAATAACACCTTATTATTAATTTATTTGATAATAATAACTATGTTTATAGTATACAATTTGACTTGTCTAAGTGCTTATTTTGTAAGCCTAAAGACATAAAGTTATTGATTCTGATTCTGATTCATCATCATCATATCAGCCGATCGACGTCCACTGCTGGACATAGGCCTCCCCTAAGGATCTCCACAATGACCGATTTTGTCAGTCCTGAATATGTTAGGGGGAAATACAGACGCGTGCGTGTCCATTGTGAATAACATCTAATAGGCAAGTTGCTGCCCGCTCCAATATGAATATTATAATTATAGGTTTTTTACAGAATAACAATTTTCAGGTCAGCTTGTTTATAATGAACAAGCTTTCGCCGCAACTTTGTAAATGTTTTCCCGGATAAAAAGTATTAACTTAAACTCTATAATTATATCTAGCCTATGTACTTTAGTATTTCATTTATTAACAACTAGCTACTGCCCGCGCCTTCGCCCGCGTTTTATCGGGATAATAAACTATACCCATACCAAATTTCAGCCTAATCGGTTCAGTAGTTTTTGCGTGAAAGAGTAACAAATATCCATACATCATACAAACTTTCACATTTATAAAATTAATAGGATACCCAGAACAGCCGAGACAAATATTTACAGATCGTACAAACATTGGTCCCAAGGCCGGAATCGAACCGGCGGCGGCATGAAAACGTGAAATGGTGAGACAGAATTATTTCTCATTGGTGGATAAATTCCAGATAGTTCGCTGCGAGCCTCTAGTCACAATGGGTCTCCTCTCCCGCACCCTGGCTCCTTTGGGCCTAGCCCCGGCCGTGGTGCCTGAACTAGACCAGCTGACGGTGGGCGGGCTGGTGATGGGAACCGGCGTGGAGACCAGCTCGCACCAGTACGGCCTGTTCCAGCACGTCTGCACGCGTCTGGAGCTGGTCACTGCTGATGGTAGCGTGCTCTCTTGTAGCAAGGTAAGGGGGTCTGTATTAATTACAAAAAAAGGTAGTGGGGGCCAATGGGGTTCTCTTCTTTATGTCATCACAGGTCTCGATGCCCTCTGTGGTGCGGCGGGCGAGGTCCGCCTGCGACGCAGTAGGTTGCGGGTTCGATTCCCGCCCTGTGACAAATGTTTGCCCATGGCGTCGAGATCTTATTTATTATACTTATAAAGAAAATACCCAGAACACCCGATACAAATATTTGCAGATCGTACAAACATTTTGTCTCAAGGCGGGAATCGACCCCACCATATCGGCACAACATCGGTCGTCAAAGATCTAATGACAATGGTCATCAAGATGGATGATGCCCTCGCAGCCGAATTTCGGGCTCGGCGGCCAGTCTCAACAAAGACTAGCCAGGTGCGCAGTACATATTAGGTATAGTGCACAAGTGTGTGGGCAAACAGGTGCACTCTCATAATCCGATGGGACGGCAGACCAACACGACGGGGAGACGGTAGGCGCACGACCAACAGCTTAACGTGCTTTCCGAGGCACGGGGGTGGACATAGGCCTCCCCCATACGACGCCACAAATAGCGTTCCTGAGCCGCTTCCATCCATCGACTCCCTGCGACCGCTAAGATGTCGTCGGTCCATCGAGTGGATGGTGTCCCATGTAGGGGGGGATTTGCCATAATCACCACGCTTGGCAGGCGGATTGGTGATCGCAGTGTTGGTGTTGAAAAATACTCAGAAGGAAGCCGCTGCCCTTCCTCTGGTAGGTTCCCTTAGTCGGCTCTTACGACATCCACGGGTTAAGTTACAGGGGTCGATATTCGTAAACCGCCGTTTCGTTAAAGGTTTCTGTGTAATTATTGATATAATTATAAAAATATAAAATGCATTTTCTATTCTTAGATTAAGTTAGATTACTAATTGACTTGGCAAAGGTCAACCTAAGTTTTTACTCGTCTGTATTTAAACCTACCAGTTTTTTGTTCAGTTTCATAATTTTGCTAGTTTATCTCGTCTAGGAACAAGTTTTCTGAAGGTTAAAACTCAAAAGTTATGACATGATTTTAGAATTATTTTTGAACTTTGCAAATTAAATTATACTATCTTATTTTATTTTCTGATTGAACTTAATTAGAATTTAATGGATTACAGAATTTAAGTCATAAATCATAATAATTTATAAATTTAATGTCAGGTACAATATTAATAAATAGAAATAATACAAATGCAGGACAGGACTGATTTATATACTTACTGCATCTTGCGTTACGTAGGCGTACCTATTAATATTTTTAGTAGATAATAATTTATATAGTTTTATTTTTATTTTGTTTCGTCTTGAGCAGTTAGTCCGTAACGCCAATAAGTGGCTCTGACGGAAAACCAGCGTTGGTTCCTAGCCTGCCAGTCAACAAACGAATGCTGAGGCAGAGCCTTTGTTAGATTTCAGATTTTTAATCAACTTTATTTCTTTAGCTTATACATATAGTTTTTAGGGTCCATTTTTATCTTTGTTTAAGTATATTATGTGTAAGTATTTTGTGTTAGTTTTGTAAGTAATAAAATATAAAAAAAAATGTATATAAGTTGTATCATAAAGGACAGTATATCCCATTTACTGCCCAGGTGCAACCCAGGGCATCCTGGGCTTGTGTGCTCAAAACATCATGGGCAAAAAAAGTGTTAAGCTTAGAAGAAAAAGGTGTCTACACAAAAAAAAACTAGGACTACATCTACACTACAGCCTATGCTAGTCCAATGCTGGACATGAACATCACACTTCTCCTGGCATATCTAAACTAGATTAGGCGTAGGTAAATGAAGTTGATGCAAGCTGTAATTTTAAATAAATAAATAATGTTGGACAATCCACACATCATCATCTAGCCCCAAGCTAAGCAGAGCTTGTGTTATGGGTAGAGTACGCGCAAATCTTTATGAGCTCTGTGAAGTTGGCTTCAACGGCTGCGCACTGAACCGTAAATAAGGCGTTGAGGGGAAATAACGGGGTGAGATCTGTCTGTCAAACCAGGGTTGCCAGCAAGAATTCTGGCGTATTTTTATTTTGTCTAGCACATTTTGTTCTGCAAAAATTTATTTTCCAATTCAATATTTATAGAATATATAAAAACATCTTACACTCAATGACGGATTATTTTAAACCTAAAATGTTAGAATAAATTAAATTTTTTATCTAACGCAATTAACCCAAGTTTGAAAATAAAATAATTACTGTGTACCAAATTTATTTATAATCTAGTAGGCAATACTGTCGAATGAATGCTTTTGAGTACAATGACGCAGCAGTCTTTGACGCTTGTCCGGTGTTTGTTTCGTTGATTTAATGGTTTGTTCTTATGATTTTGTGTTATATTCCCTGTTGATAGCTGTTTCTCTTAAACGTTAAATTTGCCTCGCGTGCGTTTTAACGTACTGCGCCGTCAAACATGGAAAATGGTGTTCGATGTCATGAGTTTCATGACAAAAGAAGACAATGAAGATCTTAATTCAACCTCAAAATGGTACTTTAGCGGACTGCAGCTGCAACAGGTGTATCTATTAGCACCATACAAAGAATTTCTAGCCGAAGCCCGGGTGGGTAGCTAGTTGATAAATATCATTTTTCTATTTGATTGTACTTGCGCAGTTTTGCTTCCGTTCCTAAGTTCACAGAGCTCATTAAGTTTTGCGATCACTCTACTAGATGACTGATATACATAATACAATACATACATAGATAGTTTTTTTTTTATTATACATAGAATATACCCAGAACACCCAAGACAAATATTTGTAGATCGTACAAACATTTGTCCCAAGGCGGGAATCTAACCCGCTACCTCCTGCGCCGCAGCCGGAACTTCGCCCGTCGCGCCACATCAGTCGTTTTATGTTACCAAACCCCTATTGGTTTTCAAGAGTGCTTTTCTTATTTGAATATGTCTTTCAGGATGAAAACCCAGATCTGTTTTACGCGATTCCGTGGTCTTATGGCACTCTTGGCTTCCTCACATCAGTCGACATCAAAGTGGTTCCTGCTAAAAAGTAAGCATTTCTAACAACATATAGAAATAACTTTATACACCTGCTCGGAAAGTGATATATTCCTATTCCCAACATGAGGTAGAAAGTATGTCATTGTGTGTACTAAAAGGCTTATTCCATTATACCCCTTACTTAATACCCTGCGAAGGGGATTTGTGGAGTGTTCGTTCACAAAAACTCCACGTAAGAGGCGAAGTGAGTCCCAAAACCCACGTTTTAACAATACGAAAAATCAATTTTAAGGCAAGAAAACATTGAATTTTTTATAATTTTTTGATGAGCATCAATAGTTGCCTTCTTTTTTCGCCTTCCCCGCGCGGTGTTCGCTCTTCCTTGTCTCGCAAAACCGAGCGCACTTCGTCTTAAATACTGTAAACTTCTATCTTCTTTAATAAATAAATGCCCTGCGTGCCTCCTCTATATCTCTATCTCTCTCTCTCTTTGCCGGCAGGGCAAAAACTCCACTAATCCCCTGATCCACTTATTTACACCGTAAGTATTCAGAATCAGAATCAATAACTTTATTTCTTACGGCTTACAAAATAAGCACTTAGACAAGTCAAATTTTATACTATAAACATAGTTATTAATATCAAATAAGAAATAAGGTGTTATTGATATTCTCTTCACATCAATTTTTTGTCCACTAGTGGAAGGATTGAAAAAGAAAAAGATTCTTTTCAAACAACTAACTATGTAGGTATCTACCTACCTAACCTTATTAGTACTCGTAGAACATACCAAAATATTAACCCCCTTATTCATAATGGTCTGCTAACTTAAAACAGTTGCTAAGCAGTGTTATTTTTCACTCTGACATATGTCAATAGAAGAGGACAGAATGCAAATTAGCAATGCTTTAAGTTAGCAGACTATTATGAATAAGGGGGGATTGCAACAAAGCCTGAGAAAATTCTTAAAAAATGCGGGACGAAAACTCAAGGGAATTTCATTCATCAAGAAAAATTTATGGATATCCATTACTGACGGAATTTCAGCCTTTAGCTACATATATTTGATTATTTTCAGTATATACCAGAAATATCTGTAGATCATGCAAACATCTGTCCTGGGGCGAGAATCGAACCCTCAACCTTCACCGTCGCAGGCGGAGTGCCAAAAGCAATATCCGAATTCGATCTGAGTATTTTACATCCGTATCCGTTTCACGGATTCGGGGATCGATGCAGTGAGAAATCGCTCTTATACGAGTCATACATAAATGTATGTACACAAACATAAAATACTTTTATCACTTCGAATTTAAAATAGATACTTTTTGAATATATCAATTCACTTTATATTGAAAAGCGTTGGAATAGTTTTGAATACCTCAGCAAAAAAATACGTCGTTGGAGGGTCAAATCTTGCAAATATAAATTTGAAATCAGTTTGTCTCCTACCGATATTAACCAAGTTTTGTGCTTGTAGAATATATGTACGTAAATCGTATGAGATTTAGACTGATTTTAAATTCACGGTATAAATAAATAATATAAGGAATGGTCTTCCGAGACACGATGGTCACGTGGGTGCCCCGTGCTTACGTCATCATTGCCATCGGCGAATGAGACGACGTATTTGTTTCCTGGTGTTACCAGTAGCGTAAAATCGTAACTCCCCGAACTCCTTGTATTACCTGCATAAATTTGATAAAACTATGTAGTTTTGTATTAACCTATTATTTATCCCACTGACTCGTGTTTAATTAAAGCTGTTTTGGCTGAACTAACAAACATAATTGACAATTCACATTTTTTGAATTAATTTTTCTAGTGACCCCTAACACGAAATTTCCCAACATTTACAGTTTGTTGAAATAAAGTGGCAACTGAACAGTAACGTCACCTTGTGTCTCTCCCGGAGGAGCAGACCTTGTTTTCTTGGATCATGTTAAAATTCATCTAGAGATCATTGAAAGAGTAGGTTTTCGGCGTTAGTTAAGTTCGAGAGTCACACCGCTTCCGCACAGCAAAAATGTACATTCAAATATGGGCTTTAACTTGTAATATTTAGTTGCATTTCATATTGACAGCATCAGATGATAGACAACTCGTGGGCCACTCTTTTGAAGCTTGTGGGAAGCCATTTTATTAACCGACTTCAAAAAAGGATATAGAATAGAATACAAATATTCTTTTTTGCACACCAAATAATTAATAGAGAACACAAAAACAAATACAGCTAATGTACGATGGGCGGCCTTATCGCTAAAATCGATCTCTTCAGAAAAAGAATAGACGGTGGCGTGTAAACAAAATATGTATATGACATTTCCGCCAATTATGGACCGATTTTAAAAATTCTTTCACTATTGTATAGAAAATTATCCTGAGGCGGACCCATAAAAAATTTAAATCTATCGCGCAAAATTTAAAAACAATGGAAGACCTCCCCCTAGATGGACCGACGACAATGTAGCGGTCGCAGGGAGTCGATGGAGGCGGCTCAGGACCGTTATTCGTGCCGTCGTTTGGGAGAGGCCTATGTTCAGCAGTGGACGTATACGGGCTGATGATGGAATATAATACGAGTAGTTATTTTTACGAGTATTAATTGTAAAAAAGTATTTATCGTCATCGTCCTTAACGACTTAACGTCTTAAGTAAATTGTTTGAGAGGGTAGTGCATGCCCATATATACCCTGCTATAGCATTGTGTATCCCAGTTGAACAGCATGGATTTATGAAGGGCAGGTCTACTGCAACAAATTTGGGAATTTTTGTTGACCATATAGCTAAGGGTATGGATGGTGGATCTCAGGTTGATGTGATCTACACAGACTTTGAGAAAGCCTTTGATCGTGTAGATCATATCATTCTTCTGCGTAAGCTCTATCAGCTCGGAATCAGAGGTAACCTATTAAGGTGGATGGAATCATACCTGCGCAACCGTTCACAGGCTGTCGTTTTTGGAGGATACTGTTTCGACTTTACTGACATCCCTTCTGGAGTGCCACAAGGCTTCATCCTGGGTCCACTTTTGTATTCAGCGTATCTATATGATGTGGGTAAATGCTTCAAGCATGCTCGTTACCTAATGTTTGCAGATGATACGAAGATTTACATGCAGGTAACCAACCATCTGGACTGCATGAATCTACAAGAGGATATTAATAGTCTATGCCAGTATTTCGTCGATAATAGTATTGGAGTTAATATTAATAAATGTTCATACATCTCTTTTACTAGAAAAGTTCTTCCTATCGAGTTTAACTACCGAATTAATAACTCTATACTTAACACAAGTACACTCAGTAAGGGACCTCGGCGTTATAATGGACTCAAAATTCTTTCAGAAAATGATTTCAGAACATATAGATGCTATTGTTAATAAAGCATATAAAAGTCTTGGGTTCATCTTAAGGGTAAGTCGTCCATTCTCCGACGTAGGCTGTGTAAAAATCCTTTACTACTCCTATGTAAGGAGTATTTTAGAGTATTGCTCCGTTGCTTGGACCCCTCATTATATAAATTACATACAAAGCCTTGAAAGTATACAGAGCAAGTTCATAAAAAATCTTACCTATAGATGCTACACGGGTTTTAATGACTATCAAGAAGCATGTGCTTGTCATCGTTTACCGACTCTTGAAGACCGTAGAGTTATGGCGGACATGTCCTTCCTGCATGTTATATGCAACGGGTATATTGACTGTCCCGATTTGTTATCTAAATTGCTATGCTTGAATGCACCACGGACCAGGACCAGACATACAACAACAAAACTTTTTGCTGTAATGTCAACAAAAACCAAATATGCACAATATTCACCTGTCACTCGGCTTCATAGAAGCTTTAACAAAATGTTTAATTCAACAGATATTTTCTTTAGTAATAAAGAAACTTTTAAACGTGATATTTTTCAGTTGCTCTCAGATAAAAGTAGCGCTTCATAAAGTTTTCATTTCTCTAATTATTTATAACGTAAGGTTCTTTTTAACGATGGCTATGTATTTATCATGTTTTATTATTGTAATATATATCATGTATTAGCATATATAGAAGTTTATGTATTGTATATAATTGATTTGTATAAAACACATAATATAAAGTATCTACTTATTAGATTCATAATAGTTGAGTAATAGTTTAGTGGGGTGAGTTTAGTAGGAGTAACTTGATGATCTACTAGATATTGATAGGTAATCTTGTCTATTATGTCAAATCTTTATCTTTATTTATGTTTACTTCATAGTTGTGTTTCTGAAAATGTATACTGTCTAATGTTTCGTGTCTATATCTTACCTATATACTGGCGAATTTGGTGACGTCGTTCTTATTTTTCCAAATTATAATAATGTAAATCCTTCTATTGGCTGTTAGTGACATGTATAAGATAAGTTTATGTATATTTTAAGTGCTGTGGATTTTGTTAATAAATAAATAAATAAATCCAGATACGTCCGTCTTCAGTACCACCCTTACTGCAGCCTCGAGGAACTCTCCCGGCGTTTCATCGAGGAGTCCACGAAGACCGACCCTCATCAGTTCGTGGAGGCGCTGCTGTTCTCGAAGGAAACTGGAGTCGTGATGACTGGGGATATGGTGGACGAAGTGGGGAGCGATGGGAAGGTAGGCTTTCAAAGGTACATTGTAGATTAATAAAAATAAATTATTTATTTCGGACAATTAAGAACAGTTATTGATTTTATTAACTTATTTTATGGTCCATAGTAATATAATTATGTACGTATATCCGTACCTTAAAACTAACATACATCTATATACGAAAATATATAAAAATGAGCCCTTATTTCTCCTGATCCGGCTATAACTTGAGAATGGCTTTACCGATTTCATTCATATTTTTATTAAATATTTACTAATACTTGGTAGAATGTTCTTACATTAAAAAAAAATTGCGCAGAAACTTAGAAAAGTTAAGAAAACTTAACGACTACCTTTATTAAAATTTAATGTAACCTTATTATTAACTCATTTATTCTCAGATTCAGAATCCATATACACGTTCAAATTACAAAATGTCACACAGAACATACAGAGAATTTCGCCTTAGCCCCGCCGTTATAAATACTCTTTGCTAAGCACGTTTGAAATACCTATCTGTTGTTTGACTTAAATGACAGGACAACCTCTGTCGGGTCAGCTAGTAAAATATAAAAACTTAATTTATACTAACATGATAATTATTGCGGCAACGTGTAAATGACACACTCCGGGTGTCAGGTGACGACAGCGCACGGCGGCGGTGTCCCCTTGCAGGCGGTCAGTGAACCGTTGGAACTTGACACCCTTCGGCCAAAACTCCTCACACAAGAAAGTCGAGAGATTTCGAGTTGAAACTCTCACCATAAAGGAACTCGAGCTTACATAATGGCGAGAGTCCAGCTTCTCGACGCGCAGCAAGAGCCCAGTCTTCTTCATCAGGAAGTCCTCGACAGCGTCTCTCGAGTCGCATTGTAGACCTGTCAGTAAATTAAATATCACCATTTTTTATGTTTGTTAGGGTGGAATGTTTCAACTCAATAGTAGACCAGTTATCCCCAACCAATTGAGCTGAAATTTGGCATACTTATGTATGTAAGTTCGGTGATAATACAATGTCATGGTACAATCGAGCTTGTCTGATGATGGAAACCAAAGGTGGCCATAGGAACTCCTAAAGGAAACGACTTAACCACGTCGAGTTTGAGTTCCTTGGATTTGTCTTCCCAAGAACTTTGGTCCTAGATGATATAATTTGAAAAATTATTAGTAAAATATTTATCTATCTGGTATAAAAGCTTGTATTTAAAAGATTTTTTAATATCGAATGATAACATTGTGAATTCCGTAATTCATCATTCATTTGCGTTGTCGCGGCGTGCTCGCTACGCAAACGTGGTTTCTTTCTTCCTTTATCTACTTTCTTTGAAATTGCTTGCGAATCGCCAGTGTGAAGACTCTTAAAAGCAACTCAGATCTTAGCACGTCTCAGTTGGCGATTTTTTATCAGTTTGCAATAAAAATATGTCAAAAGTATTATATAGTATAATAATAAATAAAATTCGTTTATTTCAGCCAAAAAACCCATATCACAATAGAAATTACACAATATAAAAACAAACAAATATAAAATAATATAGTCTAAAATACGGCACAAGCTACCGCACGTCACTTTCTGTTTCCCTTCATGTGAAGGGAAGTCCAGTACATATAAATAGGTTTAATGTAAACCTGGTCAGAGACAGCCTTCAAAATGCTATTTTTGGAGCGGACCAACGGCCGATGGCGAAGAAGTCGGACACTCCCGCTTCAAAGAACATACTTGACGCACTGCAGCTTAACTTCATGAGTGCCCGGTACGCGTTATTGTACTGGACTCTGATGGTGTCTATGGCCTTCCTGGTGAAATTCGACCACAGCTGGCATGTATACATGCCCAGACAATACGCACGGAAAAGGGTGTTCTTGACGTCCGTGCTGCAGTTCGTGAACCATTAGCAGCTGTTAATTTGGCCCATAAGATGTCATAGTTCACGTTATCATTATGACCAGTACCGTCTCAGCAGCGGGCACACTCTGCACTGGTTGTGGGCTTATTCTAAACTTTTTTACAAAAACCTCTGCTATTAGCATTGGTTCCTGCAAGCCGTCAATAGATACCGGTAAATTCTGCTTATATTTTAGTTTTCTAGTAGCATTCCAAAACTTACCAAAATTTCTATCCTTGCGATGAGTAACTGAAATATTATTTTTTATCTTGTCCTCACTCTTTTGGTACCATTTTAATTTATTCTTAAATTCAGAACGTGATTTACACATTTTACTAAATAAATCACCTCCCGACGGCATGCCAGTTGCCGGCCAGTACCCAGCAGTCAAAATGTACCCTTGCGTTTTGGTGGCTGTCCCTGACATGGTAGTTCCATCCTATGACTTTCATCCTATTATGACGACTACTTAAAACACGCGCATTCCTAATAGAAGCAGTTTGTAAAACATTCACAATACAATCATAATATTCATCTAATAATTTAAAATAGTCATTAAAATGTAAACATACTACAATTGTATCACACTCACAAATATAATTAAAATTAGTGTTAAAGTTAAGATTTTCGTAGCAGTATTTAAGAAACCCTTTCTTTTGCGCTTCATTTCGATCCCCTCATCTAACATTTTTCAATGCGTCCCAGCTGCCGAAGGTGGCTGGACCTACTGCTACGCTTGCTATGTCGCACACCATACGTAATGGGTAATGGTCCGACCAAGTGACGTCAAAGGTGACACTCACCGATACAATAGTATCCCATGCAGCTTTCGTGGCCAGACAGTGGTCCAACCATCTTCGGCATCCGTGTGCTTCACTTTGAAAGGTATAAGTATCCGAAGAAGGAGGAGTTTAATGTCCGCACATTCCCACAGGAGATCGCTACAAAAACGTTCCAGTTCCATCCCAAAGCTAGAAGAAGGATGGGCGTTAAAATCGCCAAGTACATAGGCCACTTGCACTTCACTTTCTTCTATGATCGCACTTACTAGGGCTAGACAGTCCGTAAATTCTGTCAAATTATCCGGTTTATCCACTGGCATGTAGACATTTACCACCAACATATAGCCCGACCCTACAGAAATTTTTACAGCCATTATTCGGTAACTATTACATTCCACTTGAGACTCGTACGGGAACCTAGCTTTATTCCACAATATCGCGAGGCCACCCTACGGCCTTCCCTTTAGAATACCTAATGACGTGTCCACAGATGACTTGGCCACACATCCGAAGTCGCTATTAATTTCACATACAAAATCTAAATTGTGAGGAAGAAGCCAAGTTTCCTGCAACAGAACAATATCTGCAGTACCGCACAAATTACGGACACTTTGCACCGACCTCTTGATGGACTTGCGAAACGAAGGTTGTGCTTTATGGTTGTACTACACATGTTGGTTGTTTTTATCCGTCCTTCCCTTCGGTGCAAAATATTCCCGGTACCTCCGAAATTTAACCCCCTGGGGCCAAAAATCTTCATTTAGAAAAGTATCGATGTTCAGCCTAGGTACGATCACTTTGAAAGAAGCAAACTCCGTTTCCTGCTTCTGTGGTAAAAGTTCAATACGTATAGTATGAGGTAAATCACCTGCAAAATGAGCCAGTGCAGACGATATCGACAAGAAAGAAGCTGCGATGAAACTCGCACAGGAATGATTGAGTTGGCGTCCACAGTAGTTTGTCAGTTTGGTGTCAGTCAATTCGATAATTCGTTAATGATGATACAGTGTACCTTATTAGTTAACATCTCAAGTTTCCATCAGGTGAGATTGTGTTCAAACGAAGGTCTATCGATTATAAAAAAAGTATCTCCTCCCTACCTAATAATTCGATAGTTTTAAAAAAAAACTAAAAAACCTGCCTTGCTGGACAAGTACTAATCCTTCGGGAATAAAGTTTTCATCATGGCATTATTTTCTATAGGTACTACTAGAATATCATAATATTTTAACTTATTTTACATTTTACTATTAACAAGAACGAACCCAAAATAATTGTTGCGCCCTTACAGGGTTTTTATGCATTGTGTACCCACTAAGACTATCTACACATAAGAACAATTGCCTGTATGTATGAAATCACAATAAATCATATGAATGAATGAAAAAGAATCGCTCGCTCCATAATTTACGTAGTATCGACGATGATTTTTGATGTCTGCAGCACACAGTTGGTTCATCATCATCATCATATCAGCCCATACACGTCCACTGCTGGACATAGGCCTCCCCCATACGACGCCACAAATAGTGGTCCTGAGCCGCCTCCATCCATCGACTCCTTGCGACCGCTACGTATCGTCCGTCTATCGAGTGGATGGTCTCCCATGTAGAGGGGGTTTTGCCATAATCACCACGCTTGGCAGGCGTATTGGTGATCGCAGTGTTGGTGTTGAAAAATACAGAAGGAAGCTGCTGCCCTTCCTCTGGTAGGTTCCCTCATTCGGCTCTTACGACATCTACGGGTTGAGTTGGACAGGTCGATATTTAGAATTTTGACATATATATAATAAATATTAACCCCCAGTTGGTTCATAAAACCTGTCAATTCCTTCCAGCGAAACTCCATCGGTGCGTGGTACGCGGAATGGTTCTTCAAGCAAGTGGAGCGACACTTGAGGCATATGAAGCCAGCGACGGACTACATCCCCCTCAGAGATTACTACCATAGGCATACTAGGAGCTTCTTCTGGGAACTACAGGTCAGTTACATTTCATCATCATCATCACCATCATCAGCCCGTACACGTCCACTGCTGGACATAGGCCTCCCCCAAACGACGCCACGAATAGCGGTCCTGAGCCGCCTCCATCCAACGACTCCCTGCGACCGCTACGATGTCGTCGGTCCATCGACTACAGGTCAGTTTCATTCACCATAAATTGTGAATCAGGACCCTCTGACTTTCGTGAAACGTTGGCATAGGTGTGTGTTCGTGAGACGTTGGAAATACAATAGTACATTAATGACGACCTCTGTGCCGCGGTGGGCGAAGGTCTGCCTGCAACGCAGGAGGTTGTAGGTTCGATTCCCGCCTCGGGAAAAATATTTGGTTCTGGTCGTTTTCTATGTATAATAAAAAATATCTATGTATATATGTATATTACACGTTCATATCTACATCCACGTTCCCTAACATATGGAAATTGGCGATAGTTCAACCTCTACCGAAAATATCTAATCCGATAGAACTTAAAGATCTTCGTCCCATAAGTATATTGCCTTGCATTTCAAAAATTTTAGAAAATGTTGTTAGCTTCCAGTTAACTGACTTTCTTGAGAGCAATCAAATACTTCCGGACGTACAATCTGGTTTCAGGAAAGGTCGTAGTACGGTCACTGCTCTTCTAGATGTGACGGATAACATTCTAGTCGAGCAAGATAGGGGGATGGTTACATTGTTAGTACTTCTAGATTTTTCTAGAGCCTTCGACTCTATTAATATTGATCTCCTTATCTCAAAGCTCGGCTACTATGGTTTTGATCAGAACACTAGGAAATGGTTCACTAGCTATCTCTGCAATCGTTTTCAGCACGTAAAAATAACACGCAGTGACGGTACGGCTCACTTTTCGGAGACAGTCGGTGTAAATAGAGGCGTGCCGCAGGGCTCTATCTTAGGGCCAACCATTTTTGCACTGTACTCTGCTGACATAGAGTCCCACATCAAACACTGCCGGTACCATATATATGCAGATGACATACAAGTATATATCTCTTGCTGTCCAGCCGAAATAGATGGCGCAATCTATAAGCTTAATACTGATCTCGCAAGTATTGCTCTATGGGCAAAAAACAACAGTCTGTTACTCAACCCAAATAAGACAAAGTACTTAGTGTTTGGTAGCCCACACCAACTAGCTAACATTCGTCCCAGTGTAAGTGTTATGCTTATGGATAAGCCCGTCGAGAGAGTGTATAGAGCGCGCAATCTAGGTCTGCAAATGGACTGTAGCCTGCGGTTTGAAGAGCACATAACTGAGTTGGTTAAATCGTGTTTCTATAAATTAAAAATTATATATAGGATGAGGCCTTACCTAACGGAAGAATTACGTATCCAACTAGTAGAGTCGCTTATCCTTTCAAAGTTAAATTACACGGACATAGTCTTTGGTCCTCGACTCTTACAAAAAACGGCTCGATTAATACAAAGAGTTCAGAACTCGTGTGCCAGATTTTGTTTCAACATTCCGCATAGAGGTCATGTCTCGAGCTTCCTGAATGATCATTTCCTACTCAAAATGAGGCATAGGCGAAAACTTCATCTAGCTTGTCTTATGTTTGGAATTATGAAGTACCATACCCCTATCTATCTGCACGCAAAATTTGATGAAGCCTCTAGTTTGAGATCCTGCGAACGACGCCAGCTTTCGATGCAGCTCTTAACTCAGCGACATAAGACAGTGGCATTTAGAGGGAGCTTCCGCTACGCTGCATCGAAATGCTGGAACAATATCCCGCCACCCATAAGGAACTTAAAGAGTCTGTTCACCTTTAAATTAAAGTTAAAAAAAATTTGGCTCAATTGGCAAAAGGAGCAGGAACTTCTCAGACATGATACGAGTGCTATTTGACATACGTGTACAAATTAGTTATAATTTTCTTACATTTTAGTTTATAGATGATCTTAGTTTTTAGATTGTTAAATATTTATTTCATTTTATTTATTTTGTTTTGTAAGTAGTAGTGTAACACTTTGCTTTTATATTTGTTAAACAACGGTCCCATAGGCCCCAACAGAAAACCAGCGCAGGTTGAGTTGGGACCATTTTGTAGCTTAACTAATTGTAAGATTAAGACCAACACCTTTACACTTTCTTCTGTATTTTATTTAAATAACGGTTAATTATTTGTTTTTATGTATGTTAAGTTACAAATAAATATTTTTGATTTGATTTGATTTGATAATATAATGTATTATGTATATCAGTTATCTAGTACCCATAACACAAGCTCTGCTTATCTTGGGGCTAGATGATGCTGTGTGGATTGTCCAGCATTATTTATTATTATTATTATTTATTTATTAATAGGTACTTTTCTTGAGACGTTGGGTATACTTTTCGTGAGACGTTGCGCCTGAGCACGTCTCACGAGAGACGTTGGGAATAACTCTACTTAGCTATTTGCTGAGGTAGAGATCCCTCGCATCTAAATTATAGAACTTGGTTAGAGCGAGGTGTTTAAAGATAACTGGTCTAAAACACTTTACAAGCAGTTACTGTTAAGACCTTCATGAATTCACATTTATTATATTAGTAGAATTTATTATTTATTTACCGCTCGTTCCGCTTCTCATGCGTTTTCCAGGAATAAAAAGGAGCGTACCTATTTCCTTCTCCGTGATCTCTTGGCCTTTTATTAAGTTCATTTCAGCTATCCTACTAATATTTTAAATTTCCAAGTTTGTATGTATGGATATTTGTTACTCTTTCACGCAAAAACTTCTGAACCGATTAGACTGCAATTTGGTATGGGTATAGTTTGGAATCTGGAATAACATATAGGTTATTTTTATCCCGATAAAACGCGGGCGAAAGCGCGAGCAGCAGCTAGTATACATATAATATGCTAACAGACAGATTTTCACATCTACATTATATTATTAGTTAGACATAATGGATTAGAAGAGGAAGGTCATATTATGCATAAATGGTTAAAGGTATTATGATTTTTTTGAGTTATTACACCTCAACATTTAAAAATAAAAACGTCTGTTAGTAATAAATGTCAAGGTCTTATTCTAATTATGTAAAGTCCCCTGACATACTAGATTTATTCGTTTTACGCGGTTGTCACCTATAGCCTGGACAAGCCTAGGAATATACATAGATTCCACTTGTGGACAAAAAAAATTCATGAAGACAAAATAACATAGAATTTCTTATTTGACGATAATTACTAATAGGAATAAAATTTGACTTGTCTGAGTGCTTATTTTATAAGCCTAAAGAAATAAAGTTATTTAAATCTGACATCTGATTAGGAAGGATTACATAATACATAATGTAAATACTAGAAGTAAGAACAAATTCGCTTTGCCCAAAACTAGGCTACACAAGATTAGTGTATCTTTTAAAGGGCAATGTATACCCTTCTACAACAACCAAGTGTGTTGCAAAAATTTTATCAATAAATATGTAAATTCAAACAAATTGTCAAATATATCCTTTGTAAAAAGGCTTATTAAAAAATATTAGATTATCTACAGGATAACAAAGCTTGGGACAAGGTAAAGGTTTCTTGTTCGCTTCTTTACTTTACCTTACAAAAATTGAAGTGAACAAAAAACCAAAGTGATTACTTTATTTCCCTGTTTTACTTATGTAATTTTAATTTTGTGACGTGTCCAAGAGTCCTGTAAGGTCTTAAGGAAATAAAGCACTTTGAGTTTAGAATTTTTTTTTGAAGAAAAAATTATATTTACAGGACTGATATTTAATTATGAATAAGAGAAAGGTTCGGCAAGGTCAAACTTCACGATATATAAGTAGTAGAGGAATTCGGAAACTGCACTCTTCTCGAGAGTACTCCCGTCCTTCTTAGCGCTAGTTCCGGGTCCGGGAATCAGCGATAGGAACAGGTCGCCTACGAGGGCTGCTCGTCCAGCCAGGTAGGAATTGGCGTGAAATGGGTAGCTTACAGCGCTACGGTTCCATATATCCCGCAGTGTTGGGCAGTCGTAGGGTGTTTGTTTAAGGTAAGTTGTTCCTGGAAATCCAGACCCAGGAGGATTAGGGACACGCCCGCGTAAATGGTTTGTAGGGAAGCCCGAGGGTTGTAATGTGTCAATTAAAATACCTATCTATTTATGTAATGTCATCATCGGCCTTATTCCGTCTAGGTATAGAGCTGATTTAGGTGTTAACGTGATTTGTTTTAAGCTAGGCCTTGTGGAAGGCCTGAAGAGCGGCGATTGGGCTCATTTTATGTGGAGGACACATTATCTTTGAGAGGAAAACTCAGTAATCGAACCTGGAGTTGAGTTCCCGATAGGCATCTTGTAAGTACATGCATGTAAAATTGTCAAATTGGGTTGGTGTTAGAAAGGTGAAAATTGTATGTTTTAATGACAAATCATAAAAAAAATTGTCCAAAAACATCCAAAAATAAAATTTTGGGTGTGCCACCCTTATCACTTAGGGATATAAAAAATAGATAACAACCTATTCTCATACCTACCAAATATACACAAAAAAAATCATTTAAACCGGTCAAGCCTTTTCGTAGGAGTTTTGTTACAAACACGACACGAGATTTCTAAATAACAGATTTCATTCCTATTCCAGGACATAATCCGATTCGGCAACCACCCAATCTTTCGCTACCTTCTCGGCTGGCTGATGCCACCCGAGGTGTCTCTTCTCAAACTGACGCAGCCAGCAGCCGTCACCAAGCTGTACGACAAGGCACACGTCATCCAGGACATGCTGGTGCCTATGCAGCATCTGAGGGCTGCGGTGGAGGTGTTCCATATAGAGTTTGAGGTAGGTAGGACCTAGTAATATGCATTGGAGCTGCCATAGTAGTTTCAAACTCACCAATAGTCTCTTAAAGGAAGAAGCCTCAAGAGCAGAACAGCTTCCATCTGCAGTTCAACTCATAGATATCTTAGAAGGCAACTATTACATTTATTTTCCACGGGAGATGTCCTACAAAGCTAAGCAACAGAATCTGTCAAACAAACCCAACTTTTGACAGTGTTTAATCCACCATTTGCTCGCAATATGAAATATTAATTTCCTTTAAAATCTGTGAAAAACCCCTTACGCTATCTTCTCGGCTGGCTGATGCATTCCGAGATGTCTCTCCTGAAGCTGACGCAGTCAGCAGCCGTCACTAAGCTGAACGACAAGGCAGAGCGATCAAGAACATGCTGTGCAGCATTTGCAGGCTGCGGTTGGTCATGTTTCTTACCAAGTTTGAGGTAGCCTGGTAATAAAGAGCGGACAAAGTACCTTTCAGCAGAAAGAACCCATCACAACACATCACAGCTAATGGATCAAAGCCATCAATGAGCTCTTAAGAAGAAGAAACTCAACACCTGCCATAGAAGTTTAAGCTACAGAGCCTAACTCAGCGAACGGTTGTCGTAGAAGGTGGTAATTATAGCTTATTTTGCACAGATATATGCTACGGAGCTCGTATTACTTAGTAAAAGGCACCCCAAGGTGCGAAGAAGGCACTTTAGGGTGGCACTTGGTAAGTAACAAGAGCAGGACCTCATTTTTGACTAGTTTCAAATTAAAGAACCATTTGTCGCGCTCCAAATAGGCATTCTATTGAAATCTGTCAAAACCTGCGTACCGAGTATACTCGTACATTTAGATTTATGACAGCTTTTGAATTTGTGCTGGAAAAGTTTTATTTATGATACCACTTTTAAAAATCCCGCTATCTTTTTAGTTTGTATCTGCGGCATAGAAGCTTCCAAACAGACGAAGCGAAGTAAAATCTTTGTCGAATTCTTAGTAAATTGATAGAATCCTTATTCCATTGTTCCAGGTCTATCCGATATGGCTGTGCCCATTCAAACTTTTCAATAACCCAGGACAGCTAAGGGTCAGCTCGGGGGAAGCAGAGATGTTCGTGGATATCGGCGTCTACGGCGTGCCTAAAGCTAAAGGATACGAAACTGTGAGTAGCAATACTATAACCAATGTACACAAAGTGCTGGCCCTCTTGCGGTATGCCAGCAGCGACTAGGGTGCGTGAAAAGCAATACTTATACCTCGTCCACGAACTTATTTTCTATTTTATATATTTACGACTTTGAAGTTCCCTAATGACAGGTGTGTCTGTAAAATATTACAAAATGTTGAGCAAAAATTACAAAAGCGATTATTTAACTTCTTCATAAAAAAATCTATTGTCCTAAAAATGGAATTGGTAAAGCTTTGGAGCATTAGGAGATGGCTATTTGATTGGTAGCTAGACAACCAAAAATAAAATAATTTCATGGAATAGCTACTTAGGTACCTACTACAAAAAATCAAAATATGTAAAAAGTCAAATTTAGAAATTAAATTAACAATGTTTTGTCTGCTTAAAATTAAAATATGTAGTAGGTGTACAGAGCGCAAATCTTTATGAGCTCTCGGATATACATACATAGGTACGCGCGAATGACTGCGCTATCGACTTCTTAATGAAGTAGCTGAGGATGTTGCCGTTCGAAAGTATGTAGGTACAGTCGATTCGAGTGTCATGTGTAATTTCATAGGTATTTTTGTTATTTTGTTATCTGCTGTGCTATATTTGGATAGAGGACACTTATACGGATAAAAAATGTCTGAAAATATACATATTGTCCTAAAGTGTCAAGTTTCTGAGATAATCACGGATGAAAATAACTGTTGCTCTATTTTTTTTATATGTTAATATATCAGGAAACTGACGCTTACAGAAACTAATGATTATGCACTCAACTGTACCTACCATGCGCAGTTTTGCATTCGATGCTATGTTCATAGCGCTCATAAGTATTTGCGCTCTCTGCCTACATTAATTTCCTCAGTCAACAAGTTAAAAAACTTATTTTCTTGCAGGTACCATCATGCCGTCGAGTAGAAAGCTTCGTGATCGAACACAAGGGCTTCCAGATGCTCTACGCAGACACATTCACAACCAGAGAGGAGTTTAGACAAATGTTCGACCACACTTTGTATGACAAGGTTAGGGACTCCCTTCCTTATTGTAAAGAAGCGTTCCCTGAGATCTATGGGAAAGTTAATAGGAGTGTTAGAAAGTGACAAGAAGAAAAAATAATGCTGAAAGGCCTATTACACTACACGGTATTCAGGGACCCTTACCCTAAATAAGAGTTAGAGCGAAAGAGTCCCTAACTAGGGCGACCGGACGGTCCCGGCAAGCCTTGCTCCCTAATCGCCCTTACAATCGAGTAGTGTATTAAAAAAAAACAAATATAGTATGTATTGTAACCTAGTGTATTAAACAAATCTAATTCAGACTCTACACAGAGAGTGAGGGAACCGGTCTTCAGTGCAGTGTAATAATCGACGTCCTTGCAAGAGGCCTCGCCCTCCCTAACTACCGGGCCCTGAATACCGTGTAGTGTAATAGGCCTTTTAGTTATAAACAAAAACTGCCAAGCCATCTAATATTAATACGGTGATAGTAGGTATGTATGAGAAATTCTGTGGTTTTTTTACAGAGATGATATCGAATCAACTGTGTGAATTTTTGTATGGAGGGTGGCCCAAATACAGACCAACACATTATATATATATATTTATTCTAAATTGTGCGCAAAATAAATAAAAATAACGAATAAATAATAAACAATGTTGGACAATCCACACATCATCATCTAGTCCCAAGCTAAGTAGTATTGAAAGTTATATATTTGGATAGAAAAAACATATATAGATAAAAAATGTCTGATAAAGGGTCGTCCATTAATCGCGTGATGTTTTTTAAGCTATTTTTGAACACCCCGCTCCCCCGTGGTGATATGTCGTGAGGTTTAAGACTAACATAACTATTGCTCTATTTAATTTATTCATACGAATGTCTCAGGTTGTTTAAGTGCTCTCTATCCAAATATATGACATACATTTTTCGCCGCGATTTTGATAAAATAAAAAACATAAAATGGAGGCCGATGTGAGAGCCAAAATCTTCAAACCCCTTTTCGTTTATAACATCAAAATTAAAAACATGGCTAATATTTGTGTCAACTCACATGTCACAAAAACTAAACGAATTTAACAGCACTTAAAATTGTTGCCATCCCTTTCTAATCAATCAATGTAACACTTTTTACTTTGAATGATAGGAAAGGGACGGCAACAATTTTATAGTGCTATCAAATTCGTGTAGTTCACTTTTGAAGCCAATCTATTAATTGTGTCAAAAACGTGTAGTCTTGTGGAGTACCAATATGTATGTACAGCCGCCATATTGAATTTCTGCCATGCCATAACACATCAGACCTTCGCTGACGATAACTTATAGGAATATAAAAAGCAATGTCAGGTATTATGTGAAATTAGGATTACGAACAAATTAGTTATAGTGTAGATATTATTAATAAGTTGCAAATATAATCTGTATTATTTTTAATAGGTGCAATTACTATTATTTATCCCTTTCTTTGAACTTAATTTCCTTTTATACCATATTTTTAACTAGCTGCTGCCCGCGGCTTCGCACGTGCTTTTAATGCACCCCATGTCCGTCCCCGGGATACCATCTGCTTCCCTGCCAAATTTCATTAAGATCCATTCAGCCGTTTAGGCGTGAAAATGTAACAGACAGACAAATAGATAGACAAGAGTTACTTTCAAATTTATAATATTATGTAAGTAGAATAGCTACCTGATCAGAAAGTCTAATTTTTAAGTTGCCTAAATGTCATGTCTTAAAAGCAAAATGCCTAAGATTCAGGACACCTATAACAGTAGTACGCCTAAAATGCTAATTATAAAAAATGTGAAACTTCCTAAGAAGCAAATAGTCTTCGTATAAAATGCAATACACCTAGAAAGGAACATGACTAAATCTTGCGACTACGTTATCTGCATTTTTAGATATTCCTTCGCTTTTGCAGGAAAGTGTAAGGACCGGAGGCATAATGGCGGGTATTAAATCTATCTAGATTTAAAAACAATAGATATCCTCCATTATGCCTCCGGTAGGTAAATTAGTGGGTAACTTACCCCAATTATTCAAATACAACTCAGATTTATGGACGTATATTATATTGAGAAATATACTATCCGTTTCGTATAGAAAGGACTTTTAAGCAGAACGTCCTAAAAGCAAAACGGCATATTAGCATAGCATAGCGTCCTATTAGCAACATGACCTTATCGACATGTACAGTCTCGTACACGAGAATATTAACAATCTCTCTTCTGCATATATGGTATGAGAGACAGTAAAGAAATCTTTGCTGTTCTTACGGTTATCAATCAGATTCTGTGGGCCGATCCCGGCGGCACTGCAATGCCGGGCCGACCCGTGACGGGAGTGGAGCGAGACCAGAACATCCCGTCGCTTGTCAAAAATCAGTTTAATATACTGGTCCCTCAGTGAGGGAACTTACAGATATTAAGCTGAAAAGAACAGATACTACACTTTGATCTTAGCCAAAACGCCGAGAATAGGGATGGGACGTATTTACTCGACCAGGTTTTAATACCTGGTATTTGCTTGCAAGTACGAAAACCTGGTATGCGTCGAAATACTTTGAGTCTTGCAAGTACGTACTTGCAAGACCGAATACCGAGGTATTCGGGGCGTGCGCGGACTCTATCGATGACTTATTTCTGTCTGACTGCGACAGTGACAGTGACACGAAGTTCAAGAACTAGGTACGTACTTACCTACGTATTTTTGAATCCCCAAAAATCACCATTTAGTATTTTTCATCAAAATGGTTTAAGGAATTTCCGACATCTTTACAAACAAATACGATTATGAATTTTATATTCATGGAAACTTAGATCTATTTCCTTGTATAAGTATTTTACAGACAGTGACAGACGTGCGTACATTATTTTATGTTAAAAGTATCGGCTAACTAACTGAAACATAATATCGATTTTATTAGTTGACAATGACATTAAGTGTAATCGTCACGGGTTGGCGCGAGATTCAATTTGTTTTAGATTTTAATTCCAACTGCGGTTTACCAATACTAAATCTACTTAACGGAAAGGTAATTTGGGGAAAATCGAGATCAATTTTATATTAACCCATAATAAAACAAAATTCGATTTAATTGTATTTTGGGAGCATTTGAGAAAATGTTGATTTTTGGCCCAAAATCTTTTAATTTTCCAAATGCTCCCAAAGAACCAATGAGCCGCAGTTAGCTTTTTCAAAAGGTAAATAGAAAATGGTTTACGATTTGCGCCAAATTACTTTTCCGCTCTTTTATTCCTTATCATAATATACCTTACAAAAGTCATGTAGGTTTATGTCTCTTAGTCCGAAATCATGCATCTGATAATTATTATGTACTTAGGTAACTCCTTTATTGACAAAGAAAATTACAATCAAATAATAGAAACAAATTAGAACTAGTATTCTTTTAGAAATTAGGTACCTACTTATCTATCTAGTATCAATCTACTTAGCCATCGAACCTACCATACCTACTAGGTACTCTCGGTACTTAACTAGATAGCACCTGGGTTAGTTCTCTATGGAAAACTCTGAAAACACGGTTTCCCACAGACGAGGCGACCTATTTACCTAAATTTATTTTTTGGTCCTGAAAATCTCAATAGGTAGGTAATTATAGCAATTTTAATTAAAATTGTTTTGTACCTACAGCACATTTCAGAGTTCACAATTTGATTGACATTCGTATCAAACAAATATGAGGTACCGGTATTTAACTGTATTTAATAGTCTATGGCAAAGTATAACATTTACCTACCTACAGTAAGTAAATAATGTAGGTACTGTACTTAAAAAAGTAAAGTACCTACCTAGATAAATATCAATTTTAAATAAAAATAATGTAAGCACCTACATAGGTTAGTTGGGTATCTGCATCAAACTTATGTAAATTAGATCGGTGAGCACAATCTCATTTTATATTATTACTTATGAAAAGATAATACCTACTTTGTAAATAAGTACGTCATAACTACCTAGAGTGCCTAGAGTGAAAAGTGAGTCCCGTACTAATAAAAACTAATAATAGGTACCTACTCGTACCTACGTCCCGTCTCGTCTGCTACAATTTTTATGCAGGCGTTAGGGTTAGATATAATTATGTATCTAGGTACAACATAGGTAATTTCCCTATTAGGACTACCTATTAATCTGTCAGCTATATTTACTTACAATTAATAATATGAGTACTGTACCTAAATCATAGTCATAGTCAATCATGCTGATAAATTAAAACATTCAAAAGTTTCTAGTTGTACAAGTATGTTTTTGTTCACACTATTTTGTTCTTTATAACACATGACGCGCGGATCAATTTCCTATGAAAGTATTTTTACCCGTACGAGGGCATGGAAGTATTATTTCTGTATATTCAATTACGACCTTTATTTTCACACAGACTGTGATCAATTTCCCATGCAAGTATTTTACTTTCAAAGTGCCTGGCACACAGACCCGCCACGAGTCGCACCCGCCCGCCCTATCCGTACTTCGAGTATTTTAAAAACCACATGGTAAAAAATACTTGAAAGTATTTTAGCCCTGGTTTTTGGCGCTGGTTTTTATACGAGGACTTACTTGGAAAACTTACTACTCGTATTACAAGTACGTCTCATCACTAGCCGAGAAGCGATGAAGAATTGAATGTATAGGACGGAGGTCGTTCAGAGTCATGCGTTCTCGTCAGCGCGATCTAGAGCTCGGCCACGTATAACAGCGACACCTAGTTATAAATTTTGAAGCTTTTCACCCCAACTCCAACATACCCTTTCCAATTCCAACTTCCTTTTTAAACGCATGGGATGGGTTTGGGTTCCTTATGGAAGCATGGTATAAAAAAACAAGGTATGGTCTCCCGAGACACGATGGTTACGTGGTGTCTCTTGCTTACGTCACAATCGCCATCGGCGAATGAGAAGACGAATCTGTTTCCTGGGCCTGTACTCGTAAAAACGAAATCGAAGTTTCTGATTATTTATCGTGCAAACGCTAATCTGATTGCAAGCTTCATAAGCGTTGGTTTTGCACGAAAACGAAAAAGAAACTTCGTTTTGGCTTTTCCGAGTAGGCCCCCTGGTGCTACCAGTAGCGACTCCCCGAATTCCTTGTATTTCCTGCATAAATCTGATAAAACTATGTCATCATCATCATCATCATATCAGCCGATCGACGTCCACTTTGGACATAGGCCTTTTTTATAGTGGGGGAATCCTCCTGGATACTATTCTTTCGTAAGGGGCAAAAGAAAGGTTATGCTGGACTCCTACCAAAACCCACCACTGTGTTTACATTTCTTAGCTTCCCGAACGCTACCCATCCGAGATGGGTAGCGTTCGGGAAGCTGGATTGGCGGTTGACCTCCTTCTCGAAGTTGAACTTTCCTAGTTGGATGGTTTGTCCTAGGTAGACATAATGGTCGACTACTTCGAGGGTGTTGCCTCCGAATAATACGGGAGTTGGTACTACATGGACATTTGACATGATTTTCGTCTTGTCCATGTTCATTCTAAGACCAACTCTTTCGGAGGCTCTACCGAGGTCACCGAGCATTGTACTAAGGCCCTCCATGGTCTCAGCCATGACTACGATGTCGTCTGCAAAGCGAAGGTGAGTGATGTACTCGCCGTTTATGTTGATGCCTAGCCCTTTCCAATCCAGAACCTTGAACACATCCTCCAGCGTAGCGGTGAACAGTTTCGGCGAGATGACGTCTCCCTTTCTCACTCCTCGCTGTAGTAGCAGAAAACTATGTGGTTTTGTATTTATCAAAATTATTTATCACATTGACTCGTGTTTAACTGACGCTGTTTTGACTGATCTAGCAAACATTATTTACGATTTATAATTGTTTATTGATTTTTCAATTGACCCTTATCACATTTGTTTCCCAACTTCTACGTTTTGTTGAAATAAAGTCGCAACTGGACAGTGGCTTAAGCAAGAGACACTCCCGGAGGAGCAGACCTTGTTTTCTTGGATTATACATGGTACTTACTTAAATTAGTATTGTTCTGTGGTAGGCTGATATAGGAGGAAATTTGAGGATTTTGTGTTTCGTTTGGTTTGTATAAAACGACATCAACTTCGGACGCGATTCTCTTCCAAGAACTTCAAGTTTTGATGAGCTCTGTATACCTATTGCATAGCCAAGTAACGGTTCCTTTATCTAGAAAACCATAAAATGTTAAAATATTTAAACCTAAAAATCCTTTTACTGTTTTTCTTCATTTAGTTCTGCGGCTAAATGAAATCAGTAGGTACCTATAGGTACTCCGTTTCTAAAAACCTGGATATTTTTTGTATGGAAAGGAAACCCAAAACCCAAGAAATATTGGTGGAAAAGATTTAACGAGATTGGTATCATCGAAGCAAAGCACAGAAGTTCGAAACAATATTTGGTTTTGAAATCTTTCATTCATCATTTAATTGATCTCTCGTTCGTTTTCGAATTCAAATTTAAACATTTTTTGCTACACATGTGAGATTAGGCGATGTTGAAGTTTGTGTTTTAGTTTTTAATGATAACTTTGCTGTTTCCTTGTTGCTTGTTGTTTTCTGTTATTGTTATCAGTTTTTGTTAAGTTTAAATTCGTAAAGGTCTTCGTTGACATAAAATATCTTGGATTCTAAATAGATTCCATTTTGACTAACCAACTTCCCATACCAATAGTACGATACGAAGACATCGACTAAAGCTAGTTTGTTAGTAAGTAAATAAAATACTTTACCAAGATAAATACGTAGGCTATTTTATTTATTTATCTCACAGAAGCGATAGCTCTCAAATAAACAATTTCAATGTCAGTCTGTTATCGTATTTCGCAGAAATCATTGAGTGAGATGAGAATAGATCAGCCTCTTGAAATTCTAATTAACTGATAATGTAAACAAAATTGAATGATAGATTAGCAAAATTTAGGTACCGATAGCACAGATATTACTGAAACCTGGTGCAATCCTCTTTTGATTATCGTATGTACATATATGGAAAAGTGGAGACCTACGTCATTTCGAAATTTCGTTTTATTTCGATCGATCGGTGTACTCTAATCGAACGAAAACGGAAATTTCGTATGCATTTGAGCTTTTTTTTCACGGTTGGATTGATGATGGTATATATCTTTTATCTTTAAACGAGCAATTCTTGTATATATATGTATAATCCGAATCTCGGAAACGGCTCCAACGATTTTCATGAATATTAGTATACAAGGGGTTTCGGGGGCGATAAATCGATCTAGCTAGGATTCATTTCTAGAAAATGTAGTTTTATTCGTGTTTTCAATAATCCACTTTATCAATAGGGCACTCCCATAGACAAGATTCCGACGCTACAAAGCCTCTTTTACTTTACTCGGATATGACGTCACAATGGGGGAGGAAAGTTGTCAGCTAAGATGGCTAAGATCGTAGACTGAGCATAGAGTAAATAGACTAGTCCTCAGCGAATACCAAGGAATTTTTATACTAACTAGTATATAAATTCCTTTGCGTATACAATAGGAGATAGCGATATTTTGACGCCTGATAGGGATTGAAAAATTCTGATAATGAAGTTTTCACTTATCCGGATTTTCCGGATACTTCGAATAACTGTAAAGAAACATAACTACCTTTTGCCTGCGGTTTAGCACGTAATCTTGATTTGATATTGATGACAAAAAAGCTTGGAGTGAAACACTAGAAATTTACACCTAGACCACCCATCATACTAGGATAGGAAGAGTGGCCTGGTGGTGCCTTCCTATGTCATCTAAAGGTATATTGATTTACCTTTAATTAGATACCTAATCATATGTTTTTGTCAATTATTTATCTTTAGAATCAGTAATGTGAGTAATGCCGTCAAGGCGAAAGTAAGTTAACCTAAATGAACGGTTTGCTTGCGTCTTGCATTCGCCATGATGCCCGGGCATTAATCAAATCAAATTTTATTTCAGTTTTTCACCGTACATTGTTAGTACACCTACCTATTATACTATGTTAGTAACCAAATTATTCATATAACATCAAATTATTATTGCAAAAATATAAGTAGAATTTAATACACTCAATATTGAAAAAACTAGATTAAATTTTATAATGTATAGATGTCAAGTTATAATAAATAATTGTAAAAAAAAATAATAGATTCAGACGTTACTTTGCGGAAATCCATTGCACAATATTAGAATGAAAAAATATTCAGTAACAATTCCTATACAATAATTACGTGTCCATCCAAAGGTTGCCTGTAAGAAATCGCTATTAGCGATAAGGCCGCCCATTGTGCAACTATTTCTATGTTTGTGTTTTCCTGTCTTGTTATTCTATCTTGGTGTGCAATAAAGAGTATTTCTATTCTATTCTAATTCCGCGCATAACCCTCTCTGACAGTATACATCAAAGTAAGCCCTCTACCAGTTTCGCCTCTCCACGAGACATCCCCAGGACACCACAACACTCGACCTTGACACTGAGATCGGTCAGCACAGCAACACCGACAGAGTCCCGCCAGCGATGCCGCCTCTCCGAGCTCGGAGAGACAATAATAAAACGAAATTTAAGAATATGGCCGTATTCTTCTACAAATTTAAATTTACGTTAGTTATTTGATTTTCCACGGAAAGTCCAGCAGTAGTGTGTAAAATCCGGCTGTGGATGATGATGATGATAATTTGTTGATGCGGTCATCCACTAATACAGTGATTTGTTTTGGCACGATCGTACCGTGGTGCCTGTACTGGACAGCTTTAAATCGTCATTTTTACAGAGATACTTAAAAGGAAAAAGCAGTTTCATTTGCTAGTTATATGTTTAGGATTATATCCATGAAATTTCGTCTAATAATAGTAGTAATAAATAATAATATCGTAATATCGAGGAAGCCCGCTCACGTGTCTTCGTCATGGTGAAATCGGGGCCGCACCTTTCGTCGTTTGTACCGATGTTGTTCCTTTACCGGCATTTACGCCAACATTTTGAGGAACCCATCCAGCATTCGGCAAGCCACCGTCTGCCGCTTGTAACAATATTGAGAGTATGTTTATGGCAGGCGTCCATAGTTTCCTCCATAGCCCAATTACCCAGTCCATCCGTTCACCACAATAACATGGCTTTTTTTGTTATTTTCATTTTCCTTTGCAATAGTTTCTATACCTGACGGATATCATCTTCGGGTGTATCATATTGTGCAACCAAGGATGATACCCGCTATCTGTAGCTCTCGCCTTTAGATTAATTCTCATAAAGGGCCTCTGTGCAGGCTTCGGCTCCACGCAAGCCTCCCAAAGGACCGGGTCACTATATGGCCCGTGATCATGGAAATGAGAAACAGAGTAGTAATAAGTAGATTAATAGTTTAGACGATTATGGTTTCATTTAATTGCGAAAGAGTTAAGAGTTGCCCCGTATCAAGTTATGTATTGTACTTATTGAAAACTTCCTATTTAATCAAAAACTCTCATTGATGACGAATGCCTTATCATCAAATGAATTCACAATTTTAGCTCGGTTGTGTAATTGTTTAGAGTCTTGTTATCGGTACTCTTGACCCAGTGGCCGCTGCCGAGTGCCCTAATAATAAGACGGAGACGTGCTTAAATGGAGGCAAATACAAAGGGACTTCAAAGATTACTTGGGCTCTACTAAGAACGTTTTTTACTTTCCAGGTTTCCAATAAATCGTCTGTAAAATCAATTTAAGTTTGGAAAACAATGTCATAATGTTTATTTTTGACATTTTGTGTATATTTTGTGTATAGGTATGTGTTGTTACGGGTTATTCCCTGAGAGCCCCGATCCCGCAGGGACCCGTCCCGGAGAGCCCTGATTTCAATAAATTTTATGAGATTTTCTTTTGTTATTTTTTCTTTTGTTTTCGTTACACTTCGATACATTATACATATGTACATACATAATTATGTCTTCGCTTTCTCGTCGCTGTTGTGTAGATTTGCTGTGCACCGCTGTGGTAGATCCAGCCTTGAAGTTTTTTTTTATTCAGACATTATTATTCTTTACGCTAAAATTATTCTTGAGCAGTTTAATTTTATTTTTTTAGGTCAGTGCAAGTTCGTCGTTACTATACCTACCTACATAGGTAGTTTGATCGTACGATCATTTATTATTTTAAAGCCTTTTTTCTTAATGTTTTGTTACGGATTTACCGCTACCTAACCAAAAACAGTTTCAATGAATATTTGTAACTATTTTACACCAAAACAGCAGAACTGATCTGAAATTATTAATGCATTTTACATGTAATTCTGGTCTCAAGCATGAGTCTATTAGGTACCGGAAGAATAGTCGAAAGAAGTCCATGCTTCGCTTTATTCGGGAAGCGCACGCAAAAACGTGGGAAGGAGCTAGTTAAATCACAATTCAAACACATAAGTTGACGATAGGCATTTTGAAAAAAAAACGCTAGATTGAAAGAAAAACAGGCTCGATGAATAGTGAAACATGTGGAATTTATTTATGAAGTCAAGACTTTTGAAATATTGTTTTTGAAGCAAACCCTAATCACTCAAGAGGCTCATTCAGTATCGACATCGACCATAGCAAAAACAATGCATGTTTGAGATTCATTTATTTAAATTCCGGAACGAGCAATGTAAGCTCTCTCAAATCCGGTGTTTTAAGCCGATAAATAAACAATAGAAATGAGGAATAATTAGGTGTGGGTTGAAAGGGGAATTAAAATTAAATGTTTTGGGTCGAACGGGGAAAAATACCTATTTGGTAGAAAAATCGTGGGTTGAACGGGGAAGCACTCAAAATAAACCTCTGTTTACTTCTATTCCTTTTTTAAGCTATACATTATTCTTCTGCAAAGTAGCAATGCGAACCATACGTAAACTAAAGAGGTACAAATTATAGTGTGAGACGTCTTACGACTTTACGGTAAGGATGGATGGAATAAGCTTAAAGACCACAAAAAGCCACGACAGCTGACGACGTAACTCATCACCATAATCTTGGTTCAAATAAATAAATCATAATTTCGAAAATCTTTGAATTTTTACAGCTGTTTATAGTCTATTTCGTGCTTGAAAACGAAAACATAGAGGTAGACAAGCAATTTAGAGAAATTCCCCTTGCTTCGCTTGTCGATTTAATGGCTTTATAAGCTCCGATATACACATATGTTATACATGGTACATATAAAACTGTGTATATAAAAATTATGTAGGAGTAGGTATATGTATGCAGTTACAAAATTTTTGTTTGTAATGTTTATTTATGTATTTAGGTACCTATTTGTTTATTTTCTAAGCAGTAACAATCTACATAAATAATAAGCACACAGATGTCCAAGCCATGTCCACTCCAACGATCCTATCCATTCAAGATTGTCTGGGAGAATCCATTCTTGAGCGATAAAACCGCCAATTGTCGTATAATCGATAATTATTGTTTTGAAAATTATTTCTAAGTTAAAGTGTGCTACAATAAAGTATTATCTACTCTTATATCTGTATCTTTCTACTCTTCCTATCCAGCGACTCGGCAAACGTAGTGAAGGAAGCCCTCCGGCCAGGTCGGATGATGACCTACCCAAGACTGCAGGCAGATGTGGCAAGCTGAAGACAGGCGCTATGGCGCTTATTAAGAAATGCCTATGTCCACCTGTGGACTAATATAGGCTGATGATAATCCCGTGACTTTGCAGCGTGTAATCTTGCTGAAACGTCGGGAAAATCTCAAGAAGGCCAACGCAAGATACTTATAATAAGCTCTAGCTTCGCTTTAACAGGTATTCATGGAGTGCCAATTAGGTCGACGGCCCACAAAAGCACTACCCGTGTTGTACGCCAAATTACTCTTTATTCGCTACGGAATGTTAGCGCTTACGACGTGACGTGCTAGACTGTTGGGCATTTAGGCTACCTAGGATACTTACAAGATGCCTACGTAGGTGACATTTTGCTAAGTGGATTGCGTGAATGTCACTGGGCAAAAAAATATAAAGTCGGGTAGATAAAGATGATTTGATGACCGATGTGGCTCGGTGAAGGTCCGCCTACGACGCAACAGGTTGCAGGTTCGATTCCCGCCTTGGGACAAATGTTTGTGCGATCTACAAATATTTGGCCCGGGTGTTCTAGGTATTTTCTATTTAGAATAAAAATATGTACCTATTATGGATATGCGGAGTCGGACGCCATTTTGTAGCTTTAAAGTTGTTATGGTGTTTGTTAGTTATAACTTATAGCTAATTATAAGTTACTAGATAAAGTTTAAATTGTGATTTTATTTAATTTTACATACATAAAAAGATTTCTTTCTTCTAACATATTGCATGAGGTAGCTATATCAGTCATCTTATACTCATAAAGACAAGCATTGCTTATCTTAGGGCTAGATGATCAAAGTGATTTATTTCCTTTAGACCTTACAGGACTCTTGCACACGTCACAAAATTAAAATTCTATAAGTAAAACAGGGAAATAAAGTGAGGTGATTTTTTGTTCACTTCAATATTTTTAAGGTAAAGTAAAGAAGCGAACAAGAAACCTTTACCTTGTTAGGTTGTTAGTTTTCGAGTTGGGGCTAAAGTTTTTTATCCTCCTCCAGATAATCTGCCGATTTATACAGTACCTACCTATAACAAGCTCTGCTTATCTTGGGGCTAGATGATGCTGTGTAGGTGGATTTTCCAGCATTTTTTATTTGGATTGAGAATGACCATCTCATCCCCGTGAGGCGGTCATTCTCAATGCCCATCCTTATCTACGCGATTTGTTTTCACTACGGTTTTGAAACTTGTTGACCTCCGTGGCGTAGTGGGCGTTTGGCGACTAACGTGGCAGGTTGCGGTTTTATCTCTCAACGCAGAATGTTAGGTAAGTATCTAATGTTATCAAGTGTCGTGTTCTGAGAATACTGACATGATGATGATGATTAAAATCAAAGACGCCTCCCATCAAAAAAACATATTTTTTGGGTATTTTTGCTCTACTGTTTGTCAAGGCTGTATCTCTTGAACCGTAATAAGTAGAGAGTTGAAATTTTGTCAACTATTGCCACTATAAAACAAATAATAAAAATAAAATAATAAACCCTCCATGTGCGTGTCGACTCGCACTTGGCCGGTTTAATTATTATAATCATTAATTTACTTTCACTCACAAATATTTCCTAAGGAACTTATTTTACTAACAATTGTTTGCAACAGTCTGCAGTTAGCTCAATTGTTCTAATTTATTTCTATTATTTGATTGTAATTTTCTGTGTTATTTATATATGTTTTACTAATTATTCCTATTAATTAATAAGTAAATTAATGTCCTCTAAGTACCTATTACTCAAGATTTTGAACTCTAACCTCGTCGTCCACAGCGGCTCACATGCGCAGATTCTGAATCTTATCATTCAGAGTCCGCCTGACCTATGTGCCGGTCTTGATACTCCAGATATCTTCTACATAACTTGTAATAATCCAGTAATAACATAATAACACACTGAAGTTACATAACAAAACTCGAAAAGCCATGGATAATACATGAAGATTTCAGAAAGTTTGTTTGAAAAGTGTTAAAAATGAAGTTTGTTGTGAATTTTTTGGTGTGTGTGGTTTTTGTGGGATTCGCAGACGGTGAGTTGTTATTAAAATTTTATTATTCGTGCATTTGTTCAAATAATTCAGATCAAATACGGTAAATGCGTTAAATTATCAAGGCAAAGGCCGGGTGTATGTTTTCGCTGTGACGAATTTTTTGATGCTTCTTATTTCAAAAAATAAAATATTAGGTAGTACCTTGTTCGTACATACATATTTTCATTGTCTACTATGACATGTTTCTCGAAATTTTCCAAATTTTCGCAATTATGAATCTTCGGATTTGTCTATCAAATACGGTAAATGCGTTAAATTATCAATGCTTCGCTGTAAAGAATTTTTTGTTGTTTCCTTATCTTAAAAAGAGATATTGCCTATTTATAGTTATCTAGTGCATATTAATATTTTCCTTGTCTTGATAACCTTAAGACTACGAAATAATTTTCTTCCATAATCATTATAGATAGAAAATGCTTTATTGCACACATATCAAAACAATTTACAAACAATTTGTAACAAAATATGTGACAATTGGCGGTCTTATCGCTCACGAGCGATCTCTACCAGACAACCTTGGATGGACAGGATCGTTGAATTGAACAGTCCTATACCTTGTATTATACCTAGGAATCGAAGTTTAAGCAAAATAGAATGCCGTCTATATAATGCTATGGCAAAAAAAAAAAATTGCAGGTAGAATCCTAACTAAATGCGAAAGTTTGTTTGTTTGTTTGTCCTTCCATCACGCCCTAACTAAACAACCAATCGACTTGATTTGAGAGTTGAAAGGATGGAGATTAACATAGGCTACTTTTTGTCCTGGTAAAACATCAAATTCCCATAAGAGATTTAACGCTTATACGGCTTACGAATTTAACGCGGGTGAAACCGCGGGGAACAGCTAGTAAGTTCTAAAACTGAAAACTACCTAATCTAAAATCTTAAAAAACGGCGTGGACGGTGTCAATACTGAGTTTCATGTGATGAATACCCAGGCAAAATAACGTTATGGTTCTTACCTGCGTGCGACCCATAAAAATAAATATATTATAATCTATGTCGACATCCTCGTTTCTTCATTCATCAAGCTAGACGACGTTGCGGGTCCGATTCCCGCCTCGGGACAAATGTTTGTATGATCTGCAAATATTTGTTCAAGGTGTTCTGGTTGTTTTCTATGTATAATAAAAAATATCTATGTAGTGTATTATATTATGTACAATAGTCGTCTAGTACCCATAACACTAGCTCCTCTTAGCTTGGGGCTAGATAATGCGTGAATTGTCCAGCATTATTTATTTATTTTTATGTAGAAAACCTATGTCCAGCAGTGGACGTGTATGGGCTGATATGATGATGTAGAAAACCAGTAGTTATTGCACAGGTTAAGCTTTAAATCTCGGAAAGTGTCGCCAGTGTTAATAGGGGATCAGACACACGATGCTATTGGTACTTCTATGGGTTCAATTGACCGGGTTAATGTCACTGAAGTGACTCGATGTCACGGGTTGATGATCTTTAACCTGTTTAGAGGTTTTTCTACTCATTTTTTCTCGTTTTTCTACTACTTTTCTAATAACTAAGTAACTTGCTTAAGGTTTTTGTTAGTGTTGAACCCGCGACCAAAGATTTTCGACGGGTCGGATACTTGCCTCCGTGGCGCAGTTGGATAGCGCAGCCCCGTATTCAGGGGAAGGTCGCGGGTTCAAGTCCTGCCGGAGTCGTAATTTTTTGGGATATTATTAAATTCTACATACTTACTTGTTTTTAATGAAAAAATCACTTGGACAGGGTAAATAAGGGACTTTGGTTTGCCCAAACTAGGTAAATAGATACCAGCATAAATTTTTGTATTGCATGTTCAACAATATTGGTCGTTGACTGTTCCTATACTCCGCCCACGCATTTATTTTCTTTTTCAACAACCTTTGACAATTAAATAGTCACGATTAGATTTTTTATGACAAAAGTTTTACACGATTTTAATTATTTTCGGTCAACATTTTGTATTACTTTATAGACATACGTATTTGCCTTTATTTTTAGAATCTGAATATTCAATACAATTTTATAGTATTGTTGTCGTTTTATTTGCTACTTGCTTTAGCCCGCGGCATTACACGCTTTTTTCCGGAGTAAAATGTAAGACTGTTTTACAGTTTACAGTAGTTCGGGCCGAATTACTGTAAACTATAATTTTCATACCATTTTCGAAACTTTTTCTAGAAAAAATCAACTAGACTAATCTTCAATTAGTCGGCTTGATAAAATCGAAACTTTCGAACATTGATAGGTGTTTTTATAGTAGACCGATTCGCATCTCCATTTTTAAAAAGTAGTTGTCTTTGAATTACATACCGTAAGGGGTGAATAGAGACTCCCGGGAGAATAGAAATGTACGAAATACTGGAGCAAGACATTACCTGGCTTGTAGCAGTGGAAGTATCCTTAGTCCGTGACTGTACACCTCCTGTGTCAGTGGATCTGATATCTGCAAAAGGATGTTTTGTTTTGCTCCAGTATTTCGTCCATTTCTATTCAACCTTAAGTCTCGATTCACCCCGTTTTAACCGTTTTGTAATGCATTGTTTCATTTAGCTATATTAAAATCACAATTCCCAATCGAATGTTAGAACCAATGACCAAAGAAAACTCCTTTGTTTTTGTTTTTACTACACGTTTTATAAACCTCACACGGGCACCAGTCTCTTGCAAAACAAGATAACTAGATTAAAATAGCTTAAGACAAAAATTATGTAAACAATTACCTTTTGCAAGAGAAAATAAATAAAGTATAAAGTATTTTAACCGACTTCAAGAGGAGGTTCTCAATTCGTCTCTATGTTTTTTTTGTATATATGTTACGCGATACATCCGCCAATTATGGACCGATTTTGAAAATTCTTTCATTATTGTATAGGAAATGATCCCGAAGGGGTCCCATAACATTTTTATTCCCAGGGGAATAGTATTTATCCCGCAAAACTTAAAATAAGTGTTTAAGTAAGGGAATTTGAAGTCGGTTTATAGTTTTTTAAAACACGCCATATTATTTTGCACAGAGTTCTCTACCATAGATCGTGTTTCAGATTTACATAAAATTCAAACGTAAGATCAAGCAGCCTACGTGTACGTTCCGTAGATTAAAATGGATCAGCAACATGGCAAACTGCGGATTCGACTCCCGCCTCAAGGCCTAAAGCACCCTTTGAAGATTTGACCCCCTAAGTATCCACGATTACAGCTGTAGCAAACTGAGCAATTTGTGTTTATGAGCATAAAATATTAACAAACAAGCCCGTCCCTTAGTAATAATTAAAATTCTAATCTAGAGCACAGTAAGGGTAGTTGGTTAATTAGTTGTACTTGTAGGCGAAAGATAATTAAAACGCGTTTTAGATTAATTTTAAACATGCCTGACGGTTATGGTTAATCCTAGAAAATCCCTCTGGTCCGGCCTTTGTGGACCTTTTGATACAATTCTCTGGGGATTTTTAGTTCTTTTTTGCTCTATTTAGATCCATCCATACTATAGGTAATTACAAAATGCGTAACATTGTCTGTCGGTAACCCTTTCAAGCCTAAAGATTAGAAAGTTGGTATGGACATAGATAGTATATACCGAGGAACGGGATAGGATAGGCTAGTTTTTACGGGTCTGTTACGCAGATAGCTTTTTATATGTATTTATCAAACCAAATCAAATCATTTATTTGTAGAGGGGTTACTAACGTATGACTTTTGATTTATATTTTGATTAATCATATCAGCCCACGTCTACACGTCCACGACTGGACATAGGCCTCCCCCATACTACGCCACAAAAAGCGCTCCTGAGCCGCTTACAAATTATATTAATACGCGGGGCCTTCCAATTCTGCATTCCGCCATTTGCCAAGCCTAGAGACGTTGGTGGACTCCCAACGCAAACCAGGTTCGTAGTTAACCCGCTTACATTCATAATGAAGGCAACTATTATTCTGTTTGAAAGACAGGAACAATAAAACTGCATTGCAATAAAGCAAGCTGTATTGCCAGGACAGCGCCGCACCGCCGGAGCCCTGAGAGAGACACTAACGGAACAGTTAACTGACGGCGAGGTACCTCTGCTCGCTGGAGATTTCTCAAGAATTGCTATTAGAATATTGTGAACCACGTGTAGTTTACGCTTACATCATTGTTTATCTTCGAAAAATGAGGAGGTTCTGCGTTTGGCTGTTTATAATTATGTTTTTTTATGTATGTGTAACGACTTCTCCATCAATGAGGGACCGATTTAAAAAAATTAAATAAGTATTTATTTTGCAATGCTAATACATACAATGTGAGAGGTCTTAAATATTTCACTTAGAGGCTAGGTATTAGGAGCCATGTTAGGGCGCCATGACACTTGAGAGGTAGCTAATATAAGTTTAAATATCACAACAAAGCTTAGTTCTATAAATATTGCACATTATTCAGTACTAATAAATAACGCTGGACAATTCACACAACATTAGAATTAAGCAGAGTTTGTGTTATGGGTATTACATAACTGATATACATAATACAATATATTACATATTATAGATTTTTTTATTACACATAGAAAACGACCAGAACACCTTGAATAAATATCTGCAGATTTTACAAATATGTGTCCCGAGGTGGGAATCGAATCCGCAACCTCCTGCGTCGCAGGCGGACCTTCGCCCACCGCGCCACAGAGGTCGTCATTTAATTTATTTGCTATTGTACATTTGTCCAGCAAAACATAAAAACAGTGTAAAACTAAGAGATTTGAAGTAGGTTTTTAGTTCGTGGTTTCAAAAGAACATCAATTGGTAGTTGGTTTATGTAGATATATATTATTACTACCATTCTTGGTACCTAGCTAGGTACCACCAAGGTGGTATTATATATGATGTATTATACATATTATGTCGTCGATACTTGATTGATAAATTTAATGCTGTCGAAGCGGCGATGACTAATGACCTGGTAATTCTACAGTACCTAGGTCATCTTCCTACCTAAGTAAATGTAAATGGAATTACCTACCCATCCAGCTAGCCAAGACGATGGCTGTCGCATTTGTTGTCGTAATGCTTTTTTGTGACAACAATTGATACGAAATCAGAGAGGATTTATTGTTTTGTTTTTGAGAATTGAGATCAACCTTACGTTTTGGCGTTTAAAAAGATTAGACCTGCTTATGCCAGTTTTAATATATTACGTCGTTGCTTTTACAGTTAGTAACATTACCTACGATTACCTACGAATATCGACCCCTCCAACTCAACCCGTGGATGTCGTAAAAGCCGACTAAGGGAACCTACCAGAGGAAGGACAGCAGCTTCCTTCTGAGTATTTTTAAACACCAACACTGCGATCACCAATCCGCCTGCCAAGCGTGGTGATTATGGCAAATCCCCCCCTACATAGGAGACCATCCACTCGATGGACCGACTACATCGTAGCGGTCGCAGGGAGTCGATGGATGGAGGCGGCTCAGGGCCGCTATTTGTGGCGTCGTACGGGGGAGGCCTATGTCCAGCAGTGGACGTGTATGGGCTGATGATGATGATGATGAACATTACCTAATCTGTGGTTAGGTACTTTAGTTTATTTTTGGTGAAACCTGCTTTGACGGTTAATTGCTACCAGTTACCTTCATGTTTCTTTTATACAGCAATTACATCCGAAGAAGAATCAGAGATCAAGGACGTATGCTGCGGTCACATCGAGCTGATGGTGGCTGGTCTCCCGACCCTGGCATCCTGCCAGGCCCAGGAGCCACCTGATTACGTGGAGTACCAACCAGCAGAGGAGGCTATATGTAGAGCAGCCATCGCCACCTGCTGCAAGGAGCAATTCAAGTAAGAAAGAAAGAAATCAGTTTATTGGTTCACAACAAAAAACGGCTCTTTAGTCAACTGATCCCACTCTAAACTCATCCCACGGGATGAGTTGACCAAATAATTAATTTTAATAATTTTGCATTGTAAACTCATCCCGCTTTTTCATCATTTTTCACTTTCTTTTTGTCATTCAAAAAATGCTTTACGTCATAATTGCATTTGTCAATTAGGAATTGTTTTAATTTATTTGTAAATATGGACATTTTATAAGGGCCGGTACTGTGCATACACAATTTAGATAATGGTTGTATGATTTTATTTCTGCCTGGTCTTTTTTTTTTATTTATTTATTGAGATACACAAAACATAAAATAATCACAAAATACACTAAATTTAAATGATATAGATCTATAACTTGACTATTTAACAACTTATGTGCATACAGAGGTCTAAGTGAGTATTTGCTGGGGAGTTCGTCGAGTGTTTTGTAGAAGTTAGGGTATTTTCGCACAAACTTACAGAGTTCTAATATGTAAATAGATGGAATGGTTAAAATTTTAAACTTCTTAAAAAAAGGTTTGCAGCTGTCCGTTCTTTTTATATTTATTTCAATTATTATTTTTTTATTTGCTAGGATACGTCCACATTTCTTCAAGATAAATAGGTATCTATATAATTAAAATTAGTAATTTGATCAAGAATCCGCCCAAAATTGGTAGGTTTATTTTTAGGTACTAAGCTATTTTTAGGTATAGCTGTTTTTACTAATTGTTTTTTACAGAGACAAAGAATCTTGCGCAGCTGGAATGAAGCTCGCTTCGTCGAAACGATGTAGCACGCCTACCTCTGATATCGGAAAGGTAAACATGTTAGATCATTATATTTTTTCAGCTGTGTCTTGTTTCCACATCTAAGTAAAGACCTGTCATCCCCAAAACCATTAAATCCTGCTACTTAGTATTATGAAACTTTGGGGCGTCACTTCACCCTTTGTCAAAATTTCATAACAAATGCTAGATACCTATGTACTACCTACTTATACTATTTGACTAACGGCCGAATACTCAAACGCAACTCAGATCTAAGCACGTCTTATGTTGCGATATTTTGACAGTTTTCAATGAAAATCTGTCAAAAATTAGTCACTTGAGTCGTGCTTAAATCTGAGCTTCGTTTGAGTATTCGGGGGTTAGTGTATACATTATTATGATAAACTGTATACCACGTTTTGACAAGTACCATGACTAAATCAATTTGAAAAAATTGTGGCATATACCGTTAATTTGAAAGGTTCACGTATACATAAATGTGAAATTTTGGGAGGTGTACATATCTGTGTAGCTGACTGTACTTATTTACACTTCAAGTCAGACCTGACACAAATTGAGCTCAATAACTTTGCTTGCAGACTTGTTGCGAAGAATGTTCGTTCGGGACGACAGACGGAGAGTCCCAGGGCAAGGACTTCTGCGGTGCCCAGCCTGATGGAGAGGGCATCAGTCTATCCTCATTCCTCAGGAAGGAAGCCTATTACAAGTGCTGTTTTGTAAGTCCTTTCAACGTTATGGTTTATTTCAATGTTACTTGATAAGATCTAACCTACACTGAGTCAAGGCATTATTAACATTAATGTTGTTTATGATGACTTGACCAACACAACATTGTACTTACTGGAGGATATAAACCACAACGAGCGAACGATCTTTCATCACTTAGTCAAATTCTCTTTGTTTAAACAGAAACAGAGCGTTCTTTAGAGGTTCTTCTCTGTTCGCAGAGATTAAAAAAGATAGAAGATTAAAAGTATGTTCTTGTCGCTGTGTTTCGTTAATCCACATTCTATAAACACAAATATCCTATCAAATAAATCCTTGCATTTTGTTTCTCGTGTTTTATTAGAGCTTTGTAGCCATTTGCTACAATAAAAGAATAAGTATATAAATGCATCATACAATAAATCACATAATACTTCCAGGAAGCAGCAAACAAACCAGAAACAACAACCGAAAAGAAAGTCCCTACCACCACTACAACGACAACAACAACCACAACCACCACAGCAAAGCCGAGAGAGACCTGCAAGCGCGACTCTTGCGCACACAACTGCGACGATTCGGACGGAGTCGTGCGCTGCTCGTGTAAGGAAGGCTTTCGGCTACAGTCGGATAAAAAGAGCTGTAATGGTATGACAGGTCACTAGATTTTCTCATTTCTCATTAGTTTCACCTTGAACCCCTGTAAAATATTAGCTTTTACTTTGAATTATTCTCAATATTTAAGTATCACCTACCTGGTTATTATTAATCTCAGAAAAGAGAAATGCTTCTTGTTTTTAATAATCCTGTAAAGGAGGAAATAATTTGAAAATGCCATTGAAATTATTATTATTTTTCGCAACGCAACAATACCTACTTGGATCTACCTGTTTATTTATTTATTTATATAAACTGTTGTTACATCGAGTTCTTAACATGTAATACTGAGATCATGACATGAACCCCGTTGGGGCGCTACAACATAAGCTTATCTACATATATCTATACTTATAATAAAACCGTAACAGGTCCAATTCTGTACATGGAAGATATTTTTTTTTTTTTCGACGGTACTCGATGCTGAACCCAAAAATGCATTTTTTTCCATCATGTCTGTCTGTCTGTCTGTATCTTGGCCGCGCATAACTCTGAAACTACTGAATGTATTGAAATGAAACTTGGCAGGATTTGAGTTCATACTACGAGGAAGGACATAGGATACTTTTTATCCTGGATTTCAATAGGGTTCCCTTGGGAGAGGGGATGAAAGTAAAATTTCTTCGCTGCGCATAGCTCCGTAACTACTGAATGTATTCAAATGAAACTTGGCAGGATTTGAGTTCATACTACGAAAAAAGACATAAGATACTTTTCATCCCGGATTTCAATGAGGTTCCCTTGGGAGAGGGGATGGAAGTGAAATTTCTCGGACTCGCATAACGCCGAAACTACTCAATGAATTCAAATGAAACTTAGCATAAATTGAGTTCATACTACAAGAAAGAGCATAAAATACTTTTTATCCCGGAATTAAGAAGGGTTCCCTTGGGAGAGAGGATGGAACTGAAATTTTGGGCAGCGCATGGAAACTGATGTATTGAAATGAATCTTGGCACAATTTCAGTTCATACTACCCACTCAGGCGCTGCGGGCTGTACTTTGATACCCGACGCGCACGTGCCAAAGCGATGCGGGCTAGGATCCGCGCCGCCAGCTGATTCGGTTACTAGTGGTTGAAAAATTTTACTCATTGGATTTTAAGAAGTGACACTAGCGTTTAATCGATTGAAATTGATTCTCGTTGGACATCACTGTTACTTAAAAACAAAAACTCTATGGTCATAGACAAGAAATTAGCCACACTATTGCCGTGAAGTTTTGAAAAAGTTTGTTGTGAGCGTGCGTTTTCTTTTAGTGTTTTTACAATGAAGTAAGTATTTTCAAATAATAATATGTTAGAAATTTAATATTTAAGCTATGTGGATATAATCTCTTAACTTTGTAAAGAAGAATCCGTTCAAATTGTGGTAGAAAATATTTTTTGAAAATTGTTGGTATTTTTTAACCATATTTATCACCATTTATCACCATATTTATCACCATATTAACCATATGGTCAGTAAATGCATCTATTTGTACGTTAAATTATTTAGAATGTTAAAAAGTACATGTTAACTACTTTGAGATATTTATAGACATAAATTAAACCCTGCAGATTATTCTTTTATTTGAGAAAATAGGAGTAAATGTAATTAATAGTTCATTTTAGGTGCAATAATATAAACCTATGCCGCTGTGGGCTGCAAATGCTGCCCAAGCCGGCCGTTTAAAATGTAAAAGTGTGTTCAGGTGTATTCGACTGTTCGCTGGCCATTGACTTGAGTTGGGTCGTTTGTTTATGTTATCTTGTAAGTGTAAATCAAAGCTCATCAAGCTGTGAAATTGGTTGGCTTACAGATATTGACGTGTGGTGCCGTATACAGAACAATAAAAAAAAGGACCGCATATAAGTGCGAGCAAACTGCAACTAGTTTGCTTGGAATGATGTTGTTATTTATATTAAAGTAAAATGATTGAATGTCCATGGTTTTTATTTGCCTTTTATCTAAGTACCTATATAAAATGCGTGCGCATAAAATGCATCTATCGAACAGCGCCCCGGATCAGAAATGTAGGTTTTTACTTGCAACGTTCAACCTGCCTGTCTGTCTGGTTCAGAAAAAATATCACTGTGAAACCACCTTTACCGTGTGACCTTTTAAAACGCTCCGGGCGCGAATCCATGCCCCAGTCAGTGTATTTTGCGAGCTAAGTTGGATAGGTTTCTTTTGTTATTTTAAAAAGTGTAATAATTCAACTCGTTTACAATATTATGTAGTTTCTTGTGTGAAAATAATCTTTCCATATAATATTATAATAGTGGTATGATATAAAAATTTGTGAACAGTGACCTAATGAGGCAGTTGGAGCCTTCAACGATTTTTATCAAGGTAATTTATAGATTCAATTTTAAGAAATGTTATGTAAAATCAAAGAATATAAACTTTTCTACGTTTTTCATCCATATTTGGCAGTCATAAAGTGAGTAGTTTAAAAGCTACATAGGTTTATGTTTACGTTGCGCGCCGCAATGTTCAGTTGGAAATCCTAATTTGATAGCCTGATTTTAGGAGGATATTTCTTTTATTTTCTCTACTGGCGATTAGTTTTTTATCATTATTTGATTTTGTAAATTATCTGCGGTCTGACATAATACGAAACCCGCTAATTTTATTGTTTGTTTTCGGAAATATACATTATTTTCTGCAAGTGAATGAAAAATTTACAAAACTTTTTTTTAAACGTGATTTACTTAAATTTAGCACTTGATTTTTTACCCCCAGCAGAGGGGCTCCGCACGCAACGAGACCCACCCAGTAGCCCCCCCCCCACATTGCCCCGCCGTGGGACCTCAGTAGCCTCCACAGCGGGGAGCACTGGCAGTGGGGCCCCCACATTGCCATTCAGTGGGACCCACTCAACAGCCCCCCGCAGTGGGGCCCACTTAGTAGCCCCCACAGTGAGGGCCCGGCAGTGGGACCCCGGCAGTTGGCCCCCACAGTGGGGCCCCCATATTGCCCCGTAGTGGGACCTCAGTAGCCCCCACAATGGGGCACCGGCAGTGGGGCCCCGGCAGTGGGGCCAGTAAGGTTGTAGGGGATAATCTCTGAATCTACAGAGCCGATTTTGAAAATTCTTTTACCTATTGCAAACTACGTTATTTGTGAGTGTTATAGGTTATATATACATATATTAACAACTAAAAATGTTTACCGCCCAACGAAGTGGGCACGGGTCAGCTAGTACTTAAATAATAACCTAGTACCTTAGAATCTGCTTAGAATAGAAATTTTTAATAAATAGAATTATTCAAAGTCTTAATGTACGTAAATAATAAAGAAATAAAAAAAGAAAATTACATTGAAATAATAGAAACAAAACAAATGAGTACTAGTATTTATTTACGGGTTATTCCCGCTCTTCCCCACGCGTTGTCCCCAGTGGGGACTAACGGGAAGGTTTATTCCCGTTCGTCCCCATGTAGTTAAATGTGAGGACAAACGGGAAGTAAATTTCCCGTTGGTCCCAACAGAAACAATTGAGCTAACTGCAGACTGTGACATTGTGTGGGACGCTACTTACGTCGATACACTTGCGCATTCCAATCTTCCGAGGACATCCGTGAGGGTTGGTGCGAAGTCAGATTTGGCCGAGGATTTCAAGAGGCACAAATATGCAGGTCTCGACAGAGCCTACGCATTTGCTCCCCTTGGAGTCGAGACCCTGGGTACGTGGGGTACCGAGACACTCCGAGGTTAAAAAACAATTATCTGTGCGGACGACGAGCGTGACCCAAGAGCTGGTGAGTATATCTGGCGCAGCGCATCATCATTGCAATGCAGCCAGCGTCTTGGGGACGCTTCAAAGTCTTTGTTAAGCTAAAGTAATAAGAAATGATGTTGATACGGACCAGTTGAGCTACCTGTATTTGCATCAGTCTGCAGTTGGTTCAATTGTTTCAACTGTACTCGTAAATGCTAGTTCTAATTGGTTTCTATTATTTGATTATAATTTAATAAAAATTATAATTTAAATAATAAGAAATTGTCTCCATTGGTGTCCTTCGTCAGCATCGAGCGCCCTTTGCGTCAAAGAAATACTTTGACTCCATCTTAAAACATTTACTCAAGTACCAGTAAAATAAGTATAAATAAAATATATTTCCAGACATAAACGAGTGCCTTGAGGCAGAAGACGACCTCTGCACGGCAGCAGACACGGTCTGCCACAACATCCCTGGCACGTTCAAGTGCGTACCCATCAAGAAACGGGACCTGGGCATCAGCTGCCCGCCCGGGTTCAAGAGGAACGTAGAGAACCAAGTTTGTGATGGTAAGGATCCCTAGATAATCATTTCAATGTCACACCAAGGTCACACACACATACCTAATTCTAAAATTGTAAGATGCAATAAATGGTGAGGTAATTATTAGTAGATTCTGCCCGCCCTGGTTCAAGAAGAACGTAAAGGGCCAAGTTTGTGATGGTGAGGATTCTATGTTACCTAGCCTTAGGATCAGATCACTTGAATGTATAACGATTGCTCAAAAACCGAGAAAGGCGTTAATGCTCTAATAAGCTATAGAAGCGCCAATGAATCATTTTTTTTCATGTGATCCAAGTCTGCCAGCTTCTTAAAATGTATAATTAATGTACCAAGGTCAAAATCTATCTACTTGGAATTATATGGGGATATGGGTTCACTTCAATGTGCTACCATTGTTCAAAATTCTGTAAAAAAATTTAGTACTTACACGGTGAAACAACGAGGTAGAAATAGACCTCATCCTAGGCGCCTTCGGTCATTCGCTCCTGCTTCCGCTGCTCATTGAAAATGGACCCTTTGAACGTCAACCAAATCTCTCAAAATGTATTACAAGCTAGATTGACTTCACCTTGACTCTCCCCTTTCAGACATAAACGAATGCCAGCTCCCCCGCCCCCCTTGCCCCAAGTATCTCTGCGAGAACACCATCGGGGGCTACAAGTGCAGCGGCAAACCTGGCAAGCCGTTTGAGGAGCTGGCGCCAGGGGTTGCCCGGCCCACGGATCCACCTTCTCCTGAGGAGGACACCTCGAAGAATGATATCTGCCCGCCTGGATTCAGAGCTGGGGTGGATGATGAGTGCGATGGTGAGATGTACAGTTTTGTTTTAAAAATTTCATCTTAATAATAGATACTCATAATTTCTTTTTGAGGCTGTGCTTAATTTGTTAGGCAACGACGACGTAATAGTTATATTTCAATACAAAAGACTTCAACGCGCTCCTCCGTACAATTTCGCTTGTAAGCTCAATGCGCAAACGCACGCATTGGTTATTGGTGTGCTGACTGATCAGGGGTTTCTTTATACAACACTACAAGTAAAAGAAAGAAACATAAGCCATTAGAGAAGCACAAATAATGTCGGCATGTTTCCTTGCAATATAGGAAAAAGATAATTATTCCTCTACGCTAAATTCAGAGGTAAAATTGCGAAGCTTCCTTCCTTTATAGATAACTATATAACAAATTTTAAATATCTATACAACTTTATAGATAACTATACAACTTTATAGATTACTATACAACTTTATAGATTACTATACAACTTTATACATCAGTATACAACTTTATAGATAACTATACAACTTTATAGATTACTATACAAATTTATAGATTACTATACAACTTTATAGAAAACTATACAATTTTATAGATTACTATACAACTTTATAGATTACTATACAACTTTATAGATAACTATACAACTAGAACTAGATAACTAGAACTTTATAGATAACTATACAACTAGATAACTATCCTTTATAGATAACTCCGTAATATTTATTGCTTTTATCATATTCTAAAAATTATTTCTCTGATAGAGTAACTACATTGGTGTCTAATTTATCTATTTACATCGGTGTTTGGTGTGAAGCAAAATTTATGACTTTCCAATTCATGTTCACAGACATTGACGAATGCAAAGAGACCTCCGACGACTGCCAGCATCTCTCCCAGCACTGCATCAACACTCACGGCTCCTTCTTCTGCCAAGACCATGTCTCCAAGCGATGTGCTCCTGGTTTCAAGGTCAACACGTCCACGGGGATATGTGAAGGTAAGTCCAAGTCAAGATGTCATTAGCACTGCATCAACATACACATCTCTTTTTTCTGCCAAGACCAGTGTCTAAGCGATGTGCGATGGCTTCAAAGTCAACATGACCATTGGCATCTGTGAAGCTGATTCTTATGAATTTATGACAATATATACTCCTGTGACCGACATCAGATTTTACCAGGCATCTCGGTTCCGAGCTGTCTCTCGCTATAAGCATAGACTTAACGATCGTCTAATACTTCGTCAATTCAGCAGCACTTAAGTCGGTCGAATGGTTTAAGTCTTGATGTTTTCCTTCTTACGCCTTCTTGACAGTCCGATCTTGCCAGAAAGATAAATTTTAAACTCGCCTATGAATCTTATGATATTCGGTTCAGCGGACAAATCTTCTGCCATCAGGTTAAATTTTAGCCTGGCCAGCATTTGAAGTTCTACATATAACGTTAGTAGCTGTCTGATTTTAAGAATCTGGCCATTATTTGACTTCATTATAACGTTATTGCTGACTGATTTTAGGAGATGGTTTAATGTAAAGGTTTTGTTGTTTTCCAGATATCGACGAGTGTGAGGAGAGCAGTGAAGTTTGCAGGAGAACAGAAGTCTGCGTCAACTTGCCCGGAGCTTACAATTGCAAGTCCAAGATCAGCCAACTGCCTAAGTTAGTAGAAATTTTGCAATGGAGGATGCTATACGCAATCTTTTAACAGTTATACCAGCAAAATTGGCTTAGATAAACTTAACGTTAGGCTATACCTAATAGATTTTCTTACTTTCAGGCTTACAACCAAAAACTGCCAAGAAGGAACCAGATTAAAACCAGGCGGAAAAATATGCGAAGGTACATTTTAAAAATTAAAAAACCATTTTTGTTCTTGACCGCTGGCAATAGGCCAACTGAGACCGACCTACACTAAATAATCCATGGAAAAAAAAAATTATTGTTCAAATTAATGGAACGCCAAAGAATGGCCTTCACCGTTGGCTAGTATTAAATAATTTTGTATTATTATTATAATGCCACTGCCAGGCAAAAGCGTGAATTAATAATATAAAATCAATATTGTTTATCTAATTTATTGCAATATAATGGAAACAGAATATTATCCATCCATGGTTCCATTGATTAGGCCTATATAAACTTGTTGCCCAGGACTCTGAAGCAGCCCAGACAAACAATCTTTCTATTTTCAGACATAGACGAATGCCGCGAGGGCACCCATCTTTGCGACCAGTTCCAAAACTGCATCAACACGTTTGGGGCTCACGAGTGCCGCTGCAAGAACGGCTTTGAGCTGGACACTACTTCTGGTTCCTGTGAAGGTACGTGGTCTGGAGTGTGTAAGCAAGCACCGTTCGTTGATCAACAGGATACGCAGCGGGTTTTGCGATATCCAAGCGCGATATTTCAACCAAACGGAAAGAAAAATACACCTAAGCTTGACAAATTCGGAAGGCAATTTCGCAGAGGGCGAACGTGTCCTATGAAAATAATCCGCTCCCGTTCATCTTTGAAAACGGAACCTTGTAAAGCAAGATCAATGCGAATTCTTATTTGCTGATCATTGTATTTCCGACTGAAACCATGTCATAATATTATCGTAGAACTATATTTCCATGAGCTTAGGATCTTATACTACCTACCCATAGTTTCTATACCACATAGAATCAGCTGATCGCTCTCTGTTTCATAGAATTTAGGTCCTAAAACTCAACCTTTCAGATGTGGACGAATGTGCCCTAAAGCTGGACAACTGCAGCCCTGGCCTGACGTGCCTGAACGTGCTGGGTTCCTTCACGTGCACGCGGCAGCCCCCAACGAGCCGGCAGACCACCACCAGTACCACGGCAGCACCCGGTGACTACGAGTATTATTACTCTGAGTAAGTCGATTCTTCCGTTTATTCCCAATTGTCTTGTGCAATTGTTCTGTACAGGACAACGGGGATGTCTTTTGTCCCTGTTCTCCCAGTTGGTTCTTCAGCCAGATGGGACGACGATCTGCGAAAGGACGCGTGAAGATATGGTAAGGATATGGTAAGCTGAAGATTTACTATGGCGCTGGGGAGGCTTTTGTCCAGCTGTGGACTAATATAGGCTGATGATGATGAAGAGGGTTCTTTATTCACAAAGAAAATAATTATCAAAGAATAGAAACAAGTTAGAAATAATATTTACAATTGAAACAGTTGAGCTAACTGCAGAACAAACAATCTAGAGGTAGCCCAACTGATCCATATCAATACCAGTCGGATGCGTCCCCAAGACGCGGTGCATAAGTAAGAGCTACTTACTAGTCACGGTCAATAGTCTTTCGTTTAGGTAAGTACAAAAGGGTTGTCAAGTTTAGGCTAAAGAAATCCAGGGTCATCCATTAGATTTGGATGGGGTTGATTAAATAAGTTGACGATGGGTATCATCAAACTCGCAGTGTGTTTATGTATGCGAGAAACACATGATAGAAGAGTAAGGCCCAAGGCTGCTAGAAATCTTAGACCACGACAAAATAAAAATAAAATCAGTTTATTGTATGCAAAAAAAGACCCATATCGCACAAAAAACACAGTGGTAACACAAGAGAATAAATAAGTATAGGTTACTTATTTTATATAATCGTCCATGTAGACAGAAGTCCAATGTTTGCAAAATATATCAAGCAAGCTGATAGTATGATTATGAAGTCATCTTACATCATTTATTCTTTGATTAACTTGCTTCTCATTAAAATAATGACTTCAATCATCTTAATAGGGCCTTGTTCATGGTTCAAGTAAAATTTCCTTGTGTAATTTTTCATTACTCTTGGTCTTTCACAGTGAAGACAACTCAACAGACAACGAAGTCCTCCCCACTCCACCGAAACCTACTCCAAAACCCACTACCCCTAAACCCACCACACCCCCACCGACAACTACATCCACACTCAGACCCAGACCTTCCTACCCAACAAGAACCACACCAAAACCAACCAGAAGACCATACACGCCCTACAGACCAGCTAATAGAAGGCCACCGACAGAGAGGCCAACGAGACCTGAAGATGGACCAGAATCACCAACCTCTGATGATAGAAATCCAACGACTCCCGAAGATAGGCGACCAGATTCAACTCCAACAACTCCCGAAAACCCTAGACCTGTTTACACCCCGTATACACCAAGCAGACCTGATTATCCAATAGACAACGATCCTAGAAGACCTAGTGATAGAACACCGGATAGGAGACCAGTCTATAATCCTTACGGCTCTGACAGACCAGAAGACCGAACACCAGTCAGAAGACCGGTTGAAGCTACCACACCAGAAGATCCTATCGATAATGATCCTAGTAGACCAGAAGACCCCAGAAGACCAACAAATACTGTCCCCTCATATCCTCCTATGCCTACCCTACCTCCTAGACCTACGGATCCTACTACACCAACAGCCCGTCCTACCGATCCTAGCAGACCAACAAGACCTTATTATCCTAGAAGACCAGAGTATCCCAGAAGACCAGATGACCCCAGAAGGCCAGGGGGGCGAAGGCCTTCATATAGACGACCCACGAGCACAGAAGTACCAACCACGACTGCAGTGGCTCCAGGATTCAACCCTGATGATGTCCACTGCCTGTATGGATTTGAAAAGGACGCAAACGGAAACTGTATTGGTTAGAAAATTAAATAAAACAAATAATTATTATAGATTATTGGAAATTTTTTGACCAAATCAAAAGTTCAAAAGTAAGCAGAGCTTGTCTTTTGGTTACTACAAACTTTGTCATGCGGCGGGAATCGAACTCCCAACCATTTGCCTGGCAGACGGACCTTCGCCCACTGAGGCACTGATGTCTTCGGAGAATTTAAACCAACATTACGTACGTAATCAACAACGAACCCTTATTTTTTGCTATAATTGGAATGGAGTTAAAAACACTTCAGAAAAATTTGCTACTATTTAACTGCTGTAAAACTCTTCAATCTAATGTAAGACAGTCCGCCGGAAAAAGTGTTCCTACAGAATGTTACCAACATCTTTTTTTTCTGGTATTTGTCTATATTTTTGTTTCGTAATGTTATATTTTGTTATGTTGTTTGATGCAGAGAAAACGTTGACTGTTGCAAACGGGTTCAACTCTGACCTGCACTGTTTGACCGGCTTCGAGAAGGACCGATATGGAAACTGTGTCGGTAGGTCCTCTCACCTATAAATAAGGTGCCATTAATGATAGTCGTCTGGTAGAAATCTCTACACCTAGCTTTAATTTGACGTTAGTAAGGGCGCATACACATAGAACATCCGTTTTTACAGGATCCTGTTAAGCGGATCCGTCGCTACTGGAGGTAATATTCACACAGCATTTACAGGACCGATTCAAGCCTCGCGCAGTTTCGATCCTATAAAACGGATCAGTGTTTCCTTTGTGTGTAGGCTTTTTACTGGATCCGGAATACTGTCATGTGTATGAACTAGCTCATACAATATAATATACGCCAATAACGTATCCGTTAAAACGAACTTGTTAAACGGACTGCTGCAATCGGTATTTTTGACTGGATCCAGAATACTATCATTGTGTTTGAACTAGCTCGTACAACTACATACGCCATTAACGTTTCCGTTAAAACGGACTGCTGCATATTTTGTCGGACCGGTATTTTTTACTGGATCCGGAAAACTGTCTTGTGTGTGAATGTGCGCGCCATCACGGGAAAATAAACGGATCCAATAAAGCGGATGCTGTTTGTATGAGCTCTGTCAAGAGGTGATCGTGACGTCTGATTTTTGAATGGGATTTGCATAGTTCCGTGTCCGCACGATAGAGGCTCTGTACCAAATCTTACAGAAAAAGGAGACGTCACGATCACGACTCGTTACTAACGTCAAATATACTCGCTCCCTGATGATTTCAAGATCTTGGTGGAGGTATTCTAACAATACCAATAGAGTTTTTCGGTCCGCTTCCAGACGTAAACGAGTGCGATAAAGGGCAGCACACCTGCAGTTCCCTGGAGGTCTGCGTGAACAAAGCCGGGGGCTACACTTGCGAGTGTATCTCTGGCTTCAAGCGCGCTGATGATGGCTGGTGTGTGGTCATCGCTACTAGTACTACCACTACAACCACCACTACTACTACTAGGCGGCCATTCGTTAACCGGGGTAAGAGTAATCTATATCATCATCATTATCATATCAGCCCATACGTCCACTACTGGACATAGACCTCCCCATAGGACGCCACAAATAGCGGTCCCGAGCCGCCTCCATCCATCGACTCCCTGCGATCTAATATCTACTAGTTAATAATATATAAAAATTAGCTGCTGCCCGCGGCTTCGACCGCGTTTTATCAGGATAAAAAGTAACCTATATTGTTATTTCAGGTCCCGAACTATACCAAATTTCAGCTCAATCAGTTCAGTAGTTTTTGCGTGAAAGAGGAACAAACTTTGACATTTATAATATTATGATAGTTTTAATAAATACAACGATTGATTTAGGATGAAAAATGCTGAATAAGTATATTCAAAAGTAGGTAGGTAAGGAAAGTAGGTAGGCTTACCTACTGTATTCTCTTTGTCGGTAGTCAATTTGCAATTCATAAAAGTTTGAACCGAACAATGTTTTGGGAAGGATAAATCGGTTTAGCGGCTTTGTTGGTGTCTGGGGTGTCAAAAGTTCCTTTTCTTAAAAGTAAGCTAGAGAAAACCTTTGAATAGCACTCTGTTTTAACTTCTTTGATCTTATTTGTGTTTCCTGGGTTTCCTTGTATTTCTAGTAAAACCAGCAAAACATACACACTTACCTAACTAAAACCGAGAAAAAAAGAATGAAGAGAATTTTGCTCTCACTGATAATATCGTCTTTCAGTGCCTTCCACCCCCGAGTGGAACTACCACCCGCTGACCCCTCGCCCCGCGCCCCGCCAGCCGGACTACTCCCTTACACACCCCGGGATCTGCAACGATCTGGGGTACAGGTTCGATCTGGTGCAGGGGAAATGTATTGGTAAGGAAGGACTTTACGTTCAATTTCAATATATTTATTATTCAACTGGTTGATCCCTGCCCACTTCGTTGTGCGGTAAACAATTTCACTCGTTAATACATAGGTATATACCCTATGACTATGACACTCACAAATAACGTGGCTTTCTACAGGTAACAGATTTTTTTAATCGATTTATTAGATCCGAAGATTATCACCTACACACTCACAAACTTTAGCTCTTTCTAATATTAGTATAGATTAGAACGGTCAAACAAATAACCACTTACACCAATGAATTAAGATAAAATTTTGACAATCAAAAAATTACAAATATCAAATAAGAAATACATACGTTGCATTCTAAAGCAGAGATATTCACTTAGTATTGTTTTTGTGTAAAGCGGAGATTAACAAAAATATTATAAGTTGTCATAATCCCCAACGGATTAAGACAACTTATGATTTTTACAGTCAGCTTCAAATTGATATGAGCGTCTAGAGTAGTCAAAATAATCTGGAAAACATAAAAACAACTTGATATACGCAGTTCGAATCATCATATTGTTGTAAGCACCTAAGGTGTTCAAAATATCTTACTACTCATTGTTTCATATTTATATGAGCAGTCAGGGTGTTCAAAATTATCTTAGCAAACAAAGAATGCGGGTCTAAAAAATATAGTTAAAAACTAAAACCCGACTACATAAAAGTCTTAAACCAGCGGTCACCTATTGTCCATAGCATTTTCTTTTGATACTTAGGTAGCCGGAGACCTTTGTTACTAATTGTACCCTAGGTATATGGGGTGGGTGCCTACGACTACCTAAGTATCAAAAGAAAATGCTATGGACAATAGGTGAACGCTTGTTTAAGACTTTTATGTAGTCGGGTTTTAGTTTATAACTATATTTTTTATACCTTTTTGCTAATAGTTTGAGAATCGTTAACCTCACAAAAGTTTGAGAAACGGTTTCGGAAAGTACAAACAAAGACCTTTGCAACGATACCACACACAAGCATATTTACTTACATTGAGATTTTCGACCTTTTCTTAGACCCCCGCTATCTCGTTAGACCCCCACTTTTATCTGACGTCACATAGCCTATAACCATTGGGCTATTAAGACGAATCATACGACACCTCATTTGTTGAAATCGGACCAGTAGTTTCAGCGCTACGTGGGAACATAAAAATCGGCTACATACATACATACATAGGGTCCTAAATCATAACCCTGCGGTAGTCGGGTAATAAAAATTGATAAGAACTTGATGAGAATAGGTTGTACTTTAGATATAAATAAGTTGTTTATTTTCCCTCACGCAGGTAATCAAGCTTAAAGATTACAGCTTTGATAACTTGATGTAGAATACCTACATGTGCAGTAAGCCATACGCTAATGCAAGAATACATATCTAGATGGACACATGATTAAAAAAAAGTATATTCGAACATGAAAAAATCCTAGAACAAATTAACGTGGTTCAGAATCGGCCGTTCGGCTTACCGTGTAGTACAAACTTATAGGGCTCGCATGGAATGGATTCCATGCGAGCCCTATAAGTTTGTACAGGAGGTGGACCTCCACCCTATCTACGAAAGGAAACTGGACGAATTTTCATTCATTTATTAACATGGATCATCTGAATCGTCCTGATCTGTCTCTTGCTCCAAACCAATTGTATTCTAATTTTTTTACAAATGCTTGTTAAACTTTCACTTTTCTCCAGATATCGACGAATGCCTGGAGAAGAAGCACACATGCACCAGTATCGAGGAGTGTGTGAACATGGACGGAGGCTTCCGCTGCGTCTGCGGCCCCCAGTGTCGGGCTGAAGAGGACCGGCATATGGGCAGAGGTAACTCATAGTTTAAAAGTACCTAACTCCAATGTTTTTTTCTGTGTAGTTTACGTCATTTTAAAACTATTCCGTGTGATAGATGTTCATCATAATGGTTGGACCATCTCAAACGTGTATTTTTGCCGCGGCCTTAATTGTATGGCAAATTATTATTATCTTCTATGCTGTTTTAACAAAGAACCAACCACCAGAAGGTGCCTAGTTGTTTCTTCTAATAAAGTCGCAGGAAAAAAGAAGGCTCTCTGAGAATCAGAATCAGAAATATATTTATTGTTCACTGTTGTACAATAGATCTTATAAAATAGTGTAGTTTCAACGGCTTATCTAAGAGTATATCAGACATACAATAACAATTTGTCAATAGGGTTGGTCCGTAACGTAACTTCATTGTGGGTACCTCCTTTAAAAGCTTCCCTTTCCTCCAGTGCCCGTCGAGCCCTCACCACAACCACAGCCCCGTCAGCCAGCAGACCCAGCCAGCAACGTCATCACAGTCGGTTCCCAGTACGGCCAGCGCGGCCCCTGGTCTCCAAGACCTACCAATGCATACACCAACAATGGGGATGTGATCACCTCATGTCCTTGGGGGTACAAACTGACGTCTGAGAAACGGTGTTATGGTGAGAGGATAGAAAAAAGGAAAGCTTTGATATTCTCCAATATAATCTATCTTTACTTATGTATCTTATACATCCGTGTCGAGTGGCAATTTTAAGTAGTCACTTGTATTAAAAATTGTACTAGGTCCTTGCTCAATCTTAGCCAATGAATGGCGTAAAATTGTAACAAGTAGATCAGCATCTTCTGACTAATGTACAAAGCAATATCTTGAAAGCGGTCATGAAGACTAAATTAGGTCAGCTTGAAAAGTGAATTTTAATAGAGACACAATTCTATATGGTAAAAAAGTCAAACATACAAACAACGTCACCAGTAAGAAAAGTCAAACATGACATTGCAAAGAAAAACGGCGCATTACGAATGAAAGTTATCATTAACATCAACCGGTACAACATGATCATTAATTTTCCAGACATCGACGAATGTGCCCTCAACGCGTCCTCTTGTGGGCCCCAGCAGCGCTGCGAGAACTTCTACGGAGGCTACTCCTGCCAGTGCCCTGCCGGACACAAGCTGGCTGGGCAGAACCGCTGCGAGGACATCGACGAGTGCGTCCACGGGAACGTAAGTCACTATAGAAGTAAGCAAGTAGTATCTACGTATGCGAACTTCTACGGAGGCTACTCCTGCCAGTGCCCCGCCGGACACAAGCTGGCCGGGCAGAAACACTATAAAAGTAAACAAATACATAGGCCACGTATTTAACTCTTCGTGCTTTTGGCATTCGATCTTCTATAAAACGCGGAGACTTTCAGGAAATAATCGCAAAACTCCCAATATCTCTGGAACTATGGAAGCTTTGCGGATTTCACTAATTTGTAGGTAATCTTAAATTCCTCTATATTACCCTGACTTCCTCATCTATACAGGAAACATATTTATAGCAGAACTTCGTTACCTCTGGTACGATGGACCTACGTACAAAAGATTTCAACGCGCACCCGCCTCCCATCGAAAGCAAAAAAATTAAGACAGAAAGAATAACATATCTTTATTTTATTAACAGAATTTAGGTACTACAATAACTTGTACACAAGTCTTAATTTAGAGAAAAAACATCTTATGTACTTAACCTACTTAGGTACGTTGACAAAATTGGCTCCTCTTTTCTTAAAAGTCGATTAAAAATAGACAAGGTAATTATCTAACCTAACCTAACTATACAACGTAGGTAGTGTAAAATGTAATTCTCTCTTCCAGCCATGCTCCTTCAACTCGCAATGCATCAACACAGTGGGCTCCTACCGCTGCGAATGTTCTTCTGGTTTCCGCAACGCACCAAGCAACGACAAAGTCTGCGTTGATGTGGACGAATGTACTGAGATGGGGAATGTTTGTGAGCAGCATTGTTCTAACGCCTGGGGCGGGTACAGGTGTTACTGTAATCGGGGTTTCCGATTGGCCAGTGATAACAGGTAAAAATCTACTCTAGATGAGTTACTAGTACGAACTCATTGAAATTGAACTCATTAGGACTAATCTTCGTTTTTAGTGATGTCTGTCCTGAACACTGAGTTGAGTGATACTACACGTATATCAATGGTCCTGAAACAGTTGTTAGTTATTGCACAGTTGTTTGTGTACCGCGAAACGGAGTGTGGGAAGGGAAGACCTCCCACACGAAGGACCGACGTCATTGTAGCGGTCGCAGGGAATCGTTGGATGGAGCTCGCTATTAGTGGTGTCGTTTGGGGGAGGCCTATGTGCAGCTATGGACGTATACGTGCTGATGATGATGTCAGTTTTGTTACTTATTGAACCAAATAGTTTGAATAAGTACCATTTGTGAATCAGGGGCTCTTACCAGGCTGTTAACTACTAATTTAGCTTAAGCTAGACCCTATTTCCTTCTGTAGAACCTGTGATGACGTAAACGAGTGCGAGGAATGGTCTTCAATGCGAGGCACCCGCGCTAAACTGTGCGGTGGAGAGTGCATCAACGTACACGGCAGCTACAAGTGTGGCTGTCCGTCTGGGTACCGGCTATCTGAGGACCAGAGGAGCTGTATTGGTAAGAACAAGGACTATAGTCGCTAAGTTGCTATCGCTGGTTGAGGCTAGACTCCAGAACACAGTGCTCCAAGAGCGCCAAATTGTATCAATACAAATTGGCGTGGATGGTTCCAATCTCTAGTCCTTACTTAGTTTATTCAGCAGATTTTGGCACCCAATGGCCAATATGTGTAAGTAAACCCACAGATATAAAAAGGGACATGATCATATTAATACATTGAGGTATCAGGGGGAGCTCCTTGGTCCATCTATGCACCAAGATCCTGACGACCACTTTTTTTTTAAATTCCGACTATTTACCTACCACAATCGACCGTTCTCCACTCGAAAATTCCCTACAAAAATACCCAAACATAAACTACAAAGTACTGATATTGGTTTTACACTTCTTATCCTCTCCGTGGTTTTACACCAGTAAGCGCGTTAACTAGATTGCTCAAATTGATCACCGATTACGATTTTTTGTCACGACTCAGAAAGACCGCTGTTTAGCTATCTGACGGAGAGGCACAAGCTGAAATGAACTTTTTAGCAGTTTTACAGCTATAAAATGTTTTTTCCAGACTCAGAACGATCAATGAAATGCCATGACTTCTTACAGATATCGATGAGTGCGAATCCGGTGAAGCGACCTGCGCGGGGTCATCGTACCCGGGCCAGGTGTGTCAGAACACGCGGGGTAGCTATCACTGCCACCAGATCGAGTGCCCCCAGGGGTATCGGCTGGAGTCCAAACAGTAAGTCCTTATTTAAAAAGACGCCACGTCTATGTGATGTTCTCATAACTCGGAATAATTATGTCCAATGAAAGGCTGTTATGAAATGAATCCTTTTCCAGGTCTAGTCTTTCTACCGATAGTTGCTGTCAACATAAATAGTCTGTAGAATGTTTGCGTGATATAGGAGGTGGATTTTTGGATTTCAAAGTCTATCCTCGCGCATAATTCAACCTTAAACCTCGTTTCCAGCCGCTGCAGCAGGATCCAGCGGTCCTGCGCGATCTCTGACTGGGAGTGCTTGCAGCGTCCCGGCAGCTATAGCTACAACTTCATCACGTTTGTTGCCAACATCTACATACCTTCGGGGAGCGTGAGTAACACCTAATTCTAAGTGGGGGAACTGAGATCTGCACTGACATCTCGCAACAAAATTTGACTCCCAACATTTGTGAAAAAATATAATAATATTGATCATATGTATTATATTATATATGTTTGCAACAGTCTGCAGTTGGCTCAATTGTTTCAATTGTAAATGCTAGTTTAATTTCTTTATATTATTTGATTGTTATTTTCTTTGTCAATAAAGACTTTATGTAATTAACTTATATTATATATTTTAAAAGATTAGTAATTCTTTCTTCTTATTTGTGTTATTTTATACGCACTCTTGTATGTATGTAGGTACCTACCTATTTAATAAAATAACCAAAATACAAACCTAATCAAAGAACTGTGGGGGCGAGTCCATTTGACGTTAGAAACGACACTTGATCGTGACGTCTCATTTTTCTATAACAGCCCGGCTACACGCTCAAACATTTGTGCATGCATGATTGCACAAACCAGTTTGCGCAAGCAAGATGAGCCCGGCTACACGCTCCATCTTGCTTGTGCAAACTGGTTTAAGCTCGGCCACACGCTCCATGTGTGCATGCATATTTGCACAAATTTTCAATATCGGCCCATAAATGGCGGAGATATCGCGTAACATACATAAAAAACATAAAGACGAATTGATAACCTCCTCTTTTTGAAGTCGGTTAAAAAGAGACGCCACGATCAAGTCTCATTACCTACGTATAACGTCGAATAGACTCAAACCTCCGTTTACACCATTCTCTCGGCAACATACGTACCTACCATACCAACCAAATGATCTTTCGAGCTTCCAACAAAAACTCAGAAAATCCTCAATGAAAAGCCATTGATTACTTCTTTCCCCATCAGGTGGATCTCTTCACGATGCACGGCCCGTCGTGGAGTGAGTCGGTGGTGAGCTTCGAGCTGAGGATGATCCGCGTACAGGCCTCTCCAGGAGTTACCCCGGCTGATCTGAGATGCTTCGAGTAAGTACCAACTCAAGGGAGGACTACAAACCGCCATTGGTATTTTTTTTTGAAAATGTTCGATTGTGTCGACTCGATTTCACAAAAGGGTGCTTAGTTTTGTAATTTAAGCTCATGTCTATAGAAACATTAAATTTGAACTGATGTCGCCTCCGCCAAGAAAACGCCTAAACATGATTTGTTACCCGGTTCGATTCCCTGCGTGGTGACTTCCCTCGGTATCGACTTACCTGGGTTTCGAACATGAATTTGCTTAGAATACAGTTAGTTTAAAGTGTTTTAGTTTTCAAATATTCAACATTTATTAAATGTACCCAAAGATATGATTACCGGTAAAGCTTAACGGAGCGTTACGTCGCTAAAGCCAATTTCTTCTTAAGTATCAAAGTGATTTATTTCCCCTAGATCTTACAGGAATCTTGGATACATCACAAAATTAAAATTACATAAGTAAAAATGAACTGATCACATTGTTTTTTTTTTTTCACTTTAATATTTTTAAGGTAACGCAAAGAAGCCAACAAGAAACGTTAGGTTGTTAGTTTTTGAGTTGGAGCAAAACTCGACTCAAGCTTTTTTTAAGCTAGATAATCTGATATTTTAAGGATATGTTTACAATTTGTTTGAATTTATTTACTGATAATTAATTTTTACAATTCATCATAATAAAATTAATCTTCTGTTTATGTGAAAATAGTTGGTCAAGATCGATCACTGACCAATAGATCGATAACTGAGCATAGTTTCATTATATGTCAGGGCTCATACACACAGCATCCGTTTTACTGGATCCGTTTATTTTCCCATGATGGCGTATGTACATAGTTGTAGGAGCGAGTTTTCACACCTGACAGTATTCCGGATACAGTAAACATTTTTTTCCAGTAGCTAAAATCCCGTTAAAAACGGTCCGGTAACAATCGTTTACTGGATCCGGAATACTGTCAGGTGTGTTGTTCCTATAACTACATACGCCATCACGGGAAAATAAACGGATCTAGTAAAACAGATGCTGTGTATATGCACCCTTAGAATTTTGACTGTGGAGGGAAAATTGTCTAACTATGATTTCTCCTTCCAGCATGCGTCCATCCAACAACGTCTGCGTGATTTCCCTCCTCTGCTCCCTGCCAGGGCCTCAAGTAGCCGAGCTGGAGCTATCCATGTCTCTGTACCAGCGAGGGTTGTTCGCTGGCAAGACCGTCGCTAGGCTGGTGGTCATAGTATCTCAGTACGACTTCTAAAACCATCCTTCTGTTCAGTATATCAAGCACTGAGGTTGTTGTCTAGGGTATAAATAAATAAATAATTCTGGACAATTCACACAGCATTATGTAGACACAAGCTAAGCAGAGCTTGTGTTGTGGGTACTAGATAACTGATATACTTAATATAATTCATAGATAGATATTTTTTATTATACATAGAAAACATCCAGAACACCCTGAACAAATATTTGCAGATTGTACAAACATTTGTCCCGAGGCGGGAATCGAACCCGTAACCCCGTAGCTTTCACGTGTCCGTGTCAGATATACATTGCGTGAATTGGTGAAGTTGAATGATAGAATTACAAAAATTTTACGCATTCGATGATAGTGTGACGAAATATTTAATTATTCTAGACAACAATCCATGTGGTTGGCTGTTAGATTAAGTACCAAAGATACATTATGAGTAGGTATGAAATAATACTATGTGCAACTCAATAAGATACTCCGATTTAGAATCCAAGATATTTTATGTCAACAAAGACATTTATGAATGAAAACTTGACAAAAACTGATAACAATAACAGAAAAGAACAAGGTAAAGCAAAGTTATCACTAATAACTAAAACACAAACTTCAACAACGTATAATCTCACGTGTGTGGCAAAATATTATATTTGCATTCGAAAACAAACGAAGGAATTAAATTATGAATGAACGCTTTCAAAAACAAAATTGTTTCGACCTTCTGTGCTTTGCTTCGATTATACATCCTTCATCTATGATTATACCAATGTCGTTAAATATTTTCCATCCTGGGTTTTGTAAATTTTTTGTTTACAAAAAATATTCAAGTTCTTGAATTGGAGTATAGTAGTTTTTTTGTGAATACATCTTTTGAAATCTGTAAAGTGCTGTAGCAAAAATACAATCATTATACTGTTTTTGTAGAGACACTTCGTGAAGAAGAGAAGATAGGTACTTACCAGTGTAATAAGAATAAGTTATACAACTACAAGTGATATTTTTCAAAACAATAAATCGTAGAAAATGTTTGCTTAATTTATTTACTATTTACTTATACCATAGAATAATAATAACCTGCAGAGCAGCTTGTGGCGAGCTGTTGGCAAGTAGCGACACCACGGGTATACCGAGTGCTCCCGGGGAAGTTCCTGGTTCTCGTCTCCGCTTGCGGAGTGGTATCCTAAGAGAACCAGATCCCCACCTCTTGCTTGCCTTCATTGGCCGGTCTGAGTGGAGTCGCGAGAGATGCATCTTAGGATGTAGACTCGGGGGTGGAAGTGTCTAATGGCGTAATAATGAGGAAACCAGCTCACGTGTCTTCGTGATGGTGAAATCGGAGCCGCACCTCTCGACACAATTTAGTCGTTTGCACCGATGTTGTTCCTTTACCGGCATTTACGCCGACATTTTGAGGAACCCATCCAGCATTCGGTAAGCCACCGTCTGCCGCTTGTCACAGTATTGAGAGTATGTTTATGGCAGGCGTCCATAGTCTCCCCATAGCCCAATTACCCAGTCCATACATTCATTACCATAACATGTTTTTTTTTGTGTTAATTTCATTTTCCTTGAAACAGTCTCTACACCTGGCCGATATCATCTTCGGGTGTATCATATTGTGCAACCGAGGATGATACCCGCTATGTGTAGCTCTCATATAGGGCCTCTGTGCTGTTGGCTTCGGCTCCATGCAAGCCTCCCAAAGGACCGGGTCACTATATGGCCCGTGATCATGGAAATGAGAAACAGAATCTATACTTATAATAAAACTGTAACAGGTCCAATTCTGTACATTGAAGATATTTTGAATTTTTTTTTTGGAGAGTACTCTATTATCGATACTGATGCCAAAAATTATTTTTTTCCATCATGTCTGTCTGTATCTTGGCCGCGCATAGCACCGAAACTACTGAACGTATTGAAATGAAACTTGGCAGGATTTGAGTTCATACTACGAGGAAGGACATAGGATACTTTTTATCCCGGATTACAATAGGGTTCATTTAAGAGAGGGGATGAAAGTAAAATTTGTTGGCTGCAGATAACGCCGGAACTACTGAATGTATTCAAATGAAACTTGGCTGGATTTGAGATCATACTATGATGAAGGACATCGGATACTTCTTATCCCAGATTTCAATAGGATTCCCTTGGGAGAGGGGATGAAAGTAAAATTTTTTGGCTGCGCGTATCGCCGTAACTACTAAATGTATTCAAATGAAACTTAAGGACATAGGATACTTTTTATCCCGGATTTTAATAGGGTTCCCTTGGGAGAGGGGATGAAAGTAAAATTTTTTGGCTGCGCGTAGCGTCGAATCTACTAAATGTATTCAAATAAAACTTGGCAGGCTTTAAGTTCATACTATGAGGAAAGACATAGGATACTTTTTATCCCGGATTTCAATAGGGTTCCTTTGGGAGAGGGGATGGAAGTAAAATTTGTTGGCTGCGCATAGCGCCGAAACTACTGAATGTATTCAAATGAAACCTGGCAGAATTTGAGTTCATACTAAAGACATGTATACTTTTTATCCCGGATTTCAATAGGGTTCCTTTGGGAGAGGGGATGGAAGTAAAATTTGTTGGCTGCGCATAGCGCCGAAACTACTGAATGTATTCAAATGAAACCTGGCAGGATTTGAGTTCATACTATGTTGAAAGACATGGATACTTTTTATCCCGGATTTCAATAGGGTTCCTTTGGGAGAGGGGATTAAAGTAAAATTTGTTGGCTGCGCATAGCGCTGAAACTACTGAATGTATTCAAATGAATCCTGGCAGGATTTATGTTCGTACTACGAGGAAGGTCATGTAATACTTATACATGTATTAATTATCCTGGAATTCGTTAAGGTTCCCTTGGGAGTGGGGATGCTACGCATAGCGCCAAATAGCGCAAAAACTACTGAATGGATTCGAATGATACTTAGCATGATTTGAGTTCATACTACGAGGAAGGACATAAAATACGAGTCCATACCCCAAAGCCAACAAAATTATTACACAATAATTGTTATTAATGCCGATAAACGACCTACAGGACAGCATTCGGTTGGTTAAAAGCTCTCGCTACCAATGATGTTGCCGTCGTCCTGGTAGATCAGCACTGTGACAGGCCGGACATTGTGCTGCGTACCCAGGATGACCGCTTGCAATGCATTGGCGAAACGCACCAGGCATGTGATGCTCTTCAGTCTCTACTCGCTTATATACCTACTGTCGTGGCGAAGACGGATATAACTTTGATCTTCGACATGTGAATCCGAAAACTGACGAGACTGGATAGTAAAAAAGTTTCTGCAATGCAATTCTACGCCTAGATACATTTTACCAATAAGAGAAGGTCGCATTGCTCACCTGCAAAGGTTTCGACGTTTGTTTAACCGTTTTCTGGTGGACACTTACGCCAAAATTTAAACGAAGCGTTTGGTACATCAGAACAGAACTAATGAGAGAAGACTGCGCGCTGAGAATTATGAAGATCTGCGAGACGCCATGAATCAAGATAGAAATTGTGAACATTTAGGACGACTGGTGATTCTTCTTTCCAGTTTTAGAACTGGTCAATAGATGTGTATTGCTCTATTCTCCAGTAGGTACTATCAAGCTTACTTTGAAGCGCATAATATACCTACATATGTAAATGTGGAGCTGTGTGACGTCCAGTCAATTAAATCTAGGTGTATGTAAATCTATACTATACTACACTAATAAAAATAAGTAAGGTTTGTGTGGTTGTAGGGGGTAATCTCTGAAACTACTGAGCCAATTTTGAAAATTATTTTACCTGTTGAATTTGTTTAAACACTCATCGTTTAAACCACGTTATTTGAGAGTTTTATAGACTACTAAAATTGTTTACCGCCCAACGAAGTGGGCACGGGTCAGCTAATAATAATGTTGGACATTTCACACAGCATTATCTAGCCCCAAGCTAAGCAGGGCTTGTGTTGTGGGTACTAGATGACTGATATAAATAATATACGTACACTACATAGATAGATATTTTTATTATATATAGAAAACACCTACAAAACCCTGAACAAATATCTGCAGATCGTACAAACATTTGTCCCGAGGCGGGAATCGAACCTGCAACCTCCTGCGTTGCAGGCGGACCTTCGCCCACCGCGCCACACAGGTCGTCATACAAGAATACAGGTAGGTATTGTGTTTTTTTAACATCCTCTTAGTGCCCCGCCCAAAAAATCTATCCTGTTAAATCTGAATTTTAATAAATCTGTAAAAAAATATATATCAAGTGACCTATATTTCATGATAGTACCTCTTTTGTATAATATATTTTTGTATAAGATAGATTAGCTGCTGCCCGCGCCATCGCCCGCGTTTTATCGGGTTATTTTTCTTTTAAATATATATTCTGAGTCCCTGACTATACCCATATTTCAGCCTAATCGGTTCAGTAGTTTTTGCGTGAAAGAGTAACAAATAGCCATACATCCATCCATCCTTACAAACTTTGACATTTATATGGAGGATATAAGTTACGAATGATGTTTAGGAAAACAGTGTATAAATTGGAATATATATTTTTATTCAATAAGCAAAAGCGTTACTCCATACAATACTATGGCGTTATATTATACACATTTAGATATATTCTAGTAATAGTGCACATTAATCTATTAGATCATCAGATCACAACATAATTATTTAAAACATATACACTTGTAAACGCTTTTAAAAAACGGTCATAGAACAATAATAAATAAGATAAAGATTTAAAACTGAAAACGCCATATTGAAAACAAAATGGTGGATGTTTATTAATCTATTCTAGTTATGACACACAAGGCATGCAATAAGAGATCTATGTATTTAAAAGCATTTACAAGTTTAACAACAAAATTATAATAATCTAAAGTACCTAACCAAACAACCATACAAAATGTATACATAACAATCACTCTGGTCCCTACACTTTTCACAGCAACATATAAAAATATATAATTCTTATATAAAACTAAAATATACAATATAAGTGATGTAAATAAGTCTAACGTTCCCAATAATAATGTTTTAAATTCACTACTAACATAGGTACAACACAAAATAATGTAAAATAATTATCTCAAAAAGTTAAAACAGTAAAAATATTTTGAGAACATGCGAATGTACAATGTTGTAGAAATAATGTAGAAGTCTACCTGAAGCCATTTCGATAAGGCGCTACCCCAACCCAATCAGAGCCGCCACTTATTTTTATTGTATTATTTATTACGTTAAACAAAGGAATTTTCAAAAATCCCTTGGCCCGTTATTGATACCTATCATAAGCTGGTTTTTAATGACTCTACAAACTATTACTGTTTTATATTGTATAGTTTAGGAGGAGATGCAAAAACCAAGTTTGGTGGCCAAAAAGTGCAAATTCGCATCTCTTCCTAAACTATAAAAAATAAAATAGGTGGCGGCGTTGGTTTGAGTCTGGGAACTGAGTTAAAAAACCGGGAAGATATTATATAAGAATATTTACAACGAAAGAAATCTGCTATCATTAGTTTATTTCATTGCATTTCGTTAATTATTTAGTTCATTGTTCAATATTTAGGTATCTTGTATATTTAGTAGCATCTTGTATATTTAGGTAAATAGAAAATGGCACGCACAGAATACAAAGTCATTGGCAGAAGACATGGCCAAAATGCTTAGTACAATTAAATGCTTTTAGTCCGTAATTGTTTAAAATGGGGCTTTAGCAAAGCTCATTCAAAATTATGATTTCATAATAACAGTAATACTGCACAAGTTCATAAGTAAAATAACAAATAACGGAAGAACTTACAAAATTGCGGCGTTTGGTACATAAATATGTCGCCAACAATAAGAGCTCTATCACACTGGTGATTTGCGATCGATTTCAAATTGAAGTGAATAAGCGAGCACGCGGCGAAGACACCGCGGTCGCGCAGCGAACTCGCGGCGTGTGATCCGCGTTTTGAACAATGGCGTGGGACTGGAGGGCAATTCTGGCTATGTATCTACTCTATAATATGGCAAGAACTGTCAAAATAACGAGTTATAACAAGCGTACTCTCAAAATCTGCAATTCGATATTTATCGAGGGTTTTGTTTTGATGAGATGCTCGTTAGGTCGCACGAGAATGCAGTTTTGGCGGTACTCGATATTAATCAATGATATTTTTATCCCGTGATAATGAGTACCACTCGTACGACACGCGAACACAGAATTGGCCCTTGGTGCTAAGCGCGGTGACCTCGCTGCATAATCGTCTCGCTTTAAATTCGCTCGCAAAACGCCAGTGATAATGCACTAAGAAGTAAAATTCCTTCAAATAAACCCAGCTGCTCCTCCCGAGTGCATGAAGGTGACTCATACGATATACAAGTATGAGTCACCTTCATTTCAACGATATACAACTCAGACGATATACAAATTAACCCGTCTTTCACAACAAATCTACCACATACCTACATAAAACAACAATAGTGACGATAGCTACCGCTTTGAGGATTTTAGAAATCCTCACTACCACCTAGAAATTATCACGAATTTTTATCGATTATCAAGTATGGTTTTGTAAATGGTTAATTACTCTGGTAGTGGTCAAAAATCTCTTGGGAGCAAAAATAAAAAATTTAGATTCTAGCTCAACGCAATAAAGTTAATTCATTACTCGAGTAGGTACTTGTCCTCTGAGATTTCGACTAGTCGTGAGATAGCGTTGTGCGAAATGAATTGAACTTTATGGCGTTGGAAAGTGGGCAAGCGTTCTATCTTAAGCCACATCTTCACTTGCTCAAGTGGGATGGTGATCAAACGCTTAACCATCATGTGGATGGTTAAGTTAGTTTTAGAATCTAAAATGTATTTTTGTAACCCAGCTATCCATGCTAAAGTACTGCCAGTGTAAAGAGAGCTCTAGCTTCACAGCTAAGGACATTACACCGTACTTTAGGGAACGCATCCATACTACGTGCCCCATTTTTTACCCGCCCCTCTAGTTTTAACGTAGTAATTTTATGAATTACGAGGTAAGTTATGAAGATCCCTCCCCCTGAACGTGTCACGTAGTATGGGTACGTTCCCTCTGTGTTATTTATATTTCTGGTGAAAACAATATGCTATTTTAATCCATAAACAACTTTCATGGTACAATATTCAACAATATTGTACAAATCTACATTTTTTATAAGCGTACATTGATATGAAGTGAATATTCGTTATGCTATTTTGTCTTTAACGTTAGTGGTTATCGGTCAATATTGGTACTCGATTTTGGTTCTGTTTGCTCAACCTAAACTAATGTTAAAATGTTGCCGATAATTTTTTTGTATCGAAAAAGGGCGATAACAACGATTTAAGTAAAATTCGGGAGATATGGTACGTTCTCCCAGCGCAAACTTAACAAATGGCAATGAAAAATTATGCCTTGGTGGGTTGTTTTTGTTCTGAACCTATTTGTAAAACTAGTGAACGAACCCGAGGGCTTTGCTGTCAATAAATTACACAAAAGTTTCGTATGAAGCATGCGAAAGCCGGGCGGCGGAGCGCCTTCCTGGCTTCGGACTATGACTGAAGTGCATGGGTGGACTTAATTGCACCTAATTTGGGCCTCTACTTTCAAGAAGCTTGCACCTAATCTCCCCTTTTTTACTTTTATCTAAGGACGAAGACATTTAAGATTCGGGTTTTTGCCAACGAACTTGAACCTTACATCTTTATGCGTAAATAGTAAATTTCAATACGCTACTGGACTAGACCTCAATCTTTGAGCCGATAACCATACATAAGAGATGTTTTCAGAAGTATAATCTAAAACTAGTAATCAGGGGTGTAGTTTATGTTAACAAGCAACGTTCCTGAAAATATATTTAAACAATATTATACAAGTAGATACCTATAATAGCAAACATTACGTATACACATCACATATCTAGTTCTAACATATATCTACTATATCACACAAAAGCTACCGTTTCACAGCATTTTGTGACTTTATTTACTAAATTAATCAAAATATGCAATCATGTTCAAAACTATATAACAATGCATTGGTTTTAGTTCCGGTATATTTACAAATTGTTAAATATTGAACATTATCATTATATTTTTCATAAATTTTCTGTATAAAAAAACTCATTGCACAGTACGTTTTGTGACTAAAACTAACTGAATCAAAATATGCAATCATGTTCAAAACTAAATAACAATGCATTGGTTTTAGTTCCGGGATATTTACAAATATCGAATATTATCATTACATTTTTCTGTATAAAAAAACTCATTGCACAGTACGATTGCATTATAATGTCAATGTTACACCCAAATAATATTTGAAGCGATATAAAATATCTAAACTTGATTACAATATTGAACAACACTTAGCAAAAGACTTTTCTAGAACCAAAGCATAACCTAAACAACATAAAAGCTGATAAATGGCATTAAACACCTATTATACTAAACTACAAAAATATTTTTTTCTTACAATACTAAACGATCAACAGATTGTCATAAAACTTAAAATAAATGTAGTACCAAAAAATACAATATTGAAAGAAAAATATTTTCAATCCATACAAAATCCATATTAATCTCTCTAAAACTGACTCAGGCACCATTTTTCTTGGTAGGCAACAAAATTTATACCTATTGATTTTTATACTTAAATCAAGTATAAATTATATACACGTTTTTCAACTATCAGTTGATCGATATTATTAGAACCATACAATTAAGTGAAATCAGAATAGATTTCAATAGTGATATTCCAGTATATATAATATTTCTTTTTAGTTTTTAACTAATTTCATGCATTTTATTTGACATATTTAGTTTCATTTATGTTTTACTCGTGCTGCAGACATAACGAGACAAAACTTAAGTTTATATTGAAGACTTTTATGAGGTTGTTTTGTTAAAGAAATAGAAATGGCAAACATTCTTAATCCATAATAATGACATGACATCAATAGGCTTCTAAGTGGGGTTCGAAGTAATAGAGCACTATTCAATTTTATATACATAGATAAAAAGTTGATAGATTCATTTAAAGTTTGTCTTTTAACGCGTTGTAAATACATTGATATGAGTTCATTATAAAATTCAGTCGATTATTATGTTAGGAGTTTTAACGAAGCTTATGTCGGGCATTTTATATTCTATCCTTAGGAAGAAACTATGAAATATCTTGTTATCTCTTTCTTTCGTATACATGTAAAAGAGGACAGATAGAGAATTATGAAATAGATACTTGTGGGTATCGAACAGCACTTAAAATAAAGTTATTCTTTTTGTTTCGATCGATAGGAGAGACGGCAACACTTTAGTGCCGTCAAAGTAGTTTTATTGTTATTCCATTGGATTTGACATCATTTTAGAGTAATAAACGCGTACTACTTAAAATGACGTCGTGAAACAATGTAATATCAACACTATACTACACAGTTTTAAGTTCGTTTTTGCAGCACATTAGCTTCCGGGAGAATTTATTTTGACCGTTCTCGTATTGATGGTAACTTTACCAGCACGTCACCTTCATAATTGCTAAACAATTCTACCATAGCTAAACTAGTTACTGTAAAGGATCCTCTATCTACCTTAAGATAGAACACAAAACCCGTTGGTTTCAAACAAATCTACCAACACAAAAATCACAATACAACAGTGTGCTATGCACAATACTCTAAGTGCATCTACTTACAGCAAAGATCATTTCTTTTTTACCGAAGAACCGCTAGCGCAGCTACTCGACCGAGTTTGGACGCCATCTTTCTTTAGCAAACTTACCCCAAAGGCCGGGCATTTCTTTCTCAGCGCCTTTATCTTGTATAGTTTATTCCCTTGGGAGTTGTTGCTTTCTTCGATATTCTCCGGAGTTACATCAGATGTTATTATCGAGTTGGATAGGCAGTCCATAGGTTCCGGGCTTTTGGACTTGTCCCGTTTTCGTCTAAAGCGGAAAGGAGCTTCTAGCGAATCAGCTGAGATGTTAGTGACGTTTGTATCGCTGGAAGATAGCTCTTGGCTCGTCTCGAGACCTTTAATGCCGTTACTTTTAGGCAGCTTTTTGCGTGAGTTAGAATTAGAGCGTACGATCAACTTCTTTCTAGTTGTTGGGGTAGGTTTTTGTGACACGTTTTTTAGGTTCGGTTCTGAGGGTAATCGGTTCTTGCCGTTTAAATTGCAGTTCTCTGTTAGAGCGGATAAGGTTGAGGTTACGTTGTTTATTGTTGTGACGGTGGTCGTTTCGCTGGAGGATTTGACTGGGCTGGGTTTTCTGGTGAGTTTGAGAGGGCTAGAGCCATGGGTGTAGCCCGCAGTTCGAGCTAAGTTAGCTCTTTGCCCGTGGAAGCTGTTCTTTCCCGTGTAAGGTTTAGCACTGCCCACTAATTTGGCCTGAGTGCTCCTAGTTGGAGGGAAAGTCAGCGTAGACGACGCGCAATGTCTTGGCAACCTTTGAGGTTGTTTTAAATTCGTGTTGTTGGCATTTCGGACGCTGTTGGTTGGCATCATGTAGTTGAGTTTGGGGGTGAAGAGTGTTTTGGTTGGCAGCATTGGGGTGGGCGTGGTCTTGTATTTGCCGATAACGGTGGTTACGTTGTTCTCGGAGTCTGTCGCGTCGTTCGCGTTCAGGCTGTTTGCGTTGTCCAACTGAAAATAACATAATAATTAACCACCATGGATTCAGCGCGGCAGGCTAGACATTTTATATTTCAATAAAAAAAACCGACACTATGGGAAAAAATAAAGGGTAATGAAACATCTTTCATTAACCCTTATTAACTTAATTTTTTTAACCACTTTATTAACGTACTTTCTGGTATGCAGTGTGGCATGTCTTCGCTCTTAGCTTCAGGTAGAATGCTGAAAATGCCTCGAGTGTAGACCAGTATTTAGAGAAATTTGAGCTGTATTCTTACCTTATTAACGTTCTTACTGGCATGCAGTATGGTTTGTAACGACACTGGCTTGTCTTCGCTCTTGGGTTCAGGCAGAGTGCTGTAAATGCCTCGAGTGTATACCGGGTAGGAAGTGATGTTATGTCGTCGACGGTACGCTTCGCCTTCCGCGTGCATTCGGGATTGGACGCTGTGGGGAGAGGTTTAAGGTTTAGTTTCCAATACCAGAATTGTTTAAAAATATTGGAACAATATTTAAGCCCACATTGCCCACTCTCAGACAGTCTAATCGGCCAAGGAATACTTTTTAGTTCCAGTTTTGTTCGCCAGATTACTTTGCGGCTTTATTTGGGGGATATATGTCCAGCAGTGCACGTTTGCTAGTTGATATTTTGATGAAATTACTCTAGCTATATAAATGAATCTATATATAATTATGAGTTCTTTTCCATACTTAATATTATAAAGTCGAAAAATACTCTGTCTTTTACCTTTTCACGCCTACACGGCTGAACGGATCGTAATGAAATTTGGCAGGGAGGTAAATGATATCTAGAGCAGAGATTTTATAATGCTATACTAGTCTAGAGGATGGACATAGGCTACTCGAATAAGCCGCGGACAGCAGCTGGTTTTATCTATATGTGGAAATATAAGAGAAGGAATTCATGTGGAAAGACCGTGATTCAGTTAAGAGCTACCTACCTCCTGAATTTGCTTACTGAATGGTTTCATAGCGTTTTCCAGCTTTTAGGCTTTAGCCCTATAGTGCCCAACCATTACTCACTTCTCCAGGAACCACTGCTGGTGCCCTATGACGGAGCCGGGCCGACAGACGCGCAGCCATGCGATGGCCTCGCTTGAAGTGAAGCCGTGGTGTTTCATCATATAGCATGCTATAAGGGTTCCAGTTCGACCGAGACCAGCTGAAAAAAAAGATTAACGTTCGGTATTAAATAACTAAAACCTGACTACGTCAAAGTTGTAAACAATATACACTTATTATTTATATTTATAGAACAAACGATAGGTTACCTTTACAATGCACCGCCACGGCGCCCCTCGCCATCTCCGATATCCGGATGAACCGGTTGACGATGAGATCTGTAGGCACGGATCCGTCCACAAAGAATAGGTCTCGGTGCTCGAATCCGTGCGCAGTGAATTGACGCGCGTCGTAGGATTTCTTGTTTAACCTGTCAAAGAAAGAAATAATATTATTTCTATACTAACTTAATTTTTCAATTTAAAGTAAACCATCAAACATGTTTGTATGGGAGATTATACAGAGAAAGGCATAACACTTGAAAAAAAAAACTGAGTATAAGCGGCCAGTGATAAAATGCTTATAGAAACGCCAAAACTCCAAAACCGCTAGAAGCTAGATCGCAGAAGGGAATCCCTTTTGTTTCCGAAGATGTTTTTTCCTCTGGTTCCTAAGAATTATCTAAGTGCCAAATAAGGTGGCAATACAGGTCGTTCACCTCCAAGAAATTGAAAAATAGTCCAGGTAAATAATGGCTATCACTTTTTATACAAACCTCAAGCGATACCAGTGTCGCTGGAGTATTATGGTACAAGCGTACTAGGAAGCAAAAGACAAACAGCACAACTCAAAAAAAAAAAACGAAAACGGTAATTACCTACTGACTACTGAAGTTTTTCATTAATTCGTATTGGAATCTTCTAATATACCAGTATAATTTTAAACCGGTGATATTTTTACTAATTAATGAATAATATTATGGTTGGAGTACCAAATTACATTAACATGACTAAAAACTATATAAATTTAATAATAATAATAATAAATAATGCTGAGCAATTCACACAGCATCAACTGTCCGTAAAATAAGAATTAAATTATTGTTTTATAAATGCAAAATAACATAGGTCTATAATTTTATGCGTAATTATAATAAATTTCTAAAGTATTGTATAATCCTTTAAAAAATGCTAAATTTGAAGTTGTGCCCCATTCGATTTCGTGAAGGAGATAGTTCAACGACCTGTAATACCAAGCAATCTGGCACAGAATCAGAATCAGAATCAAAATCAATAACTTTATTTCTTTAGGCTTACAAAATAAGCACTTAGACAAGTCAAATTGTGTACTATAACATAGTTATTATTATCAAATAAGAAATAAGGTGTTGTTGATATTCTCTTCCCTTCAATTTTTTGTCCGCACCGAGTATACATTGGAGCTGAGTTGTTGTACACGTCCAACAAGTTAGTTATTACGACTGAGTTGTTGGACACATTCAACCAGTTATTACGAATGAGTTGTCAGACACGTTCAACAAATTCGTTATTACGACTGAGTTGTTGGACACGTCCAACAAGTTAGATATTACGACTTGGTTGTTGAACACATCCAACAAGTTAGTTGCTGTGTGTGGGGTGGTTACCTGACGATGGTGGTGACGTGATGCCGTCGGAAGTAATCATGGTAGTGTTCTGGCGAGTGGAGGGGATAGCCGCGATCTAGTCTAGAGCGGTGGTTGGGGCCAGAGAATGCTAGCATCTTGCCAGGGACTATCCAGTTTAAATCGCCGTTCTCTACTTTCTGTGGGAAAATTGTACATCTGTAATATTGATCAGCGTAAGTAGATGATGTTGTATTAAAACAGCCCTGTTTGTAGAACGTAGGGTTTCCACATGACATAATTCTTATTACAAATTTGTAATAGCTTGAAAAATTAAATTTGTCATTAAATATGTATAATGATTTTAAATAGTAATTTCAAATGTATTTTAATAATAAGAAACTTTGTATGTATTCAGGAATTCTAAATCCTAATAATATTATAAATGTCAAAGTTTGTATGGATATTTGTTACTCTTTCACGCAAAAACTACTGAACCGATTATGCTGAAATTTGATATGGGTATAGTTTGGGACCTGGCATAACATATAGGCGTATTTATCCCGATAAAACGCGGGCGAAGGATTTTATATACTTTTTATAAAATCAGTCTTACTGTAATGACGAAGATAACTAATTTACAAGCCAAGCCTAGATATCTAAGGGTATTCGATTCCATTAACGCATTCATAGATTTTAAATATCTAACTATAAACTAAGTTAAACCTTTATTAGCTGTTGTATACGCTTAAATCCCGGGAAGAAATACATTGATGTCTTCTGAAAAAAATTAGCTTTGATTCACATTATTTTTAAAAAGGCCTACTCCAAAGATCGCCACAATTACCACCAGGTTTTCAGTCAACGTTCTACTTACGCAGTGCCATCCGGTACATGGTCTTGAGAGTCTTATGGCCCCAACGGCCTCTGGCGGTTCTACGGTTCTAGCACTGAAAATTTTGGTGGCTTTGACTACGTACCTCATAAAATAAGTACTGCTCATAATCAAAATACTCAAAGTCAAAGAATCCCGCGTTATGGGCGACCTTGATGCCCCCAGAACGTCGGATAAGGATATGTCGAAAAGTGGAGGACCGGCTGATGCATCGCAGGAAGTTAGGAGCAACTAGTGCTAGCCTTCGTCGTTAACGTCGAATGGGACTTAGCCGTTACTCGTAAGTCTTTTAAAGAGGTGGCGCCCGTATCACATTACGTCTCTGGCAAGATGTTCTCATTCCTAGACAGGCCATCACAAAGATTACTATAATGCAGGTCCTGCCTGCTAGCATCCAGTGGTTTTCTGGTCCACTTTAGCCACGGAAGCTGGTCATGCTACGCCTTTACGCCTTTAGGCCATGATACGGTATGCGGTTGTCACTCTAAGAGCCTTTCCCCTCTAAAGCGTTACACGCAATGCAAACTGCAACCTCTAGCACCAGCAAATTTCATGACTTGGACCGCTTACCTCGTGAAACAGATACTGCTCCTCATCAAAATGCAAGTATGTACATTTCATAAGAGCTAACTCAGCACTCATACGTCCACTGCTGAACGTGGAGGGGACGTGAACAACCTCTAGCACCAGCAAATTTCATGACTTGGACCGCTTACCTCGTAAAACAGATACTGCTCCTCATCAAAATGCTTAAAGTCGAAGAATCCAGCGTCATGGGCGACCTTGATGCCCCCCAGAACGTCTGATAACGATATGTCGAAGAGTGGAGGACCGGCTGATGCATCCCGGAATGTGAGGAGCGACCAGTGCGAGCCTTCTGTTAGCTGTCGGTAGGTGGCGGGGGCGCTCGCGTTTAGGTAGATTATCTGAAAGGGAATGGGGGGGAAAATTTGATGTTGAAAGTGTTCTTATGTAAAATATTTAAAGAAGATTAAGACGAAGAATTTTTTGGGCCAGGTAGATAGATGATTTATTTGGTTGACATATACGAATTCATAGTTGCATTTTTTTTAGATATTTTAACTTGAAATGTAATAAGCGGTCAAGGCACTTGAAGAAAGAAATTAAACTTATTTAAAAAAAAAACAACCACAATATCCGATCTCAATCATGCGCGTAGCATTCCAGTGTGCTAATTTCCATTAAATGTCAAGTTCTAAGTTTGGGATTTAATTTATACATATCGTCACCGTAGAGTAAAAACCTCGGTTGTCAAATTTTGACCAATTAAGTTTTTTTGCATCATTCGAAAGAAAACCTTATAACGCATCATTCTAATTCACCGAGCTAGGCTTTGGGCACTCCTAACGCCATCTATTACTGTTGATGTGAACCTCGTTAAAATATAAAATATAAGCATTGGTATATTTATAAATTTTTAAGAGCAATGCCATTGATTTATTGTGATAATGATAAATATAGACCACTGTTTTACATTAAAACTCAATTATTTGTAATTTTTGTAAGCTTTAATTAAACTTAAACTTGAAAACAATATCAGATTCTGCTATAAAGATGACGTCCACTTAAATAAAACGAATAAGTATTGCAAATACAGTTTTTTTTCTCTATGAAAACCTCGTAAGTATCACGTGAGTAGCCTAAAATAAGTATGAAAACCTCATAAGTATCAGTATCTCTGTATAAACTAATAAATCTTAAACTTAAACAACCACTTTGAAAAGGGTTGTGCTTGGGGGTGGTGGTAGATGTTAATGGTTGGTCTTCAAACAGCCCTTTGAGATTGGTATTTGGTGTAGGTGCCAAAGAAAGTCACTGGTATGGTATGGTATGGACTATATTCACAAGACACTACTGTAACTACTGGTTAACTATGGTAAGAACTTATGGTAAGAATGGTAAAATGGTAGGTAATGGTTGAAATGGTGGTTTGAACTCGCGACGAAGGCGGTCGATCGCGAACTGAGTAAGTTTAGGTAAACGTGAGCAAATACGCATTCAAATGCAAACGCAGCTAAATGCTGCGTTGGTCGGTTTACGCGAACAACGATTGAAAACTGATCAAATTTTAAAACCAGTATAATAATACCGCATGCATCAAAATTTTACACCAGACGTTTTTCCTTGTTCTTGAAAAATTAGCATGTCACGAATTGCGAGGTTTTCACTCTACGGCGACGATATGTTGAATAAAAGCATCTCAATAATACTTAAGATTATTATATAAAATAAATAAATAATGCCGGGCAATCCTCTATCCCCAAGCTAAGCAGAGCTTGTGTTATGGACTAGATAACTGATACAATTTCAATTTGAATTTCAATCATTTATTTGTGTGTGTTTTTTAAATTGTTAGTTTTTCAATAGATAGCATAAGACGTGTTTTTATTTAAATTTTAAGCAAGCACCAATGATTGTATGTATTAGCTATTAGCAATCTTTAAACAATAAAGTTTTATTTATTTATTTCAGACATAGTAAGTACAACATTACATACACAGTCAATATCGACACACAATTTTAAAAACACACAGATACACTTGACACAATAATATATTACACATATTTTACACCCTGAACACCCGGGACAGATATTTGCAGATTGTACAAACATTTGTCCCAAAGCGGGAATCTCCGTCTACGTCGCAGGCAGACTTTCGCCCGCAGCGCCAAATCGGCCGTCAAAAATAAATATAAGAAAATATTAGTTGTTTACCTGATAACTCCCAATAAGATAGGCCGCATTAAGCCTGAGCGTTTCATTATTACTCGTGTAAAACACGATCTTCTTCTTCGGGAAGTTATCCAGCTCCTCATTCAGCTTATTGCAGAACTGGTACAAATGACAGAGGTGGTAGGGTCCAAAGTCGAAGTAATAGTTCTCGTAGACGATCTCATCTTCTATGTGGAAGTATCTGCTGTTTCTGGTTGGCTTAGGCTTGTAGCCTGTTTTGAGGGTCGCGAAGTAGAGACGGTCTGGAAAGACAGAGAAGATTAGTTAGTAAGAGTATTACCCACAGTCACATCATAAAAAGGAGTGTTGGTAGACAGACTCGATGAGCCCACGGCCTACAACATTATAGAAATAGTGGGGAGTCGATGAAAGTTCTTTCTTATTGGTGAGGGTCAAGCGTTTTGCATCATCTCAGTTAAGTAAGTAAAGATGTAGCCTAAGATGGAGCACGCTTCCCAGAAGGAACTTATTCACCCTGGACTTGAAGACTCCAAAATTATTATCTAATGGGAAAACAGACGCATGAAGCTCATTCCACTCTTTGGATGCTGTTGTTTGGGGGTTTAATATGTTGGACGTGGGCTGATATGAGTAAGAGTTTGACTGGTCTTTAAAGTCGTTGTAATAAGCTGATTAGTCTCTACTCAGCCTGTCGCGTATAAAATTTTTACACAAACAAAATTTTTAACCGACGAAAACAGAAAGAGGATTCTATGTTCGGCTGTAAGTAATATGGACCTATTTCGAAAATTATTTCGCTATTGTATGGAGAAAGATCCCAAGGTGGTTCCTTAAAAAGAATCAAAGCTTAGATAAAGTCGATTCTACAAAATATCTGGGAGTATTATAATAATAGATCAACGTTTAACATAGCATGCTATCTGGAATTGCTTATGAATAAAACCAGAATTCAATATATTTTTAAAAACTTAAGACATATAGCACTACTTTAACTTTTAAAACAAATATAATGTTGTACTCGCCCAGTCAGTTTTAACGTACTGTATTTCTATTAGGGAGGGAGGGATTTTTAAGGCCCGTATGACTTCAAGTATAAATTTAAGCTACTACATTATATATAAGACAACAATGATTTAACAAACAACACATCGTTGTAAAATTGATTGGAGCCAAAAACAACAATCCACCCCTTTGTTTGGTGTAATAAAGTCTATAAAATAACTTCCCCTCCAACTCCGACATAATCACGAGACCATAAATAAATCCAACCGTTTATAGTGACAGTTTTACAGGACAATTTAAACAAAATATCTACACTTAAGGAAATTGTTGGTGATGGGAGATAGCAGGCTAGCGGGGCATGGAAGTGGCATGGCATGTTAGGATGGATCGGATTCCTATAAATTGGTATACATGCCATGATATTGAGTTATTATACCTCGAGTTTGTTAAGGGTTTTTGAGTTTTCTCTGCAAACCAATTTCTGCCCACGGCTTCGCCCACTTTTTTTAATGGAAACCTCTAAATATTATTCTATGTCTATTCAATGGACACTCATTTGTGTGACAAACCTCTAGACCTGGAATAACACAAAGGTTTTTGTCCTACAAACCTCCTATCTATAACCTAATTCCATACATTAAGATTTATTCCGATCCATTCCGTAGTTTCCCCGCCGCCGTGACGAAGCAACAAACGTCTGTCCATCCATCCAAACTTTCGAATTTTAAGTGTTATGTTGCAGTACAACTCATTTTAATCTTCAAGAAAAGAAGTAAGAAATATATTTCTAAACATACTGGTTCAGGAACTGTGCGAGATCGCAGAATTAATTGATAAGAATAAAACATCATAATTTTAGATTTCAAAACGACAACAGCCTTAGACTATCTTACCCGACTACAGCCATTTCTACGAACGCTGATTAACTAATCAATAATCAAATCTCATATCAAATAGTCGAGCCGAATAAAGTCTTCCTTTGAGGCTGTGCTAGGCGTAACCGTAAACTTTGTTACCGAAAATTCGCTTATCCATTCTACAATACAAATGTATCCCTGTTCCAAAACGAACTTGGGGACCCAACATCCAACTCCATAAACATGGAATATTATTAATGACGTGTGCAGCCCGTAGAACACCCTATTACAATTGTTTCGGGTACGTAAACTTGATGAATTCTAAAATCAAGGATACCTAAAAAATTATGCTTCTCGATCTAAACGTATCTGTATGTCTATACTTTGAGAATTTATAACTACTGTACTTCTTGTATTTTTTTTTTTTGTTGCAAAGGCCCATTAAAACAGCCTTGATGTCGTTTTGGGCACTTTTTTTGCAATGTTCCTCATATATAGGCAAAAAAGTACACTAAACCATACCAAGTCCTTTTCAATGTCTTCTCGACTTCTTCAAACAAGTAGACAACAACATCAATAAAAAGTTTTAAAAAAAAAGACACCGTCCCCGTTTTTTTTTTTTTTTTCATTATTTTATGCCGTGCTCCCAATTACAAAAACCGCGTAAAAATGGACTACACATCTACACCACAAATGCAGACAGTAACATCAGCAGTAGTTGAAGCAACTTCTCTCTAGCTCTTAAACCATTAGGCATTATTCCCCACCCTACTAAAGCGTCCCTATTGAACTGTTAATATACATACCTAGCTACTTAAGGTTAAAGCTCCATAAAACTTTGCATATCAAATACTGCAGTGATCCATAATTGGTTGTGGGGGAACCCGAGTCAACCTAACCTAGGGGTTAAATTAAATGTCCTACAGAAGTTTGCATGTTAAGCAGTGATTTAGTTATTTCAGTCCACCCGTCTTAAGAACGGAACGGATAGCCCTATTCCCCATACAAACGTACTTTCCGCTTCATTTGGAAACTATGTCCCCGATCTTATTGAAATTTTCCATACGTAATCGGATGAAAAATAGCTATGTTTGCAGCGGATAATGATATTTAGGGGGAAGTCCCGTAACGCCGGACGGCACCCAGCTTCGGACAAGCGTACTATCTCGAAAAGTCACAACACGTTCGATTCCAAAACGATTGAAAGGGACGCGGGAGCGCATTTTGATACCAGGCCCCGAGACGCGGTGTGCTACTGACGCCCGAGGCCATGGTGGGAGAAGTTATTTACTACTTTTGGCGGGAATACGCTGCGTCACATAAGATATAAGTAAGTTTTATTGCGATGTTTTAGTATTTGTGTTTATAATTATTGTTATTATACTACAAGTGATCCATAGATATTTGATATTTATAATAGTTTTTGTTGAGTAACGAAGAGGTTTTGACACGTAATTTTGGGGATTTTCTGTCCCCTGGCACCGGACACTAAGTCGTCCCTTAACGCCGGACAGAAATTAAGTTGCTTTTTCTCATAAGTATTTATGCTTTTGATTATATATGTTTTACTTTGTTTTAGAGACTAGAAGAACCGAGAGAAATTATAATGAAAAAGAAAAAAATAAAGGAAACTAGGACCAAAATAGTTCACCGGAAGCCAGACAAGGTTTTGTTTACTAAACTAAAAAATCACTTTGAGAGAAGCTTTGCTGAACAATGAGTGCTATAACTTACGGAAAAGCACTCTGCATAATAATTTTATTTTACTGAACCATGGAAAACAAATAAAATGGACCCACATACTAAAATGTATAACATAAGAACTACTTGCGTAGTGCTTACTAAAATCGGATACAATGCTCCAGCTGCCGAGTTGTTGCAGCTCTAGCAGTTGAGTGGACTCACGAATCTGTAGAGATATCCATGAATGTTAAGAGGCCTACGATGTATGATTTATGTTCGAAGTTTTCGTGTAATTCCGTCCGGTACTAGGTGCCACTTGCAATAATACCATTTTTTCTGACCAAAGTTTGATTTAAGTTTCAATTACTGATTATGTAAACGTTGCATTTTTGTAAATTTATTTTGATTTGAAATTTAATTGACGTACTTAATTGATAAATAAATATATTTTATTCAAATCTCCTTTTTTTAATTGTCAAAAAACCTTAGGTGTCCGCCACTAGGGGACTTCCCCCTAATTGTAATTTTGACCACCAAATCGAGTCATCTTCAAGCGATTTTTTATGGATCATAGACAACTTTATTCGAAAATCTGTCGCGCTGCATCCAAAATATCCTAAATATATTCAACATAATATAAATAATCAAAAATATTTTTGAAATCAATCGTTTACCTAAAATTAATCGGAAAGTACAGAAATATATCAAAAAATTGTGCCAACACCAAGCACACGCACACAGCCACATGACAGCTTCGTATTTGATGGTTAAACACGCTTTCTCACTCATACCGTCTCTCCGCGCCGCTCACTCAATCCGCGTGGGAAAATCCGTTTCCGTTTGGGAGAGGTTCGTAGCCTTCTTAAGTTTGCAAATCCTTGGAATGCGGGTTTTTGACACTTTTCGGTGGAGTGCTCTACTAAAAATTTCCAAAATCTTTTTTAGAGTTATGTACCCAAAGGGTTAAAACGGGACCCTATTACTATGCCTTTGTCTTCTGTCCGTCCGCACTTCAGCGGGCGGTATCTCATGAACCGTATAAGGTAGAGAGTCGAAATTTTCACAGAATGTGTATTTCTCTTGCGGATATAACAACAATGAATAAATATTAAAATTAAAGGGGGCTGTCATATAAAAAACTAGATTTTATGGCTATTTTTTTCACTACGATACAAAGAAGAATTGGAACCTCTTAGGATGAAGGAGGGAATCTTGACAGAACAATAATTAGTTATGGCGGTCTATTTTGAAAATGAACGAAGTTGCTAGAATTAAGTTGGATCGCACGGAAACAAACAACCTTACGACCAAGTTGCTTCGGGCGCCTCACCAACTGACACGTTTCCTTTTGGATCTCTAAGAAATTAAAACATACCAGATTAATTAACATAGTCGTCATCGAAAGAATCGTTTTGTGAGATCGGACGTCATCCGTCAACTTGGTTCGTTTTCCAAAGTAGACCTTCTGTACAGACAGCTACATATTATGTATGTGTATGACCCAACTCTGTAGACAGACCCCATACAGACCCTAACGAAAATTCAATAACGGGCCCACGTATGTATATGCCCACGTACATATGGTATGTAGTTGTACAGCCCTTTTACAGCCAACTCTTATCAAATTTTAATTATAGTGTACTTAATATTTGAATGTCTGTCTGTTTTCTTTCTGTATACAATCTATCGTAGTATAAATTGTGTCATAATGTAATAGGATTAGGAGTCATATTTCAGAAATTAACGACATCAAGTGTATATTAAGAAATACCTACGGTGGAAATAAATGAAATGAAACCCTAGCAAAGCTTAGCATACACATAATTTTTACTAATCCGTACCTAATATTTGATTGTTTGGTACTTATACAACGACTTTTTGTCTCCAAGCTTTCTTCCACCGATAATTTCTAAGTTTCTCTGTGTTATTTTATTTTTATTTTGATTCTTATTCCTCTAACATGATCAGAGACTTTATGTAACCTTATTGCATTTAAACGTATTTCTATTTATCCTATGTCTGTGTTGTTATATTATGATGTGCCTGATTTAATGTGTTTTTGTGTATCGTAGTGTCAAATAAATATTTTATATACCTACATACCTATAAACCCTTTTATCAATCGACGATAAGGATTTATTAGAAACGTTTGTCAACTCGATCGAGCATCGTATGTTAAAGCAATATTTTAGAATTTATAGCTGAGTATGAGTCGAGGGTAATCGATTCGATATTGAATTGCTACGTGCTTATTTTTAGATATAATATTCAATGTCAGAGTTCAGTGATCGTTGTCTGGTAGAGATCTATATTAGATAGATTTTTATTATTTATTGATATTTGTCAAATGTGATATGCGGGACAGCATTACATTTCAATCACATATCTTTCGACAAGCCTCTAGCTGTTCCCCGCTGTTTCACCGCGTTAAATTACGAAATAAAACATTCTTATTCTTAAATTATACGAATTATACATTCTTATGTGGATAAAAAGGTCTTTTTCTCATGGGATTTTCATGTTTAACCAGGACAATAAGTAGCCTATGTTACTCTCCATCCTTTCAACTAACTCTATGCTAAAAATAAAGTCGATTGGTTGCTTAGTAAGGGCGTGAAGAAAGGACAAACAAACACAGTTTCGAATTTATAATATTAGTTAGGATTTATATTTGTCAAATGTGACCTGCGGGACAGCATGACATTTCAATCACATAAATATCTATCAACAAGCCTTGTATATTCAAATCAATAATATCAAGTTGTAAGTTTTATTGTTTTTAAACTCTCCTAACCTTCTAAATACGGTATTTATCTTGTTTTATTTTTGTTGATTTCTATTATAGGTTTTGGGTTCCTCAATCATGATCTCAGATCACTCTGGTATCTTTATTTCCTTTTTTTAAGTTTTGAATTATTTTTTAAACTCCGGTTTATGACACTTCGCATTACGGACATTGGCAGAATTGTGTCGATCCGACGCAGAGCCATTAACAAAGAAGTTGAAGTTATACTATCATTATCACCATCATACGTGAAAGTTTCTATTTACTTTTCTAACAATAATGTTACACTAAAGCTAAATTAATATTACTTCTACTCTCCGTCCACGCATTTCTTTTCTTTGACTGAGTGAATTTATGCAATATTTAATAGACTGCTTATTTTAGGAATGGTGATGCGAATCTATTGACTCGAAAAATATCAGAATTAACTTGAGCTTCAATATATGAGTATGAGAAATGCATGATCCAAGAAAAAAGGTTTGCTACTCCGGGAGTGACTCTTGCTTATGTCACAGTCCAGTTGCCACTTTATTTCAACAAAACGTAGAAGTTGGGAAACAAATGTGATAACTGTGATAAGAGTCAATTGAAAAATCACTAAAAATGTGAATCGACAATTATGTTTGTTAGATCAGTCAAAGTTAGTTAAACACGAGTCAATGTGATAAATAATTGGTAAAAATAAAACCACATAGTTTTACCAGATTTATGCGGGTAAAGCTCTTGTGTTTCGGGGTGTTCCGATTATATGCTACTTACTGGTAACAGATTCCGCTTCTCATTCGCCAATGGCGATGATGACGTAAGCAAGGGGCACCCACGCACGTGACCATCGTGTCTCGGAAGACCATACCTTATTATTTTTATACCATGGTTTCTTTAATTTAGACTAAGAAAATTAATGCCAGATGCAGTATAATTAATATGAAGGTCAAATGAATACGTCGCAAGTCCCTAAACTCTAATTTACGATGTTCCTATGGCTCTAATCTAATAGTCCGGCTACACGCTCAAACATTTGTGCATGCAGACTGCACAAACACGCTCCATCTTGCTTACGCACACCGGCTTGCGCAAGCAAGATAGAGCGTGTGGCCACCTTATCTTGCTTGCGTAAACTGTGTTTGTGCAATCTGCATGCACAAATGTTTGAGCTTGTAGCCGGGCTATAAGTCTACTTATTATACGAGCTATTTAGCTTAGTTTATGAAATATAGAAACACTATTTTGGTGGTTTAATGCGAAGTTATTGAACAAATCTAACCAGAGCCAGCTTTTCGAAGATTTAACTATAAGAGGTTTACAGTCTTAAGGCCGATCGTTTCGCCCGATTTCTTTTTTTGGTTTCTCTTTTGTCTGACCTTCCACAAGGATTAAAACTAAGACAAAAGTAATTTGCCTCAAATCTTACTTCGATTCAATGGTATTTTGGGAGCATTTCGGAAAATGTTGATTTTTAGGTCAAAATCTCTAATTTTCCCAATCTAATCAAAAAATGCTCGAAAAATACCAATGTTCATTTTTTATAAGTTAATAGAAAATGCTTTACAATTGGCGGCAAATTACTACATCCGCTAGTTTTATTCCTTGTTTTACAAGCAGGAAAAACTAAAACAACAATAATTTGAAATTCGCGCTAACACGATCACCCTTTTTATGTTCGTCGCGTCGCCAAAATCTTAGACAATTTTTTATCATCATAAAACGAGGTCATTTTACATAACGATGAGACGTAAAACCTTGAACAGATGGCACCAGAAGCAAGTGGATCGTGGGCAGCGTATATGTCCATATCCTTATATGGCAGACGGCACTGCCCACTACTGGAATTGATGAGAACGAAGCAGTTCTTCAACTCTTTTGTTTGGATGTGATAAGATAAATAGCCATGTTTGTGATATCTAAATCTTCTGAGTTCATTAAACTGTCAATCTTTATTATTTTGTTTCTCATTTCCATGATCACGGGCCATATAGTGACCCGGTCCTTTGGGAGGCATGTGTGGGACCGAAGCCAACAGCACAGAGGCCCTTTATGAGAATTAATTTAAAGGCGAGAGCTACACATTATTTTGTTTATTATTACGTTAAATATGTTAAAAGACAGGTATTATTAATTCACAAAAACATATATCAGAAATACCAAGCAGAATTGAATCAGACAGACAACCAAAATGAACTCCACTACAAAAAGACGTAAAAGATGGCGAGATGTTTTCGATATGAAATAGTGGATAATTTGATACCTAAATACTAGTGCCGGTTTAACTGAGATAACCCGATAAGATCCAACCAAGTTTCAAAGGAGAATATTATTTTAAATAGCTATTGGTTTCTATTAGATTTTATAACCCTTTTTTTATAGTTTATAGACCTTCGTTTGACCGTGATGATGTGGCCGATGTTCTATCACGAAGGTCTAGAAGACACCTGTTCACTCTTGGCTGGCATTAAAATGTTTTATTTTTTAACATTTATTGTCCGTTCTTATGGAAATACATGAAATAAAAATTACCTATTCTGATATTGTTAATCAGCTAGCTAGGGTCCTCTGATTTCAATACAAATCCTGAAACAGGTAATTAAATTAAAGCTTTTTCACTTTCCTCGCAAAATGTGTGTACTAAGAACCATATAGGAGTCCACGCAAAGAATCAGAATCAATAACTTTATTTCTTTAGGCTTACAAAATAAGCACTTAGACAAGTCAAATTGTATACTATAAACATAGTTATTATTATCAAATAAGAAAAAAGGTGTTATTGATATACTCTTCACTTCAATTTTGTAAGTATTTTAGTACCTCATTTATCAAAATTGCTTCAGTCGTTTGAATGTTACGAGTTTATAAAGAGTATCAGATAACCACATAGAAACCTTATAAAAACGTAAATTGCCTCGCCCGGGCCGGGTAAAAAGGAACGTAAGAGGATTTTCTACACAAAAATGTGTTTGGCTATATCTAGGCTAGACTTATCCATTCCACGAGGCGCCTGAAGCCCTGAAGTGTGTCCTGAAGCATAATTATTATAAGAATGTAATCTAATAACCTGTCGAGGACGAGAGAGTTTAAAGAATATGTACTGAATATACTTCCAACTCCTTTTCTATGATGAAATTTCACCGAGATATTGTTATCCCTTAACACAATATCACGGAGAAATTTCACCGTGAAGGTATCAATTAGGCAGCTCCAAGTAGCTGCTACCGTTAAGTCGGTAACTGTGTTTTACGATCCCGAAGGTAATAAGTGAGGTATTTTCGAAGTATTCTGCCCCCAACGGGACAGAATACTTCGGCCCTTCTTTTGACTTCAAAGATCGCGTGGTTCCCAGCCGTTCCCTGATAAAAAGTTTTGTATGATACCGAATTTGCGAACATTTTATGTCTATGCGTTCAATATTAGGGTTAAGGCGGTCCCTCACTAGAAGCCTTCACTTATATTGTAACATTCAGATTCGAGCTTAATATGAGTGAGGGTGGAGAATCGAGCATTACAGTGCGTAACCTGTAGTGAAAGTCTCTTTTTCAGACATGTAAAAACAATAGATTTAAAATATAAATATACAGCAGAATGCTCAAAATCTATGTTGAAATCTAGGTTATGATTGTTGACACTCATGATGAACGATGTGGCGAGGCGGGCGAAGGTCTGCTGCGACGTACGAGGTTGCGGTTTCCATTCCCGCCTTGGGACAAATGTTTGTACGTTCTGCAAATATTTGTTCCGGATGTTCTGGGTATTTTCTATGTATGATAAAAATCTATCTAATGTATTCTATTAAGTATATCAGACATCTAGCACCCATAACACAAGCTCTGCTTAGCTTGGGGCTAGATGATGCGATATGGATTGTCCAGTAAAAATTATTATAATTATATACATTACAAAGGCAGTATTACTTTTACTGTAATGCTCAAGGAACCTTGCAATGTTATATTACAGGAAAATGTTCGTCACTCAGGGCTGCAGTATTAGAATTGTAACGAAATATGCTCAGCGAATCATGCAATTTTACATTACAGGCAAATGCTCGCGATGAGGGAGCGCCTGTACTTTCAGTTAAATTTCCATTCATACTTGATCCGAACTTTCGCATGTCATATTAACGTAATGTGATATTCATGGTCAAGTTCTTAAGTTGCGTACGACCTTGATTACCGTTTAAGCCCTTGTAATCACGAATAATACAAATAACAAGCTTAAGGTAAAGTAGGTCAGGTAATGTTTACTGAAATATTACCTTTGAAAATGATTTACAATCGTGTTCTAGACATTCTTTGTGCACATTTAGGTCATCGCGCAGTTGTATTTGCTCGTGCTACACTTGCCAGTATTAGGATATCATTTAAATTTAAATCCGAATCGAGTGGATTATTTTAACCAAGTTCAAAAACTGAGGAGATTCTATGTTGGCCGATTATTTTTTTACTAATTTAGAGGGATTGATTTGTATTGAATGATACTATACTCCAACTCAACCCGTGGATGTCGTAAAAGCCGACTAAGGGAATCTACCAGAGGAAGGGCAGCAGCTTCTTTCTGAGTGTTTTTAAACACCAACACTGCGATCGCCAATCCGCCTGCCAAGCGTGGTGATTATGGCAAATCCCCCCCTACATGGGAGACCATCCACTCGATGGACCGACGACATCGTAGCGGTCGCAGGGAGTCGATGGATGGAGGCGGCTCAGGACCGCTATTTGTGGCGTCGTACGGGGGAGGCCTATGTCCAGCAGTGGACGTGTATGGGCTGATGATGATGATGATGATGAATGATACTAAAATGATCCGATAAAAAATCCCGGGGGTTCTCGCAAAACTTAAAACAATGTAAATATTAAGCATTTTTTTGAATGTTCCAGTCAAGTTCTATCTTTTGACGAGATTTTAGTGTGAGCTTCACTCTCAGCATAATATCTGAGTAAGGGGCCAAATACTGTGTAAAAGTACAGAGTGGAAGAATGGAATAGTTGCCCTGTAGACTACAAATAAGATTTTTTAATTCTTCTTTTATCATGGGACTTTGAGTCATTGGTATGACTAATTTCTGTATTTTAAAACTAAAACTAAACTATATCTAAAACTAACCTAAATAATTTTACAGCCGCATAACTCAACAGTGCGGGTAAAATTTTAGCAAATGAGAAATTTTATTAATTTTTCTATTCACAGTGATCATTTAAGGGTAACTTTGAATTTTTTTTTGATCGGGTGAAATGTCACCAATCGTATTTTTGTCTAGTGATGCATTAGAAAATATCCCCAACTATAATATGTTTGAATTTCAAAACTATAGGCCTTCTAGTTATTGATGTACGGACAGTTAAAAAATCCCTAAATCCGGGTAACCCAGCCTTAATTTTATTAAATATTTCATCCAATTGATTAATTGTATGCCGGATGACATCTGGTCTGGTCATCATCATGTCCGTGGGGCCACGGCGTACGAATATCGACCCCTCCAACTCAACCCGTGGATGTCGTAAGAGCCGACCTACCGGACCTACCAGAGGAAGGGCAGCAGCTTCCTACTGTGTATTACCAACACCTTACTGCAATCACCAATCCGCCTGTCAAGCGTGGTGATTATGGCAAATCCCCAAATACTACATGGGAGACCATCCACTCGATGGACCGACGACATCGTAGCGGTCGCAGGCAGTCGATGGATGGAGGCGGCTCAGGACCGCTATTTGTGGCGTCGTATGGGGGAGGCCTATGTCCAGCAGTGGACGTGTATGGGCTGATATGACAGATGACATCTATTTCATATGATACAGATTCAAAGCCTATGTGATTTAATGTGACATTAAATAAAATATGTCTGAGTAAATGTAGGCTTATGTTATTGTCGTTTTTACGTACTCACATAAATCGTATACGCAATGAATTAATTTATCAAAGGTTAGAAACACAAAGTTATTACAACAAGGCATAGTTAAGTGTCTTTCTATAGCATATCGTACTAACTTTTCAAAGAAAAATTCTCAAAGGATTATCGACCAGCAGCAGGAAGTAAGGCATCGACAAAAAGCAATTACTGTTCTATTTTGCAGAATAGATTGAATACGAACGATTGTGGGCGTTGGCTTTAAGGTTGATCATTTCAAATTGGCGCGAGAATAATCGTTTTTGTGGATTTTAATTTATTCTGCATTCTACAAGAAACAAAACTAGCGGAAAAGCAATTTCCCGCAAATCGTAAACCATTTTTTTAACTTATAAAAAAACTAGTTTCGGTACATTGGTTATTTTGGTTACCATCGAGTCACCATAGGAAAATCATGCTATAAACTATAAAAACTATGACACTACCATGATAGCAAAGAATCTAAGTTTACGTTGACTTTAAAACAATCATATTTTAATTTAAACGGAAATACAGATTTTATCGTATTTCCATGACAGCATAACAAAAGGGTTACCTTAAAAGTTGATTCACCCATAAATTAATTGTAAATTGATTCATCAATTTACAAACTCGTACAAACTCTGGTCGGTTCACTCAAGGTTGTCTGGTAGAGATCGCTCGTGAGCGATAAGATTTGTCACATTTCTTTTTTGTTTCAAATTTTTTGTAAACTGTTTTGATAAGTCTGCAATAAAGTATTTTCTATCTATCTTCACTAGTATTCACATTTAGATCTTCCCCCGCCTTGAAGATACATCATTTTGAATTTTATCCTTCGTTAGATTTCATCTCGACGACGCTCTCATCTGACAAATATTGCCCAGAGAGATGCGAGCTCTAGGGAAATTTTGTACCGTCATGTTATTTCTAAATTACCAATCTACAGGGGCTTTTAGTTTGAGTTTGGCTTTTAACATGTATGTAGGTAGGTGAGTTTCTGAATATAAATTGATAGGCTTATGAATGACTGGTGATACGAGGTTCACGGGGAACCTCGTATCACCTACAATTCTTTTCCTCTATTTTTTTCTTCGCCCCGCCGTTGCTTAGGTAGGAGCAACCAAACAAAAAAGTTATTCAAATCTGTCAAGCCTTTTTTTAGAGTTCCGTACCCCAAAAGGGAAAACATAAACCTTATAGGCTTTCCTCTGTTTTTTTCTTCGCCCCGCTGTTGCTTAAGAGCAACTAAACAAAAAGTTATTCAAATCTGTCAAGCCTTTTTTTAGGGTTCCGTACCTCAAAAGGGAAAACAGAACCCTTATTCTCTATTAGTCTCTACGCGTTCCTGAGGAAAGGGGGTTGTCAACCCCCCTAGAGGTATCGAGTTGAAAATGAAGCTTTCCTCGTATTTTCAATAGCATTACAGAAGTTAAAAAACTAGTTTCCTCATAAACATTGATCCACCTATAAACTTAACACATGCAGCGAGCACCCTTCAGTTCAGGGCACTGAAATAGCAGTAATTTCCTATTTGTGAGGGTACATGCAAGCAAGGTGCGGCCCAAGTGACGGAGTGACCTTGTTACAGTTGTTACGTAACGCAAACTTGGGGTGTGGCTTAAGGGTGAGAGCACGCGATTATGTTACGTTATAAATTTAATTTTTACTCATAATAATTATTGTCTTTGTCTCGTGGCGTCCCTTACGTACGTGGTATTTGGATATAGCATAGCCTATGTCAGCCAGAGATTAATAAGAAAGAATTTTCATCTGACTAGATATTCTAGAGGTTTTTCTCTTCGTTTGATCAAAATCTCACCTGATGGAAAGTGACGATGAGTCAGACGATGTATCACGAAAGTCTAGAATATATTCCCTCTTGTTTTGAAGAGACCAATGTAATGAACAAAGTTTTTGAAAACGGCTGAGTGCCTGAATTACTCTTTCTCAGAGAAAAATGCGGACAGAAACAAATATAAGGTAACATTTGTAAGTTAATTTGTAATGTAATGGGAAATTAACGGAGCTTCCGGTAAATAGTCTCTCTCTCTCTCTCTCTCTCTCTCATCTTTTATCTTTATCTAAATATTAAACTAATATTTTAGTACATATTGGAGGCGAACTGGCTAAAGACTTATGCAGTAAACGATTGTTACAGGACCGTTTTCTACGAACTTTTAGCTGCTGGAAAAATCGTTTACTGGATCCGGAATACTGCCAGGTGTGTGAACTCGTTCCTACAACTACATACGCCATCATGGGAAAATAAACGGATCCAGTAAAACGGATCCAGTAAAACGAATCCTGTAAAAAACGGATGCTGTGTGTATGAGCCCTAACTGTTATTGTTGGTGTGAACTGTTGAACAAACTTCGAGTTGCTCAGCCGTAGAAATACCTAAGGAGTAAATTTGACTAATAGGTAGCTAAAGCTAAATTTTACAAAATATGTTACGTGCAAGGAAAGACGCGGGCACAACTTATATGTCTATAAAGTCGTAAATGAAAAGTGCTCGCCCGGGAAATGAAAATTTTCTACCTGGTTTTCCGTGTATTTTTCTGCCTACTCTTGCATATTCAGCTTCCATGTTTTAAAAATGTGAACTGTTAAGCGCTCACCATTGTGCTATATATTTAAGCTAGAATCTTACACCAAAAACCACTTGAAGCAAAGGCACGAAACTGCGGTTGTTATAAGCACTTGTGATAAGTGCATTGCTATATCGCGAATACCTTCCCCTATAAGTTTTTTTAAATCTTTTTGGTATTTAGCTATTTGATTACTGTGACATTTTTTCATTATTATTCCTGGCCCAAAACTGTTAAACGTCTCGTCACTGTTTAATAGCGCTCGACGAAAGTGAAGGAGGGTTCTGCGCAGATATAAAACGGTGTAAAAATCTAAAAATCGACTTCTGCGCATCAAGGTCAGCGCAAGGTCAGCACTATTAAACCATGACGCGATCTGTACGTACGTATTTCTATCCATGTTAAAATAGTTTGTTTAATAAATGTAGAAGACTTTTTAATTAAATATGTATTAGTAAATAAATACAATATAATTGGCAAAAGATTACTCCAATGTTTATTAGTTTTAAATAAAGTTAGTTAATTTACTAGTTACATAAGTCTGTAAAGATAATATTAATTGAAAAAATAATAATCGTGCAATTTCAGAACCTGTAAACTAATCCTACTAATATAAAAAATTTGAAAGTAACTCTATCAGTCTGTCTGTAACCATTACATACCTAGACGGCTGAACGGATCTTAATGAAATTTGGTAGGGAGGTTGATGGTATCCCGGGGACGGACATAGAGTACGTATATGAAAAGCGCGTGCGAAGCCGCGGGCAGCAGCTAGTCCTGAATAAAACATTATCGAGATATATCAGGGTTGTAAGAACTTAAGTTAGTAAAACAAGTCTCAGTCAAACAAATCAACAGCTTTTTAATCCTAATTAAACGACCAAAATTCTCGCAAAAGGGAGTGATCCCAGGCTAGAATGATGATGGTGATGAGATCTTCACCACTGAAAAGCTATTAAATCCAAGACTTGACCTTGACATGCCTGCAGTTCGCAATTTACTTTAATCACTGAAATGGGCAACCATCTTTGGATCGAGTTGGAAACTTTTAATTGATCCTACGATGAAAAGAAGTGAAATGTAAAATGGACGGTAAAAGTGAACGCCTACGATCTGCCATTTTGTATAACGAAGGTCGAGTTTTTAAAAATGGATGCCATGAGAAATTGATACGGACCGCGTTCTACCCTAAATTTTTCTGGAAATTATCCTTTTTTGTGTTTCCTGTGTCGAAATAAATATTTTATTAAATTATAAATTAACAGATTTACATTGAAAACTGTCATTGACCACGATTAGAGTCGTCCTTAAAGCTGAGTTGCGTAGTATTCCAAAGTTTGTCTATAAATTTTAGCACATTGATTAGGCTCGATAGTCTATTTATATCGTCGTGCTATACCAGGGGGTCAATTCTGCGTATGATAGAGTGATAGTCACTATCATGGGATAAAAATATCATGTGATAAATATCGAGTATCACCAAAAACTGCATTCTCGTGCGACATAACGAGCAACTCATCAAAGAAAAACCCTCGATAAATATCGAATTGCAGATTTTGAGAATACGCTTGTTTATCACTCGATATTTTGACAGTTCTTTCCATATTTATTGAGTAGACATTTTATATTAAATCCAGAATTGCCCGCCTGCTATTAAAATTTTTATAAATCAATCAATCTTAATTATTTCACACATCATCTAGCTCCAAACCAAACTACTTCAAAAGAAGAAGAAGAATTTTTACAAGAAACGGAATCAAAGTCAGAATTCTAAATGATAGATACCACTAAATTGGCGCCCAACGACCGTATGGGACGGACGTAGTGACGTAGTGTCAAAATAATTTCAGTGACGCGACTTCGACCTTACTTAGTCCGTGATATAAATCCTCAATTACATTTCCACGTCCGTTTAGATGGAAGCCGCATAATTTTGGTGTCTACTGTCGTACTTTTGGCGCCCAACGTGGTACTTTCAAGTCGCGCTTTTGCAACGATTTTTTGTCTTTGTTCTTTGGTGCCCCTTTGTTATAGTGTACCTACTACCTAGCTAACAGACTTGCCGCCCTACGAACTAATTTTAAAGCGATTTTAACTTTACTTTGGTAGTAATTTTCATACGAAAAGATTTACTTTAACTCTCGATTCCTGACTTTTTTAGTAATCAAACCTCAGTTGGTCTGATAGCAGTTTTTATGATAATAGATCGGCGTTATTTTGCGGACGGACGTCCATTGCAAAATATTAGAATGAAAAAATATTAAGTAACAATTCCTCGTCCAACCTACTCTGATAATATCCATCAAAGTAAGTCGTCAACTAGTTTCGTCTCTCCAAGAGACATCATCAGGACACCACAATACTCGACCTTGACATTAAGATTGCTAAGTATACATAGCGGCACGTAACTTTAGCGCTAACCGTTATTGCGCAGAAGTAAAAAATAAGGTACCTGGGCGGGGCTAGCAGTACATTACTCATGCGCAGCTATTCCCTCCGCGTATCGCTCAGCTAGACTTACGTGCCGCTACTTGTAACACCGACAGAACCCAGCAAGTGATGTTGCCTCTCCTTATGAGTATTTTTTCATTCTAATATTTAGCAGTTTTTAATCAGTATAAGAAACAGAATCGACTGGCGTCAAAAAAGGTTTCGTGTAAAATGCCGATATTTTTGCTAACTGTAATTTTTTTCTACAATTCTGAGAAAGCGTATAAAAATCTCTCTAAAATATGGATAGTCTCGACTATTTTCCACTACTCGAGGTACCGCTTACTGAACCCGTCCGAAAATCCACCCTGTATCATATGCCTATGATAGTTTGTTAATTTTCACGAACTAGAGAACGGATCTAAATGAATTAGGCATGAAGTTAATATGCAGGGAAGGACATAGAAATGATCACCTTACAAAAAATAATGGTACAACGTGAATGAGCAAAGCCGAGACCTGAGTCTAGTTATGCAATATTTTTACTCGACTGCGCAAGGAGGGTTATATCAAGTTAAGATCTATAGTACCCACGCAATTACCCAGAATAGCTCCATTAATTAATCCCTTTACTTGTCCGACCCTATTAAATTTTAGGATTGAAATAAATTTCAACTTCATTCGGATGTTCGTAACAAAGATATGAGCATGGCCTCCAACTGGTTGGGCCGCCCTGAATTACGACTGGCCGTTTTGTACATTGCGGCAAGTGTAAGAAATTATGCTAGATTACACGTAATGTGGCGATGAAGTGCCCTCCTCAGTAGAGTGCTCTGTTGCCGGGTACTGACCGTTGTATCGGGGCGTAATGTACAATTCGCAGCGAGCATGGTACGTTACGCCATGTGTAAAATTCCCTCTCGTTATGGCTCATACACACAGCATCCGTTTTACTGGATCCGTTTATTTTCTCGTGATGGCGTATGTAGTTGTACTCGTAGGAGCGAGTTCACACACCTCACAGTATACCGGATCCAGTAAACGATTGTTACCGGACCGTTTTTTACGGATTTTTAGCTACTGGAAAAAATCGTTGACTGGATCCGGAATACTGTCAGGTGTGCGAACTCTCTCCTTCAACTACATACGCCATCACGGGAAAGAAACGGATCCAGTAAAACGGATGCTGTGTGATGCCCTTAATCGTTGAGTAGGCCTTCTTTCCCCGTACTGACTGCCGAAGGCTCGCTGTGTTACACGTTACATTACGCCACGTAACGCCGGTTAGTACCCACCTCTATAAACTAACATCGTTAATCATATTAATTAATCATATTAATTAAACTTTAAACAGTTGCTAAGCATTTTTTTTGTCATTCCTTCTTATGTAAATAGAAGAAAACAAATGATTTTTAGCTATTGCGTAAAGCTAGAGAGGTTTATGAACGCGATGGTTATTTTTAACCGACAAAAAACAAAAGAGGAGAACGTGCTATGTTCGGTTTTTTTGCGTGAAAAAGTAACAAATATCCATACATCCATCCATACAATTTTTGACATTTATAATATTAGTAGGATAGGATATGTTCGGTCCGTCAATTCTAAACCGATTTGGAAAATTCTCACTATTTTATGGAAAACAATCCAGAGTTGGTCCCATAAAAATGATTTTCACGAGGGATAAGTATTCGTCCAGAAAATTAAAAAAAAAAAACAATTATAATAAAGAAGTACCCTATTATAGAAGACTGGATTTTTTTCAAGACAATAAAATTTTCAGTACCTCTATTTACTTTTAAAGTGATATGTTTAAGACCTCACACTGTATATATTAGGATTTCAAAATAAATACTTGAATAATTGAATTCTATATTCTAAATATCAGTGGAACTTTTGAGCTATTGATACTAATAGATGGTCACGTGACTGTGCATTGTAAGATAGTGTGTGTGTACTAATAAATAATGCTGGGTGACTTCAGCATCTTAGACTTTGGCAGCCAGAACGGTTTGTATAAGAACAATTTATATATCGTATAATTTATACACTCGGCACGTGACAGGGAATCTTAACGAGTACTAAAACAAGTCATCCTAACTAATATTATAAATGCGAAAGTGTGTTTATTTGTTTGTCCTTCCTTCACGCCCTAACTAAGCAACCAATGGACTTGATTTTTGGCATAGAGTTAGTTGAAAGGATGGAGAGTAACATAGGCTACATTTTGTCCTGGTAAAACATCAAATTCCCATGGGAATTTGATGACGGAAAAAAAGACCTTTATATACACCTAGAAATGTGAAATTTGAATTTAACGCGGATGAAGCCGTGGGGTACATCTAGTGTACGTATAAATAAACTCATAGGCTATAACAAAGTCATAAACAGACATGCCAAGGCATAAGCAAATCATTTGAATGGAGTCAGTCGTTTTATGGAAATTCAGCTTCGTCCCACTCACAGTAGAATATAACTCAAAGATATGAAGGATCGTCAACTTCAAGCATAACGAGGCGTTGACGTCACGTCAGATCATGTACTGAAGACATACACGGTCTCTCTGATCAAGTACTGATCATTTGCATGTAGGTATGCACTGCGAAGATAATGATATTGGATTCCGTGCATTTTATAAAGCACTTTTGCACGCGATGTTATATCACTAGAAGTACCTAGTAGTACAAGCAAGAGTGATAATAACAAATGAAGAGCTAATTATACTCATGGTAAAGGCAATTCTAGTACAATAGATTGTTATTTGTTATTAAACTATGTATGAAAATCCAATATAGTTGATAGTTTATTCATTCATATTTAGATTTCGATAACTTTATTTCCTTAGGCTTGCAAAATAAGTAAAGCAATTAGACACAACTTGGTCCAAAATCCAGATAAAAGCTTTACCAATATAAAGCGTACCATGGTAATGCGGAACTTCCTTTTTTTCAAACATCATCCAGACGCGGTTCCGAATCCAATGACACCACATTTATATTTTTCCGAGACTACGAACAAAAAGGACTTGTTGAATAGACTATAAGCATTAATTTATATGTACTACGACTATAGGTGAATAATACTGGAAATTTTGATACTGAGCCATCTCACCCAAAAGTAAGCAGAAGTTTTCTACATAGATAACATCTAGACGCGGAATAAACAATATTTTTTTAATAACAATATTTCAAACAACCTGCAAAAAAACGCAAATGTGTAGTCGATATTGTTACAACATGGGTGTCAAAATTTACAACAAATTGCCAAATTATGTAAAAGAACTGAAGGGTCCCTTATTCAACAGAAAGTTATTCAATTGACTTATTGAAAATTGTTTTGATTCTGTTGAAGATTACCTTAATTTTAAGTTTTGACTGTGAATTTATCATAAATCAACCAGTAACGAAAATTCTGTAAAAGAATATGAGGCAATAGTGTGAATTTTAGTTTAAGTATGGGTATGGTTTAAGTATAGGTAATATTCAATAAATTTCCTAGTTAATTATGTTAAATATTGTATTTCCGTAATTGACGGAAAAACTGTTGTTTCCAACTTATTGTTTAAGATCTTTTTGTACACAGTTTTGACAATTAATATCTTTATCTTTAACAATATTTGTGAGACCTGCAAGTATGCAGGTCGGTCGTACAAATATTTGAGTCGCGGCGAGAATGGAATAATAGAACCCTGCATACACCTGAAACGCTGTAGACAGCCTTCTATCAACCTTCGTCTACTGTTCCATAGACATCACAATTTTCTTTTACCGTGGCTTTAAGTTTAAACAGGGACCCAGACCTAATCTAGACCTATCTCCTAATCCATAGCGTTTGTCAACGGTTTTACAAAGTGTGCCATACGTAAGGCGCTTTGTAACAATTTTCCTCTGAATATCATGATTTTTTAATCGATGGAGTGGATATAAATTATCATGTATGGCCAGGCCTCTAATGTAAAGTTAGCGAGTCCTCAACTCGACAGGCCATTATTCAATTTCGGAAGTTAGTTTAAGAAGTTACGAAAGTGTATATAATGTGAAACAATTTCTCAAAAACTATGAAAGGAAAAGTTTATATCACTTTGGAATACCAAAAAGGAATACTACTTCGTTTTTGGCAGAATTGTGCGTTAGAATCGACTCAAAACTCCCGTGTCAGGACGGCAGCATCTTCCTTTGTATAATTATACATAATTACAATTACGATGTGAAATATAATTAAGTACAGTGTAAAATACATAGTCCAATGTGCAATTTTAGCACCTCCACTGCAATCCGCCTGCCAAGCGCGGAGGCTATGGAGAAACACTTGTTTGTGGAGGCATGTTCACCAGTTCACGCTTTAAGAAACAATATTCTAGTAGTTTATTTAGTCTTCCCATTACGCTATAGTTTAGTTAAGTTAAAATAACTCAACATAAACGTAATCCGGTTACATACACTTTTACTGTCCTCGAAGAGTTTGGGGGAGATATTTACCCAGGAGCGGTATAACATAACGTTAGAAAGAACACGTAATCGATTCAAACTATACTATGTCAATTCATTTACTTTTAGGTACTACATAAGAAGGTAAATGTCTTATTTTATGAACAATACAACGTTATTACAGAGGACTGTGTGCCCTTAACGATCATTACGTTATCGGCTTGCTTCAGTGATTTCACACCCGCCCTTTGTCGATGAGAAAATGTGACCTCTCAAAGTCTAGGCTATGAGACTACCTAACTACCTATGTATATGTCTTTACAACATGGCGTCATCGCGATATTGATAATTTACAGCCTACGATAGAACAAGTTTAAGGCCCAGACTCCACCAAAGTGGAGCTGCGCGGAGATGTCGGTAACGGAGACGAGAAGAGGCGTTTTTCAGCTGTCTGAGCTTAGATATGTGAAAGAAAGAAAGAAAGAAAATATATTTATTTTGCCATACATAACACACACAACCAAAAAGGTCTCTGTCTCAGCATTGTGCCGCTACAAGCCTAAGCTAGTATAGTATGTGCTGGGTAAAGCAAAGATGTGTGCTGGCTAAGCTGCGTGTAACGAGAGTCGGATTTTGTCGAGATGAATGCATAGCGAGCCACAGCTCACATCTTTGCTAATCTCTTCTCGTCGCTGCGTGACGTAGCCAGCTTGCGAGACGCAGCTCACTTTTCACTTCGATCTTTCTTTGTTTCTACGCATACTAATGTGATGATATGTCTCCTCTCAGTGGTCTCCACTGAAGCTGAGAGAAGACTAGATGTGAATAACGATGTTCCACTGGTTGTTTAAAACACATCTCTTCCCCGCTCATCTTCAAGACAAGAGTGGATAGGTGTCTTCTAGACCTTCGTGATGCACCGTCGGCCACATCGTCACTTTCTCTCAGGTGAGATTGTGTTCAACGAAGGTCTATTGCCCATAAAAAATAAAATCTTTGGTGGAGTCTGGCTCTGATGCGACAGATGACCTGATAGTGATAAGTTTCTGCACGCGGGTTCGCTCACGTGGTACTTGGGTGGAAGACTAATAAACTGGTAAGGAACCTAGTGAGCGATCATGGCTTTCATAATCCTAACTAACATTATAAAGAAAGTAGCGTAAAGCGAAAGTGTGTTTAATTTTTTTGTCTTTCCTTCACACCCTAACTAAGCAACCAATCGACTTAATTATTGGCATGTAACTAGTTGAAAGGATACAAAGTGGTAAAACGACAAATTCTCAAGGGTGATGATTTTTATCCCCCTAGAAATGTGAAATTCACCAATGAAAATAAAAAATCTGTCGTAGAAAACAAACTTACAGATTTTATTTCTAAAATATTAATAAATTCATCTTACTTTGGGCGGCGTCGGGCCTAGACGATCCGTGTGAAAAGGTCCCGAATTATTTATTACGCAAAACAAAAGCATTGGACGCGTTAGAGCTAAGTCTTGGCTTAGTTTTAGGGTTTCGTCCCTGACATTTACCAAAATAAAGTAGCTAGATACTAGCATGTACACTAAAATATTCAAGTGATTGCCTAGAAATAAGGTCCTTGTCCTTGATTAAACAAACCAGAACTTTACAAAGGAAACAAGTTACAAGAAGTGTGTGGACCTTTTGCTCTCAGTCAGACAGAAAGCAATGGCGAGAAATGGAAATTAAAATCACTCTAGTTTAGAATCCTACTAATTTATTAAATTTGTAAGGATGGATGTATGAATATTTGTTTCTCTTTCACACAAAAACTACTTAGCTGATTGGGCTGAAATTTGGTACATATGGGTATAGTTTGGGACCTGGAATTACGTATAGGCTATTTTTTATCCCGATAAAACGCTGGCGAAGGCGCGGGCAGCAGTTAGTGATGGATAAATGCACGGCAAAACTACTGAAGGATCGGATTGAAAAGCTTAGATAACAATGGAATGTAAGTAATGTCTATGGAATGAACTACCTGGAATTCCATAGAAACAACGCGTGCCGAGCCGCGGAGGGAAACTAGTGCTCACATAGACAGTTAGGACACTTCGAAGCGCAAAGATTGACCACAAAGAAAAATTCTTTAAAATATCGTGTCGTACACTAGAAAGAACCGCACAACTTCAATAGGTTTATTCTACCCAAGCGTATCTGATCTGACCACTCCACTCTATCTGATGACATTAGTATTTTATCAGTCTCCTCGAGTTTTACTTAAGAATAATTTCAGAATAAAGAAGAATTCAATGTGCAGAATTTATAAAATAGAAGCTGTCGTGTTTTGACAGGTATCGATGAAAATCTGCCAAAAATTCGTCACTTGAGACGTGATTAAATCTGAGTTGCATTTGAGTATTAGGGAGTGGAGTACGTAACTCAAATAGGTAGAGGACATAAGATCCGAAATTGACAGCTTACTGTGTGTGAATTAGTGAGAAAAAGAAAAGAGGTAAGGTCAAGAGGCATAAGTTGAAAAGAGACTGACTAAACCTCAAAATCTCTATAATTTTGACTGGCAACCAGGGCTTTGAATACCGGTATTTAACAAGTACAAGTAACGGTTCCACTGACCTCGACGCAGTATCGATACTTTTTTAGTATCGATATAAATAATATCGATCGAACATCAGTACCGGTACCAAAGTATCGATATTTTTCATGAATACCGGTGCTTTTACCGGTTCCTTACGTAAAGTATCGGTACCACCCGCGCCGCAGAGCGGTGCCGGCGGTGTACCTTCACGCGAGCTGGCAACGTCGCAAGAACTGATATTAGTATCGATACTTTGATCTCAAATACCGATACTTTAAAAATAGCGATACACAGGTACCTAAATGGAAAATACCGATACTAACTGCTATGTTATCGGTACTTTTGGTAGCGGTACTAAGCCCTGCTGACAACCACCGGACATCGCATACTTTTTACGACGCCGCCGCCGCCAGTCCAACCAGCAATATTACTTCATGTTATAATATAGTTTTGCATTCGCAAACAAAATAATAAAAGCGACTAGCAATGGCCGTAAAGTTTCATATGTTTCCGGGCGCATAAAGTTTATCTAGCATTCTAGCTTAATATGCAAGTATGCAAATATACCGAGCTGTTTTTGGAGTTCCGTATATACCTAGCCACAAACGGCTTTGCAAAGGTCATTATAACTATCAGAATTCAGCTCCACTAAAATATTTATACTTTAGAACCATGCCGCTTTAAAGTAGACTTAGTCAAGGACCGTGCTCCGTCTACCAATAAAGTGCTATTTAGTCAGACATGGTAGTAAAATGTATCTGTCTTTCTTTGCTGAGCTCAATGAAAGTTCCTATTTGTACTTATAACCATGTGATAAACGATTCTCTTTTCTTTTTTACCGTTCAATCGGCTCGCAGATTTACTGTTCCATAATGAATTAGGAAATACAGCCTTTATTTTTCATATAATGAGCTACTAACCTCCACTACTGGAGGTTAGTAGCTCAACGAATTTTTCACGATCTTGCGCCAAGCGAAATAGATCTTGTCTGGAGATATTCGTCCACTCTCGGATGTTCTGCAACCGCGATTATTTTCGTCTGCTAACGCATCGTTTACCCCTCACTTTGCCCATCATGGTAAGCTGGAGCAGTTGGTATCTTTCGTGCCTAAGCAAATGTCGTAGATACCCAACTTTTCTACGCTTGATGGTCTGCAATAGTTCTCGGGTCTTCGCAACGCGCTGGAGCATATGTTGGAAACCTTCTGCGTCCATCTAATGCGTAATATTTTTCAGCTTTTCTATACTAGTAAATTCCAATAGCTTCATAATCTGTACATTTAACCTGCCTCAAATACATATAATAAAATATAACAATGCTGCCTGAACTGAACATTTCTCGAAGCGTCGCCTAGCCTTTGGCCTAGCCCCAAAATAACCGTAGTGTTATGGGAGTCAGAAGAGTTGATATACCATTCAAATATTTATTCATGTGAATAGGTAAAAAATAACGGGTACCTGTTATTTTTTTCCAGCACGAATAAAGGTAGATCAACAGCAATGGTCACGGCTTTCGCCACACCCATGGAGTTTTGTTTACATTAGCCATGGCAGGCTGTTCAGGGTCGTATACGATACAACTGTATGATATTGTTGTAACATCCTCATCAGCATAATTTTAGCTGGTTTCCACCCACTGTTGGATGAAGGACTCCTTTTTACCAACTTCGCAAAAAGGATATGGATAGAGAACAGAACATATAAAAAATTTAAACTGTTCCTAAAGCATCAGGTTTCTGAGATATCCACAAATGAAAAACTATTGCTTTAATGAATATTTTTTATATATAGGTATGTGAATATCTCAGAAACCTTTACGCAGCTTAACGCTTTAGGAAATGATATTAAGGACATTTTTATTTGTTTAAGTGGCTTCTATCCAAATATAACACTAGCTGCTGCCCGCGCCTTCGACCGCGTTTTATCAGGATAAAAAAATTAATGTTATCCTACTTCCTACTAGGTATCCTACTAATATTATAAATGTCAAAGTTTGTAAGGATGGATGTATGGATATTTATTACTCTTTCACGCAAAAACTACTGAACCGATTAGGCTGCAATTTGGTATGGGTATAGTTTGGGACCTGGAATAACATACAGGCTATTTTTATCCCGATAAAACGCGGGCAGAGGCTGGGGCAGCAGCTAGTTAGGAATATATTAAATAAACGCTTCATAAAAGGTACAAGTCTAATACAGTTGTCCTTGGAAATAGTCCAACCACCACGATAAGGAAGGGCACGGGGTTCCATTCGTACCCTTATTCAACACGAGGGCTGATAAGATAAAAGTTACACACGCAATGGGGTGAGATTTACCCCTTTATCTAGAGGTGGCGTATAAATCGGTGCGACAAAGACTACGCATAGACCAACTCAAAAGGAACCTTTCTCTGAAGGGTCACTTTTTCTTTTAAATACGGAAAGACGCAATGAATAAACGCTACTTAATTATCAACAGACTTCAAATGGAGGAGGTTCTCAATTCGTCTGAATGTTTTTTTTTTTGTAAGTATGTTACGCGATATCTCCTCCAATTATGGACCGATTTTGAAAATTCTTTCACTATTGTATAGAATAGAAAATAATCCCAAAGGGGCCCCATATTTTTATCACCTGGGGATTAGTATTTATCCCGCAAAACTTAAAATAATTGTAAAAGTAAGGGAATTTGAAGTCGGTTTATAGTTTTTTTAAAACACGCCAAATTATGTTGCTACTTTGAAATACAATTCTAAGAAAAGTTTATATAATGTGGGCAAGTTAACGAGAACACGTTGTCAGACAAAATAATCCTCAAAAAAATCTCGAAATCCTTAAAATAAGTGTAAAGGTAAGGGAATTTGAAGTCGGTTTATCGTTTTTTAAAACTTAGTAAACATGTATTTGATTTATATCGTGTGAAATTAAGCAAAGACGAACTTTACTGGAACTGGTCCTACGTGAAAAGGACTATAGAAATATTAACTGACGAAGAGAAATAATTAATTTCGCTTTTATAATTTACTAGATATTCCCCGCGGTTTCACTCACACAAGGACAAAAAGTAGCCTATGTTACTCTCCATCCTTTCAACTATATCTATGCAAAAATCAAGTCGATTGGTTGCTTAGTTAGTGCGTGAAGGAAGGACAAACAAACAAAAACACTTTCGCACTTATAATATTATTGTATTATCTAGTATTTTTTTTTTTGGGTTAGATGATGCTATATGATTTGTTAAGTCAGCATTCAAATGTCCAGCTGTTCATCTTCAGAATCATCATCATCATCAGCCCGTATACGTCCACTGCTGAAGATAGGCCTCCCCCAACAAAACGCCACGAATAGCGGTCCTGAGCCGCCTCCATCCAACGACTCCCTGAGACCGCTACGATATCGTCGTTCCATAGAGTGGGAGGTCTTCACATCTTCAGAAATTTACACAAAAATCTATTCTCTCAAAACAGCTTTCAGTTTCAAACTTAACAGGTGATACGTTGTTGTAGAGTAATTTACTTATCAGTTGGCGTTTCTTTGCAAAGTTAGCATGCAAGCAGCAACTTGCAAATCTATTTTCACTCGTATGCTAATACTGTACGAGTTTCTAAGCTCTTGACATGGCACATTATTACGTTTAGTTATGAATAACTAGCTGCTGCCCGGGCCCTCGCCGTGTTTTAACGGGATAAAAACTAGCCTATATATTATTCCAGGTCCCAAACTATACCCATACCAAATTTCAGCCCAAATAGTTCAGCAGCTTTTGCGTGAGAGGAACAAACATACATCCGTACTCATTTCATTTATAATATTAGGATGTTTGGTGTTCAAGAAAACTGCTCTATGTTAAGTGTTTTATTAGAGTAATACCTATGTAAATATGTATAACAAGATTAGAATCATGGCAATTCCTAAATTGGTTTTCATATTTTTTGTGTGTTAAATTATTAATATATATATATATATATAATGTATGACGTCATCCTTTCGATCCACTATTTTTATAATACTGTAGTGGAAGCGCAGCTGCCTATATTACAGACTTTTCAGTCTAGTTTAAGCAGCTGAGGCTACATAATAAATATAACTAGAAATTCTCCAAGTACACACTTAACTATTGTCAGAAAAATTTGTTATGTTAATTATTTTGAAATGATTCTTTTCGCAATAAATTTATTTTATCTTTATCTTCGGTTCATTGTTAAATTTGCGAGGAAACTTTCTTAGTATTTAAGACTTGGTCTTGTGTGAAATATACATTGTCCAGCATTTTATTTAGCCTTTATGTGAATGATTTGACAACAAAAAGGAGCTTATTTTGCAAGAATATTGTATCAAATAAATAAAATCTACAAAGTGTGAGTCGACTCGCGCACGTAGGCTCATTCTGTAAACATTTCAACCGGCTACCTTTTACGGTTCATGAGATACAGCCCGCTGAAGGACGGACGGTCCCGTTTTACCCACTCTTCGGGTGCGTAACCCTAAAAAGGGGAAAAGTCGAGTCTCCTTCATATTGATCGCATAATTTTCACCTATTTCCTAGTTCTTACATACTCTCATTTAAGTGCTAATGACATTTTAGGCAATAAACAAATTGCCAGGCCATCAAATACGAAGCTGTAATGTGGCTGTGTGCTTTGTTTGTTATTTTTTCGTACTTTCCGATGAATTAATTTTGAATATACGGTTGATTTCAGAAATATTTTTTATTATTTTTAATATTGAATATATTTAGGATGTTTGCATCGCGACAGATTTTCGAATAAAGGTGTCGATCATGCATAAAAAATCGCTTGAAAATTAATCGATTTGGTGGTCAAAATTAGTTTCGCTCTCATTTATAGATCATTATGTTTTTTGAAAAACTAAACCGCTACTAACATAGCCTTTTTTTCATGCGATTACGTATGGAAAATTTCAATAAGATCGGGGACATCGTTTCCAAATGAAGCGGAAAGTACGTGTGTATGGGGGCTAAGGCTGGCTTCCATTCTTAAAACTGATATATCGGTTAAATAATATGTGCCAGATTACAGCCGCTATCTGTACGCGTAACAAGCATGACGTACGTACACTATGACGCACACAGTAAATGCATTTCAAGTAGGTAAACATTTGCAGACCATTGGGCAGTAGTTAGGACCTAACCAACTGTACCATGTAGCTTTAGGTAAATGTAGGTATTGGGTTGTCCATTAATCACGTGAGGCTCGCGTTTGGAATAAAACGTCAAGTGCGAGTCGACTCGCACACCGAGGGTTGCGTACAATTATAAGACTTTGCTTCGTGCCAAATATCCTACTATAATATTATGTATAAATTTGAAACTAACTAACTATTTGTCTGTCTGTCTGTTACCTTTTCACGCTTAAACGGCTGAACGGATTTTAATGAAATTTGGCAGGGAGGTAGATGGTATCCCGAGGACGGACACAGGGTACAAGAAAAGCCCGTGCGAAACCGCGGGCAGCAGCTAGTCATGAATAAAGGTCATCGGGTAGTACACTATCTTTAAGGCTTTGGTCCCTTAATTTACGGTTTTTTTTATTTTTTTGGTCCCATCAACCCCACAAAGGAAGGAAATTTGACTTGTCTAAGTGCTTATTTTGTAAGCCTAAAGAAATAAAGTTATTGATTCTGATTATGGTATTATTTTATACCCTAGGTTGGCAGTAGTAGTTCCCAACAATAACATAGAATTGACTATTGTTTGCTTTGCTCTGCCCGCGACTCTGTTCGTATTTTCTCGATTTACTCGAGTTAATTCTGCAACACATAAAATATGTAATTTTCAGATAGGTAAATAGTGGGATTTTGTTGGTGTCTTTCGATGAAAAACTACCTTAAAGTTAAATAAAACCTGTGTTATATAATATTAGAAGTTTCACCCTTGTATTCTTTTCATATCATTAACTTTGTATTTGCAAAATTTTGATAACATTTTTTATAATTTTCAATCCTATTCCTACTAATACTTATTATAAACGTCAAAGTTTGTAAGTGATGTATGGATATTTTTTACTCTTTCACGCCAAAACTACTGAACCGATTAGGCTGAAATTTGGTATGGCTATAGTTTGGGAGCTGGAATAACATACAGGCTATTTTTTATCCCGATATAACGCGGGCGAAGGCGGGGGCAGCAGCTAGTTAGGAATATATTAAATAAACGCTTCATAAAAGGTACAAGTCTAATACAGTTGTCCTTGGAAATAGTCCAACCATCACGATAAGGAAGGACACGGGGTTCCATTCGTACCCTTATTCAACACGAGGGCTGATAAGATAAAAGTTACACACGCAATGGGGTGAGATTTACCCTTTTATCTAGAGGTGGCGTATAAATCGGTGCGACAAAGACTACGCATAGACCAACTCATAAGGAACCTTTCTCTGAAGGGTCACTTTTTCTTTTAAATACGGAAAGACGCAATGAATAAACGCTACTTAATTATCAACAGACTTCAAATCGAAGAGGTTCTCAATTCGTCTGAATGTTTTTTTTTTGTAAGTATGTTACGCGATATCTCCTCCAATTATGGACCAATTTTGAAAATTCTTTCACTATTGTATAGAATAGAAAATGATCCCAAAGGGGCCCCATATTTTTATCACCTGGGGATTAGTATTTATCCCGCAAAACTTAAAATTGGTTAAAATTGGGTAAAATTGGTAAAATAGTTTGGGACCTGGAATAACATATAGGCTATTTTATGCGCGATAAAACGCGGGCGAAGGCGCGGGCAGCAGCTAGTTCACATATAAGTCCTGGCCTGGACGACTAGACCTGGACCTCAATCGAGCATGTTTCCCGCGATTATACTATTTACAAGATACGAAACGCAACCTACCGATATCATAATGGTCAATTGTCCCGCGCCCACGGTTCTGACTACTTGCGAAACAATTGATAAATGTACCTGCTGGTACAGATTAAATAGAGGTTTCGTGTTACAATAAGGACCGTCCTACACGGACGGACTGCTTCAAGCTGCAACTGCATAGCAAACTACTGTCTTTTTGACGACCTCTGTGACGCGTCGGGCGAAGGTCCACCTGCGACGCAGGAGGTTGCGTGTTCGATTCCAGCCTCGGGACAAACGTTTGTACAGTGTGCAAATGTTTGTTCAGGGTGTTCTGGATGTTTTCAATGTATAATAAAAAATATCTATATATGTATAGTATTATATTAAGTATATCAGTTATCTACTTAGTACCCATAACACAAGTTCTGCCTAACTTGCTAGATAATGCTGTGTGAATTGTCCAGCATTATTTTATTTATGTCTTGTGCGTAATAAAAGTATTTACCTTTTATAATCTCAGTGGATGATATAATGACATCACTCTCATCCATCCTGCTCCTGTAGCACAGCAGCGCTGATTTCTTTATCTTGACGGATTTCGCTGCTTCGGTTAAATTGTGAAGACCTTCGTGGTCTAAGTAGAGTCAAGCATTTTGATGGTATGGCAGTTGTCTGTGAACAATATAAAACCTTCTAAGAAATGTAATAAGAGCCCACAAGACCGAAGGAACTCCCAGAGTTTTTCGACTTCTACGTCACATAACCTCGTGGCGCGATTGGTAGCGCATCCCATACTGAGGGAGGGTTGTGGGTTCAAGTCCCGTCGAAGTAGAATTTTTTTGGGATCTTATTAAATTTCTCGGAAATTATCCCCAGTGTGAGGCTTACGCACTACAATAGGGTTTGTGTCCACGGATCCCGGGATCAGATTAAAGTAGCCACTGATCCCGCCAAGTTGTATCCACCGATACCGTGATCGGTTTCCAACAAAAAACAAGTAAATATAAAGAAAAAACCTTAATATATGTAAAACCTTATTGAAAAGAGGAAGTCCAGGCATTGAGTTTATAAGAAGTCAAGTTTATTTGTATACTTAACTCAGCCTTCATTAAAGGTAGATAGATCCTGCTAAAACATCTGACAATTAAAGGACAGTTTTGACGACCTATATGGCGCGGCGGGCAAAGGTCCGCCTGATTCCCGCCTTGGGACCAATGTTTGTACGATCTGCAAATATTAGTTTCGGGTGCTCTGGGTATTTTCTATGAATAAAAAAAATATCTAGCTATGTACTGAATATGTATTAAGTATATCAGTCATCTCATCTAGTACCCATAACACAAGCTGTGCTTAGCTTGGTGCTAGATGATGCTGTGTGGATTGGCCAGCATTATTTATTTATTTATTATTATTTCATAAATTTCGTCCTTAGCTGTGTTTGAATGCCAAAAACACTGAACTGATTCGACTGTAAATTTGCACAGATAAGTTCTAGATCTGAAATAATATCTCAAGAATATAACATTTCTTTGTTCCAGCAGAATTTGCTTTTGGTTCAAATTCAAAATTTTAAGTTGTCAATGCTACCTACTACTTAGGACCTGAAAGCCACTCAGAAGCTTAACTGATTGGATAATTGGAAACACAATCCTACTACCTAATATTATAAATGTCTAGGTTTGTATGGATATTTGTTACTCTTTCATGCAAAAACTACTGAACCGATTAGGCTGAAATTTTTTATGGGTATAGTTTGGGATCTGGAATAACATATAGGCTATTTTTTATCCCGATAAAACGCGGGCGAAGGCGCGGGCAGCACCAAATAAAACTAAGTAACAAATTCATTGATGATAAAATCAAACAAGACCTTGAAAATTTAAGAATGCAGTCAGAGATGATGCAATCTTATTACAAGTGGAAATTTTAAGGACGCAATGTTACAGCATCCATTGATAATTCCTAGTATTTTTATAAATTTATTTATTTATTTAATTGCCTGGTCTAGAACATCATTGGCCTAGCTGTATTCCAGACAAATTCAATGTAGAATGTTTGTAAACAAACCACCTCTTAACCCAAAATTCACTCTGTAGCCACATCATTTTATATGGAATTTACGTTACTTGTCAATTTGTGATTCTTCCTTCAATAATGCTTACAATGATATCGGAAACTGGAAGCCAGTCAAGTGAGTTTAAATTTTATCTGTTGTATTTGTTAAACAAACATTTGTCATTTAGTTTGGCAAGTGTATAGTGAGTTTTGTATTTATTAATTTTAAAAAACTACATCTATAATAGGTTTTACATTTTAACTCTCTAAAGCACATTTTTGAATGAATGGATTTATTTGAATGGAATGGATTTGTGCATAATGTTAACATTCCTTGGTTAGATACAATTATAAAGTGTATTCTAGAGCCTAGAGGCTACTTAGAATTTAATTTTTGGTGATAATCTTCATTTATTGTTTTTGCAGCCCGTTAGCATCCACTGGCACTAGCATCAAAGGACAGGAATTCCGTTTATAGGTCCACAGGAAATACAAACTACTAAACAGCATGTTCTTGAAAAAGATCTACTTATATCAGTTAATCACACATCAGAAAGAGTTCCTGAGTAGGATAATTATTAGCTCAGACTTATTCAATTAGGAAAGACTACTCAGCAAGTATTTATATGGACAGTGACTCCCGTAGAACAAGTTTCAGTTCAACTGGCCGGCTTTCATAAAAAGTTCTGATAGAAAGTCGTTTAGGTCTGAATGTTGAGTAATAATTACCTGTATATTGCCAGGAAGAATTTCTTCCTAGCAATAGATAGGCTGGTTTAAGATGTATAGCTTAAACAGGAGTATGAACTATATAAATTTTGAGGTGCTTTTTATTATATGATTTTGTACTGGGAGAGTTGAGAATCAGTTGAATGTGATTTTAATTACTCAGAAATCAGGGATTAAATAGCAGGACCAAAAATATGTAAAAAAAAAAGATTACTTATGTGGATAAATTATGTTGAAAAATGACAAAATTAAGATAAGGCAATGAACAATGATTAAACGTAATCAACAAAAACAAAACTACAAGAACTGTTGAACTTACCAAGTGATTGATGTATGATGTAGCCTTGAATGTTCAAGCGGAACAGATGGATTACTTGAAAACACAACACTTGTACCGTGAAAACACGAAAAATACTCAAGTATTTTGCAGAGTAACTAGAGCAAAGATCACTTCTACTTATAAATATGTATTCACAGCTTCTGTTAACGAGTCACGAGCGTTATTAATTCCAATTTCATTCATGTTAGAATAGAAGATATCGGAGGTGATGGAGTAACAACGCGTAGGAGTCTGTTTATTGAATGGCGTGGGTCGAATTCTGTACAGACCTAAGGCCAACTCGACGTGTAAGGAATCAGTGGAGCCTTCCCCTCGAGCACTTGTATTCTATTTGTGATTCCAACAAGACCGCTAGCCGTGGTTGAACAGCCAAGTGTAACTTGTAAACAGAGAAGCGCACCGGGCGTGACAAAAGACTACAATACGGTTGAATAGGTCGGTGCAAGGTCGCCGATTCACGTTTAGTTCGAGTAGAATTTAATTCTATTTATTTCTCTTCATTGTGTGGTGACGTTTCATTTTATTTATTTCAAGAGCCGTTGAAAATTGAAAGAACGCAAATCGCAAAACCCGTTTCCGCGGCGAATCACAGACAATAAATGAAAATCTCACTATTCTCACTCAATCAAATCAAGTGACGTTATCAACTGTCAAATCACAACGCCCTCTACTAGAATTTTACAATAGCGTGAGAGGCATAGAGTATAGATTCTTATTATACGGTGAGAGGCATTGTGAGAGGAGTATTATGAAATACCTAATACAAATCTATTGATTATAGTTCCTTTGATACACCAAAGATGGCAGTATATTAAAATTAGAAAAAAAAACAGATTTTAACCATACATGCAGGTCGCTGCTATCTTGAAAATATCAAATAGTTTTATTTATCATTTTCAATGAACTGTACTAAAACTTTAATTGATTCAATGGTACTTCGGAGCATTTGGTAATATTAGAAAATGCTTTGTTGGTTTAGGTCCTTGTTATATAAACGTAGTTGGTTAGGTAGGTACCTACAAGTAGGTAGGTATATAGTAGTCATATGTAAAATAACCATATAAGTTAGGTTTTTATATTAGGGCAGGTAGGTAGGTACTTTTATTTAAAGTCAAACTTTGAAAATACGAAAATCCTAAAAAATAAAGAATTTATTATAAGGTTACATACAGATCAGTAGTGATTAATTTTTGTAACTTATCCTTTAGTAGCTATCTATTTTATTCAACTTATAACGAATAATAACATTAAATTTTAATTAGTTATTGAGCTTTTCGTTAACAACTTTGCATCTATCTGCTGCCGCTGCTACCGCACCAATAACAGCCGCTCGGAAACCTGAAAATAATCAAAAAATTAGATACCTATACAAAGACAGTAGGTACAATTAGCGGCACGTAAGTCTAGCGCTAAGCGATACACGGAGGGGACAGCTGCGCATGGGTAAAGTACAGCAACCCCGCCCAGTAGCCTTACCATGGGTTATAATTATTAATTACACATATATAACACATAACGTAACACGTTATCAGCGTTATTCACGCTAATTTTAACGTAATTTTTATACTTCTGCGCAATAATGGTCGGCGCTAAAGTTACGTGCCGCTACTTGTACGGTCTGGCCAATTTGAATTTACAATGTTTGTAAAGACTGCCACCATAGGTAGAATACGTACGTCAGAATTCGCACTACTAGTTTTGAACTCGGACAATATTTTTCAGAACGCCACGCCAAAAAAGAGAATTTTGGAATTTTGTGTTCATAACTGTTTTACAACATAGTATCTAATATTATATTATACATCAATTATATATTTTACATTGAGAATGGAGATAAGTACAATCAGTAAAATAATGATTGACTTTTTAAAATTATATCATCGCCTGACGGGGGGAGGGGAGGGGGGGCGGCTTACCTACTCTTTTTATATTTATCGCTGATCTATGTAACATATAATGTATCTGTTAGATTATTATTTTTTATTTATTTCCACATGTTACACAATTTGTATAGGTATCCATTGTTGTACACTCAGATATTATGGTGTTAGCATTATGTATTTTGTTTGTAAAATAATAAATCAGTAGGTAGGTACTAATATTTCAACAGTGAAAGTATTCTGACCGTCTGTGAACTTTTCACATCGAAAAGGCTGAACAGATCCTAATGATATTTAACAAGAATGTGCATAATATTTCGAATACTTTTTATCCCGAAAACAAACGTGCGAATCTACGACCAGGAGCTAGTTAAATATAAATCTAATTTATAATAATTTTAAGTACTTTTAAGTACTTTTAATATTGACTTTAGAGTGGTCGTGCGTATTACATAATGTACCTAATCCACACTTGCAAAAACTAAAGTTTCTCAAAAACTATGTATAATTGTAATTTTTTGCGGCTCCGTGTCCTTTCAATTATATATCTACAAAAAGCTCTCAGATCTTGTTTAGGCATGGGTCTGTCACAGGAGCTCTGCAAAGTCCGCGGTTGCAAGTGTGGATTACATAGGTAATCCGCGCGACAACTGTAGAGTGAAAACATAAAGTTTCACTATTCTATCTAAACAAATACAAACCATTTTTCTCCAAATGATAAGTGCCATCCGCGGTAGATCCAGCAGGACTGGTGACATTATCCTTCAAAGTCGCAGGATGCCCTCCGTTCTTCACCATGGCAGCGGATCCAAGTGTGGTCTGGGACGCGAGGCGCAGCGCAAGGTCTCGAGGCAGGCCGCAACCTACGCCGCCTTCGGCCAGGGATTCGATTAACATGAAGATCTGTGAACATTACCACCGTCATTATGTTCCTAAATAAAGACTTTATGTTTATTTTATAGAATAGAATAAATTTTATTGTTAAATTGTGTGAACAAAGGTCTTAGAATTAATTTAATGTATCAACAATTTTATCCTGTTTGGACATACAATAATCAGTTTTACAATAATGATAAACATTCAATAGTCAGTCAATCAGTCAGGCAGATAATTGCCTAACTGACGAAAAATTCTTTTACACTATAGCATGGACAAAATAAACTATCCTTCATCTATGATTATAGTGAACATTGTTAATAAGCCATTTCCTTAATTTAATTTGAAACATGTTTCCATCAAGTTGTTTTATATCTAGTGTTAAATGATTAGACCTTAATAGCTGTTATATATGTGCTTTTGTGGAACATAGTACTGTTGATTTGAGGTATCATCATCATCATCATCATCAGCCCATACACGTCCACTGCTGGACACAGGCCTCCCCCGCACGACGCCACAAATAGCGGTCCTGAGCCACCTCCATCCATCGACCCCCCGCGACCGCTACGACGTCGTCGGTCCATCGAGCGGATGGTCCCCCATGTAGGGGGGGGATTTGCCATAATCACCACGCTTGGCAGGCGGATTGGTGGTCGCAGTGTTGGTGTTTAAAAATACTCAGACGGAAGCTGCTGCCCTTCCTCTGGTAGGTTCCCTTAGTCGGCTCTTACGACATCCACGGGTTGAGTTGCAGGGGTCGATATTCGTACGCCGCGGCCCCGGATTTGAGGTATACATAAGTTAAATTTATATTTGTTTCGTAAGTTATAAACTTACATAGCTGCGCCCCGCGGCTTCGCCCGCGTATCAAGTGTTGAGCGAATGAAAACAAGGAATAAAATCTGTAATAATAAATGTACGACCCTGTTTAACCCCCTTAGAGGAAGATTTGATAATAATAACTATGTTTATAGTATAAAACAGGGATGAGGAAAAATATATATGAAAAAATTTCCCTCGTCCCTGGTATGAAATTTGACTTGTCTACGTGCTTATTTTGTAAGCCTAAAGAAATAAAATTATTGATTCTGATTCTGTAGATTTTCGAAAACTAAAAAATACCTGATGTATTATTTACTTTGAAGTTTATTAATACCGAGTTTAGAGTCCCTACATGGGAGACCATCCACTCGATGGACCGACGACATCGTAGCGGTCGCAGGGAGTCGATGGATGGAGGCGGCTCAGGACCGCTATTTGTGACGTCGTACAGGGGAGGCCTATGTCCAGCAGTGGACGTGTATGGGCTGATGATTATGATGATAACCCCTAAATAAAGATTTTTTTTGTTTATTTTATAGTATATAATAATTACTATATTACACCTGTAAAATCATCAGAAAACTTGAAAACGTACTTACAAATGTATTTTCATCTAATTAATTTGCTACAAAAAAATATTTTTTACTTATTTATAGATAGATAGAAGATAGAAAATTATTTATTGCACACTTATTGATAAGAAACAGAAATACAAAAATAAGACAATTTTAAAACTAAGTTACAAGTGGCGGTCTTATCGCTCGAGAGCGATCTCTACCAGACAACCGTGGATGGATAGGATTGTTGGATGGTACTAGGGGATCTGTGTGCTAGTATAGATTTAATAAATAAAAATACTCATAATAAATATTATGCCTCAAATAAACTACATATATAAATTTATATATATTTACTTATATACATAGGGACACAGGTATGCGTTCAATGACAACAGCCTAAATAGTGCTCCTTCACCATGGTTTTGAATAGTGGTAGCGACTTTGCTCGCCTCACTGAGACTGGCAATGCGTTCCATAGTTGTACAGCCCGGGCAGTAAAGGAATGAGCGAAGAAAGAAGTAGAGTGAACAGGTACTTGAAGTATAAAAGTTTCAGAAGAGCGCAGAGAAAGAGCGTGCGAATGATAGAGAAAGGTAAAAAGCTCTTTGAGATAAGGGGGTGCAGAGGCGTAAAACAAAATATTAAAGAGAAGAGAGAGAACATGAGAATTTCGGCGAAGCCGTATAGGTAACCACTTGAGCTTCCTGCGAAATTCCGAAACATGGTCATACTTGCGCAAGCCAAATATGAACCTTATCCCGACATTCTGCAGGCGCTCAAGTTTGTCTAACTGTTGCTCAGTTAGATCAAGAAAGGCCGAATCGGCGTAATCAAGAACTGGAAGGAGAAGAGATTGTGCAAGAGACATTTAAGTGGCAATAGGTAGAAAGTTACGCAGCCTTCGAAAGGAACCTGCTGAAGCAAACATCCTCCATTTATAAATATTAACTAAAAAGCCTACAATCAAATAATATAAACCAACAACTAGTATATACAATGGAAATAATTGAGCTGCAGACAATCTACAGAAGAAAGCTGGTACCTACAATAAAAAATATTATTATTAAATATATAGCAAGTTTTATTATGTCTTATGAAATTATTTCTAAAAGGGTGTCCTGAAAGGTATAAAGCAAATTAAGCACTTTGAGTTTTAAGTTAAAATGATATTTTGCTACTTACATAGGCCGGTCCGCTGCCACTTAAAGCTGTAACAGCATCCATCTGATACTCAGGCACCTCGTCACAGGTCCCCACAGCAGAAAACAGCTGGGTTACTAGCTTGGCGTCCTCAGCGGTAGCTCTGCTGCCTCTGCTTAATGCTGCAGCGCCCTGCTGGACCAGTGCTGGTGTGTTCGGCATCACTCGAATGACGCGGGATTCCGGCGGTAGGACCTGGAATGAAGAAATTAAATAAATAAATGAAAAATAAATAAATATATAATGCTGGAAAGTTCAAACACACACAGTTCACACACACACAGTTCACACAGCATTAACTAGCCCCAAGCTAAGTAGAGCTTGTGTGATGGGTACTAGATAACTGATATACATAATATAATACACTACCTATATAAGTATATGAATGATATGATAATGATAGATATTTTTTATTATCCATAGAAAACGCCCAGAACACCCTGAACAAATATTTTCAGATCGTACAAACATGTATCCCGAGGCGGGAATCGAACCCGCAACCAAATTAGAAATCAATAATGTTTATTTTTTAGGCTTACAAAATAAACTCATAGGTAAGTCAAATTTTGAACTAAAATTGATTTTCTCTCCCCCACACATTTTTTGTCCACTTGCGGAAGAATTTAAACAAACAATTGCCACGACGACGACGGCGACATCTTCTGGTATTGTACAAGGTACAATGTGTTATTCAGGCTATGCATGAGATGCCAATTTTACCTAACTTCCTATGTTATTCTAGCTCAGTAATATTAACGTGAGGTATGTGACATTAATTCTCTAACACTAACATTATTTCTCTTTTTCTAGTGCCCAAGATGTACAAGGCACAAAGATATTCAGGAAGTACGTGTATCTAATACCTATCTATTTCACCGACATTCCTACATCAGCTTAGGAATGTCTACCTACGTTTAAAACGTGATGTATGTTCTTCCGTATTAAGCTTGTATTTTAACCTAAATCTAATTAATAACCAGTTGCGATCAAACAGCGTTAGAGTTATCATTTCTCTTCCTCGGTAGCTCTAACAGGTATAGGTAGAAAAAATAAAGCTAATACTTTTTGAATGCGTTGCCCCGTTCAGTCAGAGTAGGTATTACACAGTAACAGTATTCGAAAAGGCGAAACTTTGGATCGCATTTCTTCTTCACAAACCTTTTCAATAGTCGCAATAGAGATGCCCATGGCAACAGATACGAACAACTTGTTCTTGACTGCAGGATCGGAGCTGACTTCCCTCAATACTGGCACCACCACATCTGGCTTTGTTGACACTATGACAATTTCTGATCGCTCCACCACTGGCTTGTTCTCGAAGAAGGTTGTCGCTCCGAGACCCTAGGAAAAAAAATATATTTAGGTCATCATATGCTCGTATACATATGTATGTATATCCACGGCTGAACATAGGCCTCACCGATTACATCCCATGACGCCTTGAATAGCGGTCCAAAACGGCAAATATCCATTATCCATACATTCATCCATCCTTACAAACTTTGACATTAATAATATTAGTAGGAGTAGTATAGTAGGATTATGCTGCCCGCGCCTTCGCCCGCGTTTTATCGGGATAAAAAACCGCCTATATGTTATTCCAGGTCCCAAACTATACCCATACCAAATTTCAGCCTAATCAGTTCATTAGTTTTTGCGTGAAAGAGTAACAAATATCCATACATCCATCCATACAAACTTTGACATTTATAATATTAGTAGAATTGTAGGATCATATACATAATGAAAACTCACTGAAGTGTAGCAGTGCTTGCATCATTCCATTGTTTGTCGATTCGCATAACTGCATCTTCGTGGTTTAAGACAACCACAAAGCTGACTGATATATGAATGAATAAAGTTAATCAGTTATTTATTATTATTCTATATTTTTTTATTGAAATTAATTAATTAATTTAATATAATATATATTATTAATATATATTATATTAAATAAATTAATATATATTAATAATTTATTTAATATAATATATATTATATATTAATAATATATATTATAAACATGTACCACTATTATTACGGGCACACCCAATGCAATAGAGGACCTTATATTCTTATTCTATTCTTAGTGTTAACATAAAAATTTATTAAACATTATAGAAATATTAAAACAATGATAATAAAGTAAATTGTATATTTGTATAAAATATGTTTGATAAAGGTTGCCTGGAAGAGATCGCTTCTAAGCGATAAGGCCGCCCATTGTACATGTTTAATGTAATGTCTATTTTTAATGTTTTCTTCGTGGTGTACAATAAAGAATTTTGTAATTGTAATTGTAATGTTTATTATTCTACATGCTAGACAGTTGTATGTAAAAATACTTGTGCCAGGATGTCCTGCTCTTCCATACAAACAAATACATGGATTTTAATTCTACTCCAAGGGTTATCATATCGCAGAAGTATATCTATAACCATATCCTATATTACAGACTTTTTAGTCTAGTTTAAGAGTGTGCCATAAGCAATTTAGTGTTAGAAATCGTTATTTATCTCAGAATCTGTGAAAGCTACTTACCTTCAAATTTATGGAAATGATACTTTGAACTTTTATCTTGGATTACGTGTTTTAAAAACACGATTGGTGAAAATTTTCTGGATAAAATATTATTTTGAAAAATACATGTTTTGCACAAATTTTGCTATTTATCTCAGGAACAGCACATTTTATTTGTTGGGTTTTTGTTTTGTCAAGAAAGCTTGAAGTATTTCTTGAGTTATTTCTTTTAATTTTTCGATTGGTTGTTTAATTAACTTGTAATTAGATAAAAACTAATTTTTTGCGCTTCCGCCTTTCCAAAAACGTATACTCTGTCTCGCTCCTATGAACGCAACATCCTATTGCTATCCTTTTTACAAAATGGCGCGCAATGCACACTCTTAAGCAGCTGAGGCTACATAATAAATATAACTAGAAATTCTCCAAGTACCGACCTTAACTATTGTCAGAAAAATTTGTTATGTTAATTATTTGAAATGATTCCTTTCGCAATAAATTTCTTTTATCTTATCAGGACTCATACGTACACCGCTGACCGTGCTTCCCCTAGCTTATATTTATACATCATCAGCCTACATATATAAAGTGCACTGGACATAGGCCTCCCCTAATGAGAGACATAGCGCCCTGTCTTCAGCTTGCCGCATGCAGCATCTGCCTCCTGTCTTTTACTGTCGTTGTTTTTATATTTATCATCATCATCATCATATCAGCCTATACTCGTCCACTGCTGGACATAGGCCTCCCCCATACGACGCTATATTTATACGTTTAACATAAATTCCACATTCAACTCTCAAGTAAAATCTCGAACTAATCTATAATAACAAAGAACATTGCAATCAAATAATAGAAACAAATTAGAACTAGCATTTACAGTTGAAACAATTGAGCTAACTGCAGACTGTTGCAAACAATCTACAGATAGCTCAACTGGTCCATATCAATACCAGTCGGAAGCGTCGCCAAGACGCTGGCTGCATTGCCTCGCTGCATGGTAATGCTAATGCGCTGCGCCAGATACTCACCAGCTCTCAAGTTTATATATTACAAAAATATTCCTACATCAGTTTATGACTACATAAGGTTCAATTCATTGTACATAATGTAAGCGAGCCCGAACCGCACTCGTCCTGAAGAAGTCCCTCGTTAAGGGATGAAAGGGTGTTCTTCCAATACAAATAATGTTAGTAGTTAACTCGCTTACAACACCGTAATTAATATATATAGGTATTTAACCACATACATACTATATATCAGTGCATTTACCTTAAATGCATCAGCGCTGAGAGTGTCCGCAGGGTGACAGCTGGCTGTAATCTCATCGGGCTTGGCTAATCCTGAAAGCAGCGATATAGTATAATTTTATTAACGGTAGAGCTAATGTAGATTATTTGCAATAGTCGGCAGTTAGATTAATTGTTTCACTAGTTCTAATTTGTTTCTATTATTTGATTGTAATCATATCAGCCAATACACGTCCACTGCTGAAGATAGGCCTCCTCATACGACGGCACAAATAGCTGTCCTGAGCCGCCTCCATCCAACGACTCCCTGCAACCGCTACGATGTCGTCGGTCCATCGAGAGGATGATCTCCCATGTAGGTTCTTGCTATAATCACCACGCTTGGCAGACGGATTGGTGATCGCAGTGTTGGTGTTGAAAAATACTCAGAAAGAAGCTGCTGCCCTTCCACTGGTAGGTTCCCTCAGACGGGTCTTACGTACGACATCCACGGGTTGAGTTGGAGGGGTCGATATTCGTACGCCGCGGCCCCACGGCCAATAATTGATTGTAATACTCTATGTTCATAAACGTATTCTATTAAAATTTTCACAAAACATCCATTGTTTAGTTTTCTTACATATAAATAAGAATAATGAGTTCGTGGGGGTGATTATAACTGTTACAACACGTTAGATAGATTGACTAGGTCTATAACATGCACAATTTTTTTAATCGAGTTTGATTTTATATAATGAACGAATAGAATAAACAAAAAAAGTTTAATGGCCTTGTAAGTTTTTTTTTATAGTGTATAGTTTGACCACAAACTCACCTGATGGAAAATTATTGACGGTGTGAGATTCAAATTAAATCTAGATGAAGTCTTTAATGCATCTAATTTATAAAATCATTTATTTATATAATGCGTTGTCATCTGCGCCCTCATCCAAATCTTCTGCAAATGACATCGTTTTCATTTTTAATCATGTAACCCTTGTTTTTGTTCCATAATAAATTAATCTTTAAAAAATTACAACTGGCGTAGGTACCTGCTGTAATGAATCCATTGGCCAAGGCAAACGCCAGTCTCCCACCTCCGATGAATCCGATCTTCATAGCTTCGTTTATGGATACTGAAAATAAAATCGAATGGAATTGAAGAAGACTAATTTAAATTCGAGGCTGAGGATAAATTAAAATGAAATGAAAACGAAAAATATTTTTTTCATTTTATATATACTTAAGTTTCACATTTTTTATTATATTAACATTTTTAATTTCATATTTATATATATAGACAAGAATCAATTTTGCAGTACCCTTACTTACAGGTTGCATGTACAATTTTAACACCTGCATTGAGAATGAATTGTATTGTACATATATGTAAACAAAAATAAATGAATTATGTAGAAACAATCTAGGTTACAATTTGCCATCAGCCTCTGCACTAGGCAAAGCCTATAACGTGGAGAACAGAAAGGTGACTGTAATTAGTTCAGAATCAGAATCAATAACTTTATTTCTTTAGGCTTACAAAATAAGCACTTAGACAAGTCAAATTTTATACTATAAACATAGTTATTATTATCAAATAAGAAATAAAGTGTTATTGATATTCTCTTCACTTCAATTTTTTGTCCACTAGTGGAAGAAGTTAAAATAAGAACAACGAATTGATAATTTTTGAGTGATTAATTTACTATGAAGTTTTACAATAAATAAAGTAAATCACCACTGAAAAATTATGGTAATCTTTTTGATTATAAATAATTGATAAACCGATTTATTAATTCCGACAAATTAATAGAAACAAATTAGAGCTAGTATTAACAGTTAAAACAGTTGAGCTAACCGCAGATATAATACAAATATATAATACCAATAGGAAGCGTCCTCAAGACGCTCACTACATTGCCACACTGTATGGCAATGCTGTTGCGCTGCGCCAGATACTCACCAGCTCTCGAATCACGCTGCGTTTCGACAAGACGCTGAGATATTTTTTCAAAAACCGGAGACTCGGTACTCCCCGTATCAGGGTCGATAATTAATTTTATTTATGTAATACTACATTGACCTGTAGATTTTTTGCAATAGTCTGAAGTTAGCTCGATTGTTTCAATTATAAATACTAGTTCAAATTTGTTTTTATTATTTGATTGTAAACACTACATTAATTACGTGGTAGAAATCCGTTATCCTTTTCTGTATATTATTGATTTCGACGTATATTCTTCAGTAAGTTTATCACACGACTGAGATTCACAAATCTCCGGGGTTACGACACAAGTTATCATTGTTATCGGAGTTTCATGTTTAGCTACCTATTATAAGTGTTTGACGTCATAATATGTATTTATAGTTCATTATATATAATGTACAATACCCATTCTAGCCCTGATTCTAACGAAGGATGTCTATTAAATTGGATAAGTATTTATTGAAACACGTTTCATCACATATTTACCACATACGTTTAACTCGTAAACATCCAACATGAGATTACAGAGCTAGATAATTTAGGTAACTATTTATATTATAATGTATTACTACTTATTATATTATAATGTATTACTATTTATATATATTTATATTATAATGTATATACTTAGATATAAATAGGACATCCAACATGAGATTACCTACTCATATGCATGAGATTATAAAGCATAACGTGGCAAATTTTGATATGCTTTGTTCAATTTAGTAATTTTTATTGATAAACGAAGACTAATTTGAGGCCGGGGATAAATTAGAACAAAAAACAAATTGATTATGTTTGAGTGACTAGTTTTACGATACATACCTAAAGTAAATCAGCACTCAAAAATAATCAACTCCATCAATGGATTTTGCGGATTAAACTCTTCAATGAAATGGCACTTCAACTTATCTGATGATAAATAATTGATTATAAATAATTGATAAATCGATCTATTAATTTCTACTACTTAATTACTACTATTTAAATAAATAAATTGTTATTGTTATTGTGACTAGAGCTGGCGAGTATCTGGCGCAGCGCATCTGCATTGCCATACAGTGGGGCAATGCAGTCAGCAGTGCAGTTTTTGTATGTATGTTACTTTCCACCTATTATGGACTGATTTTGAAAATTCTTTCACGATTGTATAAAAAACGATCCCGATGTGGTCCCGTAAATTTTTTTTCCCCAGGGGATAAGTTTTGCATCCCGCAACACCTTTTACGCCCACCAATTTTAAGTCGGTTCATCGTTTTTTAAAACACGCCCAAATTATGTAGTACTTTCAAAAACAATTCTAAAAGTTTATATAATGTGGGCAAGTTAACGAGAATATGTTGCCAGACAAATACTTCGTCCTTTGTTTAGTTCACATAACAAAGGACGAACGGTTGTGTTGTGTGCTGTTGATTTATAATTTATTACCCGATTTCAAAAGGAGTAGGTTCTCAATTCTTCTGTACGTTTTTTTTGGATGGTTACGCGATATCTCCGCTAATTATGGACCGATTTTGAAAATTCTTTCACTGTTATTAACTGTATAGAAAATGATTCCGAAGGGATCCCATAAATCTTTATCCCAAGGGAATTCGTATTTATTCCACAAAACTTAAAATAAGTGCAAAAGTAAGGGAATTTGAAGTCGGTTTATCGTTTTATATTATATTTTATAAAATGTCGCCGCCCCACCCCGCCGCGCCGCATTTATGTACATTTATCGTGTACAGTTTAAAGTTTTTATATTTTATATGTTAGTTTTAAGATATATGTATGTAAATATAGTTTTAAGATATATGTAAATCTATGGATCGTAGAATAAGTTAATTAAGATCTATAACTGTTCTAAGTAGTCTTGAAATAAATGATTTATTATTATTTATATTAGATGCATTCGTGCATTATTATTATATCTCAGATACGTATATCAAAAAATACCATAAGTGTCAAAAATAGCATACATAAATGCTATTTTCGACACTTATGGTATTATTTAGCACTGTAAAAATAAATACATACAATGAGCGATTACGATACTCACGTCACGACTGCTATTTATAATCTGATAATAATCTTCAAATATTAGATTTTATTTTCTGTTTTAAACTCGCCTGCCATACATTATCAGCGGCCCGTATACGTCCACTGCTGAACATACTCGTAGGCCTTCCCCAAACGATGCCACGAATAGCGGTCCTGAGCCGCCTGCATCCAACGACTCCCTGCGACCGCTACAATGTATCCGTCCATCAATAGGGAGGTCTTCCTACTCAGTTTTGCATTGCATCGCGGTCGCCACTCGAGAACCTTTATTCCCCAACGGTAATCGGTTCTACGAGTAGTATATCTTCAGATGTTATTTTTTGTTTTAAACCCACCTGCCATTAATATTACCATTTATGGAAGGTATTGCGTTGCATACGCGTACTTTGTTGCATTGTTGCATATTTTAACCGACCATAATCTAACACATAAATGACAATATCACATTCAGCCTTGCGGATCATTTGCAATGCAAGTGCTAACAAACCAGTCATGGCGTTTGTTTACAAAACTATTAGGTTTGCCTATGTGCATTTTATTTACCTTCCTAATTGCACTAAGCATAAATAGAATATCCACTAATTCTTGCCCCTAGGCCCTGTTCTTAAGCCCTACGAAATATAAGAATAAGAAAATCTTTATTTGTTTGTTGGCTGCATTGCCATACAGCGCTGCAGCGGGGCAATGCAGCCCGCGTCTTGTGTAACAATAATAATAATGACTGGCTTTGTCCACCTAGCTTCAATCTATCTGACCACAGTTCAAGTCAACCTGGTTGCTACAGAAGATTTCTAAATAATACCTTCAGGTCATTGTATAAATCTTATATTCCAAGAGACGAGCTAAATTACTATTTATCGAGAACCCTAATGATAGCAAGCGATGCATTCAATCGAAGTCAACTGAGATCAAGGTCTAAATAAAATAAATGATGAAATACACTCATGGACAAATTTAACGGAACGCAAAAAATGGAGGCAAATCCCTCCACTATAAGGATCTCTTCCAACAATGTTACACTGATCGTATCTTTCTCCGGATCGTCTCCATACTTTGGTCCTTCCATCAACTACTTTCTGACAGAATCTGGAGTCAGTAAAAAAAGTTAGTAAAGAATACTTCTCCCCAATCATCATCATCCCAATTAAGATTGAATGAGCAAAGCTTGACCGAGCTTTCTCGATGACCTGTGGTGAGCAATGGGCCTCTGGGCGGCAAGTATGCCCCTAGACCAGCTGCCTTAACTTGTTAGTTTGTATCTTAGCTACAAACAAATAAAGTCTTTATTGACAAAGAAAATAACAATCAAATAATAGAAACAAATTAGAACTAGCATTTACAATTGAGCTAACTGCAGACTGTTGCAAACAATCTACAGATAGCTCAACTGGTCCATCTCAATACCAGTCGGAAGTGTCCCCAAGACGCTGGCTGCATTGCCCCACGCTGTATAGGAATGTTAATGCGCTGCGCCAGATACTCACCAGCTCTCAGGTCACGCGTCGCATCGACCAGGCGCTCTGATAATTTTTTGAAAACCCGGAGAGCCTCGTTGCCCCACGGACCTAGGGTCTCGACAAATAAACTACATACGTTATAATATGGATCAGTTGAGTTACCTGTAGATTTAGTAGATTATATTTTCACACTGAAGGTAAAAAAAAAAACAATTCAATAAATCTTTATTAGGGGGGGGGGGGGGGGGGGCTATGTTCAGCAGTGGACGTGTACGGAATAATGATGATGATAATGATGATATCTTTATTGACAAAGAAAATAACAATCAAATTAAAATTGGTACTTCAAGGACTGGCTGGAAGGCCTGGAAGAAATCGGTCTCAGCGATAAGGCCGCCTTTTGTACTGTTAATTTTTGTTTAGATATAAGATCTTTTATTAATGTATTTATTTTCTAGTAAAATAAAGGGTTCATTCATTCCAGGAGCTGGGATGGTTAGGGTCTGTTTAGGCTGAGGGCAGGGTTGGAAAAAAAACAGTTTTTTTTAAATTTTATAAAACAAACAGTTCAAATTGTTTTAAACAAGTGTGTTTTGTTTTTTTTTGTCCTTTTTAGTTTAGGGCATTATTTTAAATTAATTCGACCTATAATGTTTCATTTCCAGACTAGATCTTTTGACTTTTCAAATTTTCTATAGTAAAATAAATATTGACAAAAAACGATCAATGGATAAACATTTATTTTATGTTGCGTATCTCTAATCACTACTAAACGATTTACATTCACCCTGAATGTTTCCTAGCAGGACTATACCGGCGGGGAAATACCTATAAACTATAAATTCTATTCTATGAATAGGGGCACCCCCAATATTTATTAATTAGTGATGGGCCGAATGTGGTTTGAACCGAATACGAATTTCGGCCGAACATTCGGTAAAAATCAAAAATGCCGAAGTTCGGTTTTTATTCTGCACTTATATGGTAACAACTAACAAACAACAATAAAATATACCTATAAGTAATTAATATATTGAATTTTCAAAAAGTTTATTTGATTCAAATCATAAGACTTCCTAATTTAATAAGAACTTATTGAATTTGATTTTTTAATTCTAAAACTTAAGATTGAAATGTCGAAAAAGGAAACTGATAATGACAGTTAGTTACTTGATTAATAAATAAATTACCATGATTTTAAATTATGTAAAAGGCTTATTTATTTAATCAGGTATGAGTGAGTATGACAGATTTGATTTTTTTTTATGTTTTATTAATCTTAAAATCAAAATTGTGCAACTATCTCACTCTTTTCTTATACCGAATGTTCGGCATTTCAACCGAATTTCGGAAGAATGCCGAAGTTAGGCCCATCCCTAATATTTATATTTAAATGAGGGGAATAAAATAACCACTATTCCATTCGACAGCCATCCATTAGGGACTTTCCTAACGGGACTTTACCGGCGGGGAATTACTTAATATGAATTCTATAAATACGAGTGCCTTTCTTTCTCACATTTCATTTCATTATTAATTCTGCGACTGATAACACCTCATAAAAATGTCAACTCCAGGACGCAAAAAGCATGCAATTTGGGAACAATTCACATCGATCCCCCAAGAAAATACCACACTGAAGACCAATAGGGTGCGTTGCAGAAAATGTAAGAAAGAACTAGTTGGACTTGTGAAAAGAATGGAGGCACACTTCCAGCAATGTAGCACCACCACCGGTTCTAACACTGACGCAAATCTTGACGCGGACAGGGACGTGGAGGAGTTGTTGAGTGATGCTGGTTCTTCCCGATCTTCAGATAATTCTTCTGCTACACCCACATCTTCTGTTACTACTCTTCAATCTAAAAATGCCAGTACCAGCAGCAGCGCGAGCGTGAACATTTCAATGAAAAGATTTATTATTGCTACAAGTCAAGAAGATAAGAAGAAAATTGATTTACAATTATCTCGTTATATGTTTGCTACTAACACGCCTTTTAACCACGTAGAACACCCAGAGTTACTGAAATTAATGGAAATTTTACGCCCAGGATATAAACCTCCAAACCGCAAACAAATTGCTAGCAAGCTACTCGACGAAGTCTACAACTCGACTCAAGAAGCCGTAAAAAATGAATTGAAAAACAAAGTTGTTAATCTGGCTAATTGATGGGTGGAGTAATGTCAGGCAGGACTCTATAGTTTGTGTCTGTATTACCGATGTGTTGACAGACTCATCTCATTTAATTGATACAATAGACACAGGAGCCGAAAGCCATACAGCTGACTACTTGGTTAAAGTTAGTACTGCGGCAATAAAACAATGTGAAACTTACAAATGTACGGTGCGAAGTGTAGTGACAGACAACGCAGCAAATATGAGCCGTATGAGACGAGATTTAGCCCAACAGGAAGAACTAGCTTCTCACGAGGATATACTTACATACGGCTGTTCATCACACATATTAAACCTTCTAGCAAAGGATTTGAATGCAGAAGATATTACTGATAAAGTTAAGTCGATAATGCGGTACTTCAAATACACTCACTTTGCATCTGCCAAATATAAAGAAGCTGGTGGAAAAGCAATTGTTATACTACAACAGGTACGGTGGAACACAATGGCTGACTGCTTAAAAGTGTTATTAGAAAATTGGCATATAATGTCAGATATATGCTTAAATCATTCAACTGCTATAGATCTGTCAATTTCATTGAAAGTAAATGACATGGCGCTGAAGCAACAAGTCCAGGCTCTCTACAAAAAACTGGAAAACATCGCAGTTACACTTGACATCTCCCAAAAGACATCCTGCTGTATTGGCGAAGTGACTGAAGCATGGATAGAGCTTAAAAATATGTTTGAGGGAGAGAATGTACGACTGCGTGAGACCGAGTATTCATTGGATGATTTAAGGAAGTTCAAAGCTCGTTATGAAATGGCAATGTCTCCAGCTCATTTTGCAGCAAACTTACTACATCCTAAGTACAGGGGTGAAAAACTCACGAGTGAAGATATTTCTGAGGCTTTATTATTTATAGAAGCTTATCACAAAGAGGCGATGCCCTATATTGTTAAATACAGGGAAATGACAGATCCCTTTCATAACTTTCTATTTGAAGATCATGTAGTAAATCAGGTCGGACCTCTCGAATGGTGGCAGTCATTAAAAAAACAAATTAATGGTCAAACAATGAACTTAGTGGCTCAGCTTCACACTGCTGTAGCTTCAAGTGCTGGAATTGAAAGACTGTTTTCAACATTTGGATTTATTCATTCTGACGTACGAAATAAACTGGGTACAGAGAAAGCTGCAAAACTTGTTACAGTTTTTAAATACCTTAATAAGGAAAAGAAAAAATAATTGTTATCTTGATCTTGTCATATTGTCTTACTCTCCTGACTGACAAACAATTTTGATTTTATAATGTTTATTAAATATAGGTAATTTTGTTTGTTATAATTTTGTTTTTGATTGATTTTAAATTGAAATTTTTAATATTCTATACTATCTAATGCATGTTTCAAAAATACGTGTTATCTTATCCCATTACCCATATAAATCCTGGTACTTGGTAGGTACTTAGATCTTTGTTTGACTGAATAAATAACTTATCAAAAAAATATTACTTTCATTTTATATCATTCATTCGCAATGAAAAGTAGTTTTAAAGCTTGTTTTTTCCTCATCGTTTTATACAATGTTTAAAACTTGTTTTAATCTGTGTTTTTAAACGTGTGATAAAAAACACGGTTTAAAATCAAACTGTTTTAAACATTGTTTTAAACATGTGTTTTAAAACCATTTGTTTTAATCATGCCAACCCTGGCTGAGGGACCCAAAGATTCAAATAATCTTTGGTGGGACAATGCACAATACGCTCCCATGCGAGATGTCAGTGCAGATCTCAGTTCCCCCACTTAGAATTCATCTTTTAATTCTAATTAGAACAATCAAATAATAAGAAGGTAATTTTTTTTTTTTATAATTTTTAATCAATCTGCTGTTAGCTCAATTGTTTCCATTGTAAATTCAATTTTTTTATATTGATTGTAATTGATTGAAAAGTAAAAATAAAACTACTTAAGTATACCTTTCTAATTAAACACTGAACGTCCTTTTACTCGTGGGGGCCTACTCGAAAAAGAAAAATCGAAGTTTCTGATTCGCTTTCATACAAAACCAACGCTTATCATCATCATCATCAGTCCGTACACGTCCACTGCTGAACATAGGTCTCCCCCAAACGACGCCACGAATAGCGGTCCTGAGCCGGCTCCATCCATCGACTCCCTGCGACTCTACTAGCTATAAACAATATCGTCGGACCATCCAGTTGGATGTCTTCCCACATTACGTTTCGCATTTCTCATATTATTTAGCGTTGCACGAAAACAAATCAGATCCTTCGATTTCGTTTTAACGAAAACGGCACGGACCCGACCCTGATCCTGCTATAAGTATTTATGTAGCTTAAATACTTTATCAGAGTGAGATAAGACATTGAAAATAACTATATTTATGTACCTACTTACATTTTATCATATTATCAGCTCTAACTGCAATATCGCTTAACACCTTAATCGCTTGTTATCACAAAACGCTTCAAAGCTTTTAGTAATGATCACAGTTTTAAATAAGTCGGAATATTTTCACATAATTTAATACTTATTTATAATAAGTATTCCTGTTATTGTCCACATCAGGCCAGCCTCTGTGGCTTACTAATGGTAATGATTGTGCCTCTACCGATAGGGAAATAAATACTTAGTAAATATACTCATGCTGTTGTGTATTTGCATTATGATTGAACGAGCTTACTGTCTGCTACACATTACGCATTTTTGTTTCTAAGTCGAGTAGCTATCTTTGTCGCCATAATAATATGTACCTACATCAAAGATTTAAATCGTATGTACATAGTAACATACGCAAGTGGCTTCAAAAAACCAACCTGTAGCCATTTACTCCATAGGTAATCTAATCATTCTTAGTTAGAGAAGCAAATATTATTGAGGGAGGCCTATGTCCAGCAGTGGACATCGATCAGCTGTTATGTGATGATGATTTATTATTGATACAATTGAGCTAACTGCAGACTGTTACAAACAATCAACAGTAGAGCAGTATGTTAAATTAAGATAATTTGGCGTGTTTTTAAAAAAACGATAAACCTTCTTCAAGTTCCTGAACCTACCTCTTGTTTACGCTCGTTGCCACGACAAGACGTAAACTAAGAATCCCTGACGTTTACACTGTTTTTAAGGTTTTGCGGGATAAATACGAATCTCCTGGGGATAAAACATTTATGGGACCACCTTGGGATAATTTTCTATACAATAGTGAAAGAATTTTCTAAATCTGTCCATAATTGGCGGAAATATCGCGTAAGATATGTACATACGTACATATCTTACGCGATATTAGAAAAAAACATACAGTCGAATTGAGAACCTCCTTTTTTGAAGTTGGTAAAAAATTAGAGGCCGGGTTTTTTTCTCTTTATTTATTTTAAAGGAGCTTTGTCAACATGTTTATGTCACTCCCGTAGACAAGAGGCAGGTTCTAGGTTCAGACAAAATTGAATTTTATGAAGGAAGGATCACAAATCGTGGGGGACGGCTTCGGGGGATTAGCGGAATAATATAAATCGACAAGTAGTAATGTAAATTCCGTATAAAAAGACGCGACAACACAGTGAATTCTAGATTACGTATTAGCGGTTTGCTTAAAAACATTCTACATCGACTTTGGGTAGTGCAAATGTAACAACGCTCGTTTTATACCACATCACAGAAGTTTGGATGTATGGATGAATGTTAGTTAGCTCTTCCCGCTAAAGCGACTGAACGGATCGGGATGAAATTTTGCATACTGGTTCTAGGCCTGGAATCAAACATAGGCTTTTTGTCCCATAAATCAGTTCCAATGGGACAGAACGAACTTTTGAACATTTCCATAGAAACAATCCTATTTTTTATTCCATAGTAGGTATATATACCTACCTACATCTATGCAAAATTTCAGCCTTTTCTGTTCAGTAGTTTTGACGTGAAGAAGAAACAAATATCCATCTATCCATAATCCTAACTTTCGCATTTACCTGTAATACTAGTATTGTATATGCGCGCGGCAAGTACAACACATTCTTCTAACAATGCGGTATTCCAGATAATTATATGTATAGGTCATAAACTAGCTTCCGCCTGCGACTTTATACTCGTTTTTCCAGGATATGCGGGTAGACCCTTATTGCTAAATTGCAGCCCGATGTAGGTATGTTCAGTAGTTTTTGCGTGAAGAAATTACAAAGATCCCAAAATCTAAAAATCAAACTTTCGCATTTATAATATGAGTGACAGTGTGTCAGTGTAAATCTAAATTTAGTTTATTTTGTTATTCAAACAAAATAGATAAGAAAACCCATGGTCACCAAAATTACCTTTAGGCGCAGCTCTACCATGTCTGAAAATTACAAAACTACAGCGCCATCTGTGTTTATCTCACTACAACACTTTACACAGCTGCAACAACCTGCGGGGCGACGACGGCGACGCAACGCGACGGAGTTTTGACCGAAACATATTTTTACCTGACTTTAGGACAAGCATAATACTTGGGCTTGCGTTTGGTGTTTCTTCTTATTCTTATTGTCTTCTCACTATATTGTTCCTAGTTCCTAATGGTTGATTTTCTATTAAAAATCACACCAAACAAACAGTCACTGTCAACGTCCCCTTGACAAGGGGGACAAAAACTAGCGGCAGGCAGGCGGTAATTTTTGAATAGGTAGATAATGCGCTGGCAATCTGGCATCCTCTGTTACATCTGTGAATATCAATGTTACATCGGTGAATAGGTATTTTGCTACGGAACGTCGAAGGTAAGCTGCTTTATCAAATTCCTTGCGAACTGCGAATGTTCTCACTTAACTTTTAGATTTCGAAATACAGTTAAACCAGTCAATAGGAAATCATTTATAGTAGGAAAGCATACCTTCTACTGAAAAAGATTGTCCAAAATCAGTAAGCGGCGATAGTGACCAGAGTGGATGTACCTATTATATAGTTGTAGCTGAAAAGAAAACTCTGAAAACCTCTGAAAAAGATTTCGTTATTACACAGCGAGCGACGGCCTCGCTCGCTTCTCGTATTCTCGTATCCTATCTGCTGACTCGCTCTCTCCCGCAGCAAAAAGCACAAAAACGATTTCATTTTTCATTCGCGCTCGATGCGTCGAGGAAGTGGCGCGTAGCGGTCTTTTTCCTTGAAGTCGATTGTCTATGGGAGTGTTTGCTCGTGCCGAATTTAAGTGATTTTAGCTCAGTGTGCAGTGATTTCAGCGAAAATTAAATATTACTCGCATGACAGTGAATAAAATAACAATCTGAATATGGCGTTGGAGGGTGTGAAAAGTGATAAAAGTGAAGAAAACATCGGTTCCGTGCCGGACGGCAAAGCGAACGGGATTGACAACAAAAGTAAACAGGTACGGAACGATGCAGTTTTTTATTTATTTCGCTACGGTTTTTCATTTCCTTGCATCAAGAACTCTCCTGGGGAATGTGTAGTAGACATTTTTCAACATTATTAAACGCTAAGGTTTCTCTGAAAGTCTGCAGAGCAACGGGACGATATTTTTTGCGTAGGTTTACGTCACGTATGAAAATGGAATAACTCTGGATAAATGGGCTCACGTGAACCGGGATTTGACCTATTTTGGGATGTTGCGGCATTTAATAGTTCCTGCTGGTTTAAAGTTTAGTTTAGTTAGATTCAGAACCCATAGAATTCATCATCATTCATCTGCTGTTGGATTTATTCTCTACAAAATTCATAAATCATTTCGCACCAAGCAGGTTTTTTTTACAATAAGTAGATTTCTGATATACTCAATGAGCAGTTCAGGATCAATGGTTAAACCATGACCGATCTACTCTACCATCACAACATAAGACTGGTAGAGTAGGGCATGCAAGTCTCTAGTATACTGAATCTTCGCAGTGCACACAAACAATTATCAGTGTCCAAACCAAAATACTACTTACTATAGCATACTTAATTTTTTTCCTCAAGAAATCCCCTGTCCTCAAATCAGATTATAGAGTAGTACTCATTGACAAGGTAGATAGCACTGCTCCTTACTCTGCTAATTTGAGGCAACTCCTTAAAGTCCTTTATCTAATTTGAGAAAGAGGGATTTCTTGAGCAAAGCTTAAACAGACTCAAGAAATCCCCCTTTCTCAAATTAAATCAGATTGTAGAGTAGTACTCATTGATGAGGTAGATAGATGAGTTGCCTGCTTTAAGGAAGATAGATAGATAGAAAATACTTTATTGCACACTTAAAACCAGAAAACAGTTTACAAATGAGACAAAACAATACAAGTGACAATGGGCGGTCTTATCGCTCAAGAGCGATCTCTGCCAGACAACCTGATATGGATAGGAAGGGGGATTTCTTGAGCCTGTTTAGGTTGTGGTCAAGAAAGGGGAATAAAGCACTACACTCATAAGCAAGATGCCAGTGAAGATCACAGTTCCTCCATTACTCTCCATCATTATCTAATATTTAAGTGTTATCATGTCCCAATGCCACAGGAAGTCAACTTGCATTTTAAAATCCTAAAAGACAAGTCATTAAAATCGCACCTTGTCATTAAGAAGGCCAACTTAATTGACCTAGTTTTGTGACCCAATTGGATGTGAACTTTTAATAGGATGTCAAACTGAGCACTGGCACCTAACTGATTATTAAGAGACCATTCGAAAAGTCAATGCCGGGGCTTTGTGTGGGCGCTAGGCTCTAAATACTTCATAACATCTTAAATAATTCTGTTGATAATTTAAAATCTTGCAGAAAATGCCATTTTATTATGGAACTTAAGCCGAGCAGAGCTTGTGTTATGAGTACGAGATAAGGCAAGCTCTAATTAGCTAGTTTGGCTTAACTTTCATAAGGAAATGGCATTTTCTACCAGATTTCAAAGCATCTACAGAATACTTTAAGATCTCATAAAGTTTTCAGATCCCAGGAGCTAGATGATGGTGTGAGAATTGCGTCCAGCATTATTTATTTATTTGTTTCAACCAGTCTTGTATTTTTGTGATTTTGAGGCACTAGTTTAGCCTCTACTGGAGCTCTACACAAGAAACTAAATGTTTTATTAATAAGCAATCATACTAATTTAATTAGAAATAAGGATTAGTAAGCTGAAGTGGCAGTGGGCAGGTCATATAGCTCGCAGAACTGATAACCGCTGGGGAGTAAAGGAGTGGCGGCCACGATGCAACGCAAAACGGACTGTTGGGAGACCATCAACTTGATGGTCCGACGACATTGTAGCGGTCGCAGGGAGTCGATGGATGGAGGCGGCTCTGGACCGCTATTTGTGGCGTCGCATGGGGGAGGCCTATGTCCAGCAGTGCACGTGCATGGGCTGCTAGATGATTATCAATCCTTCTAATTATTATAGGTACCCAAAGTGGCAGTGTGTAGATAACACTGTAGAGCATTGTCATCAATGTTAAAGATCAGTTTATCTAATTTCAGTGAATTACATCTTTTTTAACCAAAGATTAAAAGTATCTTTGTTTATAACATGTTACCCATAATAGTTTTATAAAATACATATGTACCACAGACATGGTAGAGCTGCGCCTAAAGTAGATTTCTGTGATATGTACGTAATAAAATAAATTCAGGTTACTGTCATCAAAATTCTAGTCTCATTCATTTATATTCTTACTTCTGACTGATCAACGTAAGCTCAATGCCTACAAGCAAAGTGGGTAATAAAGCCGTTTTTTGCGTGCCATGACATCACTGCAAGGTTTGCCGGAGCCAGTTTATGGGGACCTTGCAATTGGTGACATAATAGCGTGTAATTATATCTTCGTAAACTAAACGACTACGTTGATTGTCATGTAAAATAGACGTCCATAGGTACGTTAAGAACTGGGCTGATATGATAATGAACACCAAAGCATAAGCAAAGGTAATAGAAAATTCGTTACGTGCGTCTTACGTCAATAATGCCCCATTTTTAACCGAGTTCGAAAAAATAAAAAGGTTCTACTTATGTTCGGCTGTATGTATTTTTTATGTACCGATGACCGTCGATCTCTCCGTCATTTATAAATTAAAAATAAAATTCTTTTATTTCGGACTCCGAAAGATCGATAATTTGTTAGTAATTTAAGAGCTCTTATAATAAGTGTTAGTATTCATCATCATCATCATCATCATATAAGTCCACTACTGAACATCTCTGTAGCTCTTTTACATGCCGTATTAATCGGTCTTGTGTGAGCCTCATCTTCAGTCTTCCGGCCGGAAGTGTACGAGTTATACGTATTTACGAGATTTTAAAAATAACAATAATAAGCATTTCAGAGGCGTGTTTTAGTTACCGAAGTGTTTAAACGTTCAATTGCGTAGGTCATACTTCTACAAACGCTGTTAGGTCAAACGCACTATCACACTAATATTATAAATGCGAAGGTTTGGATGTATGGATGGATGGATGTGTGTTACCTCTTCACACTAAAAATACTGACCGGATCGGACTGAGACGTTGCATACAGGTAATTCTAGGCCTGGAATCAAACACAGGCTACTTTTTATCCCATAAATCAGTTTCCATGGGATAAAAATCCCCTTTAAACGTGTCCATAGAAACAATGCGTGCGGAGCCGCGGGCGGAAACTATTATGTCATATATCACAGTTAACCTTGTAAAATCAATCGCCAACTAGACCATTCATGCATTACTAACCTACTTTTGTAGAGGTACCTACCGCACGAATAGAATAAGTCCATATAATCTGCAAGTTCTGCAACATATCCACTGATATTGGTTTCTGACATTGACTTGCGAATTTGGACCTTTTGCCATAGATCGAAATGTTTTCCTAGTGTTCAATATGCAAGGGCCTCTACCTGGTTATTTTAACAAATCTAACCACAAGAGTATTCGCCATTTTTGTTGCAACTGTAATTGATTCCTTCTTAATTCTATTGTTTGATTCTGCAACAAAATCAACGAAGTCTTACTTTTTTCTTACTTTTACATACGAGACTGTCTGTCGAGGAGAAAGATGGTCTCTGCAACATAGTTTTACTACCACAAATACTTCGGCAAGTAAGTATCGTAAAATTACAACAGTATATCACAGGGTTGGAAAAAAAACAGTTTTTTTTAAATTTTATAAAACAAACAGATCAAATTGTTTTAAACAAGTGTTTGTTTTGTTTTTTTTGTTTTTTTTTTGTCCTTTTTAGTTTAGGGCATTATTTTAAATTAATTCGACCTATAATGTTTCATTTCCAGACTAGATCTTTTGACTTTTCAAATTTTCTATAGTAAAATAAATATTGACAAAAAACGATCAATGGATAAACATTTATTTTATGTTGCGTATCTCTAATGATTTAGCCCAACAGGAAGAACTAGCTTCTCACGAGGATATACTTACATACGGCTGTTCATCACACATATTAAACCTTCTAGCAAAGGATTTGAATGCAGAAGATATTACTGATAAAGTTAAGTCGATAATGCGGTACTTCAAATACACTCACTTTGCATCTGCCAAATATAAAGAAGCTGGTGGAAAAGCAATTGTTATACCACAACAGGTACGGTGGAACACAATGGCTGACTGCTTAAAAGTGTTATTAGAAAATTAGCATATAATGTCAGATATATGCTTAAATCATTCAACTGCTATAGATCTGTCAATTTCATTGAAAGTAAATGACATGGCGCTGAAGCAACAAGTCCAGGCTCTCTACAAAAAACTGGAAAACATCGCAGTTACACTTGACATCTCCCAAAAGACATCCTGCTGTATTGGCGAAGTGACTGAAGCATGGATAGAGCTTAAAAATATGTTTGAGGGAGAGAATGTACGACTGCGTGAGACCGAGTATTCATTGGATGATTTAAGGAAGTTCAAAGCTCGTTATGAAATGGCAATGTCTCCAGCTCATTTTGCAGCAAACTTACTACATCCTAAGTACAGGGGTGAAAAACTCACGAGTGAAGATATTTCTGAGGCTTTATTATTTATAGAAGCTTATCACAAAGAGGCGATGCCCTATGTTGTTAAATACAGGGCAATGACAGATCCCTTTCATAACTTTCTATTTGAAGATCATGTAGTAAATCAGGTCGGACCTCTCGAATGGTGGCAGTCATTAAAAAAACAAATTAATGGTCAAACAATGAACTTAGTGGCTCAGCTTCACACTGCTGTAGCTTCAAGTGCTGGAATTGAAAGACTGTTTTCAACATTTGGATTTATTCATTCTGACGTACGAAATAAACTGGGTACAGAGAAAGCTGCAAAACTTGTTACAGTTTTTAAATACCTTAATAAGGAAAAGAAAAAATAATTGTTATCTTGATCTTGTCATATTGTCTTACTCTCCTGACTGACAAACTATTTTGATTTTATAATGTTTATTAAATATAGGTAATTTTGTTTGTTATAATTTTGTTTTTGATTGATTTTAAATTGAAATTTTTAATATTCTATACTATCTAATGCATGTTTCAAAAATACGTGTTATCTTATCCCATTACCCATATAAATCCTGGTACTTGGTAGGTACTTAGATCTTTGTTTGACTGAATAAATAACTTATCAAAAAAATATTACTTTCATTTTATATCATTCATTCGCAATGAAAAGTAGTTTTAAAGCTTGTTTTTTTCTCATCGTTTTATACAATGTTTAAAACTTGTTTTAATCTGTGTTTTTAAACGTGTGATAAAAAACACGGTTTAAAATCAAACTGTTTTAAACATTGTTTTAAACATGTGTTTTAAAACCATTTGTTTTAATCATGCCAACCCTGGTATATCATGATCGCTCTAAACTTTGTTCCGAAATAAATTATTTTTACGTAAGTATTATTCGCGTTGTCGTTAAGTTTTGACGTAAAAGTAATGTACCTAAAGTAACAAAATCTTTATTTTGTCAGAACAGTGACGAATAAGTTCATGATCCAAGAAAACAGGTTTGCTGTGTCGCCAGGTGACGTCACTGTCCAGTTACCACTTTATTTCATCAAAATGTAGAAGTTGGGAAACAAATGTGATACCTAAGGGTCAATTGAAAAATCAATAAAAAAATGTGAATAGTCAATTATGTTTGATAGATCAGTCAAAACAGCGTTAATTAAACAAGAGTTACTTAATGTGATAAATAATTGATAAATACAAAACCACATAAATGTACCTAGTTTTATTAGATTTATGCAGTTCGTTGAGTTACGATTTTACGCTACTGGAACACAAGGAAATATTCTCATTCGCCGATGGCGATGATGACGTAAGCTGGAGACACCCACGTGACCATTGTGTCTCGGAAGAGCATACCTTGTTTTATTATACCATGAAGAAGTTAATGATAAATGATAATGATAAATGATTTTTTATTGCTGTTAAAGTAGGTGGTAATGTGTACATTGTTCTTCAATTCGGTCAATCTATAGTAGTATAGTAGTGACTGCGCTCAGCATGTGCTATGGCAGAGCAGATCATATCATAGCGCTGGTCTTCCGTGGAGACCATGGTGCGTAAGTATTCCTACTTGTATTTTCGGTATGGGTACTAATATACTATTAAATATAACTAGCTGCTGCCTGCGCCTTCGCCCGCGTTTTATCGGGATGAAAAATAGCCTAAGTATATGTTATTCTAGGTCCCAACCTATACCCATATCAAATTACATCGGTTCAGTAGTTTTTGCGTGAAAGAGTAACAAATATCTATACATCCATCCATAAAAATTTTGCGTTTATAATATTAGTAGGATATAATCTAATATTATATTTATATTAGATAATCTGTGGTACAGGTATGCCAAAATAAATTGATGCTTCAAACTCATTCAAAAACTCAAAAATGCATTATTTATGCAAGTAACTTACCTTCCCCTACCCTTCATAAAGGCTGTCTAACAATAGTAAATTCGTTCTCACACTAAACATCTGCCATGCAGTATTCCACAACTGCTCTACCGCATTGCCCCACTTCCCCATTCACGACCTTATCGGGATTGTAGATTCCAAACTGCTAGAGCTAGAGTCTATTTTTAAAGTTTAATGTTGGGCTTAAACTTTTAACTTAAATAAATAGGGAAACGTTTTGGTCCACGACAAAAATAAGAAGGTAGTACCTACCAATGTATTTTCCACTGCAGTTGTAGGATTTTTGAGATTTTTGAGTTGAGTGAATTGAACTCTATTCAAATTTCAATGTGTATCACGATATACTAGGTGATTGGAAGAGCTTATTATGTGAAGTTCAACTACTATTATATGAATAAGTTCCATGCGTAGAAGTTAATTTTACACAGTAGAGCTACCGAATAGAACAAGCTACTACTGTGTAAAATTATCTACTAATGGAACTATGAAATATAATTACAATCACTGGATAGTGCCTATTAACAATAGATCCCCTCTCTCTCTACCTTCCTTATCATTCCCATCTGTTCATCGGATCTGCAGTCTTCTCTTTCCACTTGTCTCTAACGTAAAATCTGTGTCTAGTTTTTGTCTATATGTCTATAATCTGCTCTAATTAACTAACACAACCCTAAAACAAAAATTTGCATTTGTTTCACAGTGATATCCAGCCACCAGCCACCAACGCCTATCCTTAAATCTATCCGCCTAGCCTAGAACTTTACCTACCTAAGTTTATGCACGAACACACCACCTACACCATCGAAAATCAATATTATCCCAAGCAGGCTGTCACCATAAAAATTATCGTCGTCCCAAGGCCGGACCCGCAGATCCGTAACACTACGGCATTACGTCCTGGGGCATTACGTTCCGGGCGTGGCCGGCCCACCTCGCTTGTTTACGTGGAAAATCGTTATTCCATCGCTGTATTATATTAATGATAATGCCCTCCCAAATGGACTTGGCCCATCAACTAATGCGAAAACTACGAATTTTCCATAATACTCCCGTATTTTCGCCTGATCTTTGCTGAAAAACAAGCTCTTTTCTCCGTAGATATTAGAAGAATTTCATCTATTTTTCGCACGCGTCGTATTTTCTTCAAGGGATTTAATTTGAGCATTTCATTGCGTAGTACAGTTTTACGACTTTTGCGTAAAAACCCCGGACCTTGAGGCTGTTCACTTTATGACATCACTGTTCAAGGACTCGAGGGCTGAACTCGGCTGAAGGACAAGTGCCTTAAGATACTGCGATGAGGCCTTCTGGAAGTTTTAATTACTAATTCTACAAATTAATTTCGGCGAAAAGGGAAGTTAACATCCGCTTTGGTAATTCAATGAAGGTGCCGAAACCATAAAAAGTTTTGAGGTAGAAATAATTGAAAGAAGGTTATCTACCTACCACTCGGACTTAAAAGATTTTTTTTCCTGTTGTGCGGTAGTTTCCAAGAAATAAACTTGCGAAATAACATACATAGATATGTATGTATATGCTCCGATTTAGAATTCAAGATAAGAAAACTTAACAAAAACTGATAACAATAACAGAAAACAACAAGGTAACAGCAAAGTTATCATTAAAATTAAAAAACAAACTTCAACAACGCATAATCTCACAGGTGTATCAATGTGTAGAATTTTTTTAAAATTTGAATTCGGAAACGAATGAGAGATCCATTAAAATACAAATAAAAGCTTTCAAAACAAAAAAAAAACAGGCTTCTGTGCTTTGCTGCGATGATAGCAATGTCGTTAAATATTCTCCACCAATATTCCTGGGTTTTCCAATCCCCTTTGTATACAAAAAATATCCATATTTTTGAATCGGAGTATAGTTAAGTAACTTCTATAACAAAAATGAGCATGGAATAATTGAGGGTTAATTTTGGCTAAGGTCTACAAAATAATTTCATCGCGTTGTATACAACAAAAGCCACCACAACAACAATAAAAAGAAACAGAAAGCGCGATTAACCTAAATAAACTAAGTTCCGAACATTGATTGCTGTTATACCAACTTTTATCATTTTTCACCTTTATTGACTTGACACCATTCACTATTCACCCCTCTAACCCCCAAAGGTTGTAATTTGGTTAAATTTGCTTATTTCGCTTGTAAACACTGAACTTCGTTGTATTGTGTGTATGTTGGTAGTACGCTTACTTAGTACTGCGTGTATGTTGGTAGTACGCTTACTTAGTACCGCTTATCGCATCAATGAATATCCAGAGTATTTTGGTACGGAGAACCTGCAAAACCCCTCTTGACCGTGATTAAAATATGCTGATTCAAAATTAGGGTTAAGGCCCTATCGCCTCATTATGTCATACAGACAAATTTGTAAACTTTCGTTTAGGTACTTTGTGTAAACTGTGTAAAGGTAATTTACCTCACGAATTCAGATAATCAACAGATAATCTTCTCGGCATAGTCGGCAACAAGCTGTACAAAAAATGGCGTCAAGAAATCAATAAATCCAGTACAGTATCAATCCAAATCTTATTGATCGATCCTGAAAGTGCAACATAAACGGTACTACTTAAGTAAGTCAATGAATATTTAGATTTTTTGAAATATTACCACGGTCATGCCGGATAAGGACTTTTCTCTCATAAAATCTACATAAATTTGCTATTTGCTTCGTACTTCAGTTGTAAGACAGCTGTTAAAACATTACTTAGGTGCATCTTAAAGGTTATTAAGGAAATAAAGCCCGACTCTCGGTGCTGTTGAGCAGGATTAATACTAGTTCCAATCCAATTATTACTCCGCCAGCGCCATCTGCGGAATTCCTCCCTCTTAACAGTCGCAAATTTTCCCCCCGCTGTGCTTCGTTTAAGTTGTTATTACGACTCAATGACAATACGATTGTAATCATCGTAATGTATAGTCAACAAGCATACAGACGGCCTTGCATTGATTAATTTGTATGGCACGATCTCGTTACATATTATTGAACGGCAGAGGTTCAATTGATCTATTTTATAGTCATTTAGATAGACACATGTTGGTGCTCTATCATAGTAGAGCATGAACGTTTTTTGAATAACATTTTCAGAGATCATAAAGATAAATAATGCTGGACGATTCGTACAGCATCATCTGGCCTCAAAGCAAACAAAAGTAAGTTTCTTTGGGATGGGTAATCTCTTCAACTGATGTTTATGACGAAGTATGGCTTCAAAAGTTGTCCGAAGGACGAGCATTGAGACAATAAGAGCTCTAGCATTTATCACCAATTACGCACGTTTGCCACTGTTGCGCCCGCAGCTGTCGTTCTCGATCGGTCTTGCAAGCAATCATCTAACAAACTCTACATTACCATCCTTCATGGATTATAACACGCGATTGTTGATGATGGTAATGCCGCGAGAAAACTCGCTCACAAAATCTAGTGATTGTTTAATCTAAATAAAATGAAAGCTGCGCAAAAAATATTTGTATTAAGCTAACAACATTGAGCTTGATTAACTTTCTCGTTCCATCAGCTTTGTTCGAAGTAAAATGTGTAATAAAGGTAAGGTTCGTGTAACGTCTGCGCTTTTTCCATACAAACATGTTACACGTTTAGCTGAAGCTGCTCAAAAAAAGTTTCTCGATACTGGGTGGCTTAGTAATCAAATTGTAGTAAAATATTTTTTTTGAATTAATAGAGTTGAGGAAAAAAGCATGCCCGTTCCGTGGAACACGCCCGAGACAACTCAAGTAAAACGGAACGAAAAGTTGGAAAGAGAAAAGTGGAGGAAATTAATTATTGCACCGAAAAGAGTTTTTTTCGTTTTTTATATCCTCTATTTTTAGGTTTTTCAAACACGTTTGTATGAAAATAGAACCGTTGATGTACTCCTAATTCCACAGTGCCTTCGTTAATAGCGGTGCCTTTCAATCCAAGCCTTTGTCTTCATGTTTTTGTTCCAATAACCATCTGCTTATTAGATTTAGTGAAAGCGAAAGTGGAATTTCTTGTTTTTTGTCTGACATAACATTTGTACGACTTACTAACGCACTGTAGTAGATGTAGAGTACCTACAGGAGTTATTGGTTTGAGGGTGTTTTTTTTCTGAATGGTAAACGGACTATCAACCCCTTCAACTGTTAACTTTGACGTTAAATGTATAAAAAAGTAAATTAAGTTGTAATCGGACTATTATCTTACGACGTACATGCTTTTTATTTAGTTATAACGTTACTAGCTGCTGCCCGCGCCTTCACCCGCGTTTTATCAGGATAAAGAATAGCCTATTTTGTTATTCCAGGCCCCAAACTATACCCATACCTTTCAGCCTAATCGGTTCAGTAGTTTTTGCGTGAAAGAATAACAAATATATACTGATACATCCATCCTTACAAACTTTGATATTTATAATATTAGTAGGAAGTAAGATAGGATACGTATGTCTACTCTTAGTGTGTTCAAGTTCTTGAATTCTTTACTATATTTAAACTGGTAATTTAGTTCCTGCTCTGTTAATATTTTCTGATCTTTTTATGTGCCATATATAAAGCTTTAGATTACATAAGTAATCTGTAATTTTATATAGGCCTACTTCCTACTAATATTATAAATGTCAAAGTTTGTAAGGATGAATGTATGGATGTATGGATATTTGTTACTCTTTCACGCAATAACTACTAAACCGATTAGTTTGAAATTTGATATGGGTATAGTTTGGGATCTGGAATAACATATAGGCTATTCTTTATCCCGATAAAACGTGGGCGAAGGCGCGGGCAGCATATAGTGTTTAATAAACTGAAAAATGAACTCTGAATCTGAGAGGTTATCTATTTATAGCCTGGTCTTTGATTGATGTGGACCTAGCAGTAATAGATAAAGATGCGCTGATCTCAAAATTGTTTAAATTCCATTATTCCGTGCAAATATTTCTCTAATAACAGTAATAACGTTCAGAGTAACTGTTTTCTTATCGCTTGATCGTATTAAATTCTTAGTAGGCTCTACAAACGGTTCATTTTAACAACGCTCGTACTGTTCTTTTATAAATAACTGTGTAAAGGTAAACATGGCATTTTGTTAGCTAATGTCAAGGTCGTCACAATTAAAATAATTCCAAGAGTTGATTCAAAGTCGCCCACTCCAAGACCTAGCCCATGAATCGTGATGTAATTTATAAATTAGACTTTGTTAAGAAGGCTACGAACCTCTCCCAAACAAAAACGGATTTTCACAGGCGGATTTGTTTTGTTTCACGTAGAATGAAATGGGGCGCGCTATGAGTGAAAAAGCGCGTCTAACCATCAGATACGAAGCTCTCGTGTGGCTGTGTGCGTGAGCTTGGTGTTGGTACCATTTTTTGATATTTTTTCGTATTTTCCGATTAATTTTGAGTACACGATTTAATTCAAAAATATTTTTGATTATTTATAATGTTGAATATATTTAGGTTGATTGCAGCGCGACAGATTTTCGAATAAGGGTATCATGCATAAAAAATAGCTTGAAGATGACTCGATTTGGTGGTCAACTTTAGTTTCGTTCTCATAATATGTTAAATAGTTTTATTTTTTTCAAAAACTAAGCCGCTGCAAACATAGCAATTTTTCATCCGATTACGTATGGGCAATTTCAATAAGATCGGGGACATAGTTTCCAAATGAAGCGGAAAGTACGTTTGTATGGGTAATAAGGCTATCCGTTCCGTTCTTAAGTCGTAAAATCATTGCCAATTAAAATAACATGTCCACAAATCCACACATGCATGGTAAATGACTAGATTATATGGTCTCATTAGCATACATCTAAACATCTATCGCTGGGAGTCGATGGATGGAGGCGGCTCAGGACGGCATTTTGTGGCGTCGTATGGGGGAGGCCTATGTCCTGTAATGTGTGCTCGAAGGACCAATCTTTTTTCAGGTTCAATTGTAGGTAGGTAATCGTGATTGTTTCTTTCTATCGTTGCAGCAATTTAAGCAACATTTAGGCGCATAGTGATGTGAAACTAGCGCCACTCTTTATTTTTTCTTGTATTATCGTTATGGAAAAGAATTACCAAAAGTTACCAAAAGAACGTTAGGTAATTCTTTTCCATAACGATAATACAAGAAAAAATGTTCATTTTTTATGTTACGATGTAACAAAAATGTTCATTTTTGTTACATCATATTGCGTCTTAAGCTGAGGTGAATGAACAGTGCTAGCGCCACTGTTCATTTTTGTTACATCATATTGCGTCTTAAGCTGAGGTGAATGAACAGTGCTAGCGCCACTGTTCATTTTTGTCACATCATATTGCGCCTTAAGCTGAGGTGGGGCCTATTAGTTCACTGGGCAGGCACTTGTTATTTTAAGAGTTAAAAATAATTCTGATAATCCTATGTAGGTATTTAAGTGTTTGCCTTTGCGTGTTAATAAATTCATTTCTTTCGTACTTAGCAGGTATTGGCTGTAATCTTCATAGCTGCTATGCGAATAATATTTTTCTTGGTTTTCATTGGAGTTTTAAAGCTCTGAAACTAATTTGCGAAAAATACTGCAATAATGATAAACATGTAGATCAAGGTTTCCCAAAACTCGCAGACATCTCAAGACGAAAACCAAATCGTTTAAAAATAAATCGAACTAGCATAAAAACATGGAATTTATTCTTAGACTGCTTAGAAGATTATCTAAACAAAACTGTTTAGCCAGAGCGTGATCATAATCACCTGTTACGAACAGAAAGACAGGATTCTCGGTATTAACCTCGGTCTTTTTGAAGTCACTGAGACTTTCCCTATTGTTATGCTTTCTTGAACTCTGTGCTAGATAATGGAAAGGACGTCAGCTGTTTTTCACTTCAAAGAGATTTATATTCCTGCCTCAATAAACCTGAGGTGTCTAATAGCCCGGCTACACGCTCAAAAATTTGTGCAAACATGCATGCACAAACACAGTTTGCGCAAGCAAGATGGAGCGTGTGGCCGGGCTCAAACCAGTTTGCGCAAGCAATGTGGAGCGTGTAGCCGGGCTAAACTAATTTGTGCGTGCATGTTTGCACAAATGTTTGAGCGTGTAGCCGGGCTATAAGACATTTTTGTGTTCATAGTGCTATGCCATTGGAGACTACGCAACCTGAAGACTTAATGACATAATATGATTGTTAAAAAAAACTAATAACTGACTTCGAATCCCTGAGTTTAAACAATTTTTAAAGTGTTGCGGGATGAATACTTATCTCTCTAGAGTAAATTTTTTATGGGACCACCTCGAAATCATCTTCTATAAAACTGCAAAAAAAAAAAGTCCAAATCGGTCGATTAAATGATGGAGAAATCTAGGGACATACATAAAAAATACATACATATAGCCGAACATAGAATGTTCTCTTTTTGCGAAGTCGGTTAAAGGGGCTGCAACCTGCGACTTCGCAAGTGTTTTCTGAGTTTATAGTCGCCATTATTGTTATCTATAATAGAAAGTTACATAAGAATAAAAGTCGCGCACAAATACTGTTAAGTAACACAAAATTTCGCATTCATCATCATCAGCCCATACACGTCGCTACGATCGTCGGTCCATCGAGTGGATGGTCTCCCATGTAGCCCCCCCCCTACATGGGAGACCATCCACTCGATGGACCGATTTGCCATAATCAGCACGCTTGGCAGGCGGATTGGCGGATTGATAAATTTCGCATTACCTATATTGTATCTTTTCTTAAAGTGTGATTACTTATTTCTAGTAAGTAAACAAAGGTATGATTTAATAAATCTTTCGTTTTACTAAATAAGTAAGACATCGATGTATTGAAAACGCATTCCTGAAACCAATTTCGGATCGTCCCAGATTCCGATAATCTCTTGAGAGCAGTAGAGTAACGTCTCGCCTGAGTCGCTCTGTCTGACATCTCGAGTCTTTAGTGATTCCGGCTAATTTAGTTTCTTTTACGAGCAAATTGTTTGTTTACTCTTGGGAAGTAAACAGTCTCTTCTCGGCTGACCTACTATCGATATTTGAGCACTTGCCGATAACGATGTTATTTTTAGTCTCGAAAAAAGATCGTCAACTATACTTACCTACTCAGCGTTTGTTTGTTCAGAGGTTCTGTCTGACCTTATTTCTTTGTTACGTGATCTCTAAATCTGGCCTATTTGGAAGAACAGCTCAACGCTATGATTTTTCTTGCCGTTTTTTACATATTGTTTACTAGCTGCTACACGTGGCTTTGCACTCGCTTTTCTTGTACCCTATGCCGTCCCCGGGATACCATCTATCTACCTGCCAAATTTCATTAAGATCCGTTCAGCCGTTTAGGCGTGGAAAGGTAACAGACAGACAGACATGATTTGTTATGGGTTTATCTTAGGCAACAAAATAAACGCATTTTCACTTCTACTTTTCTTGCAAAATAGTTCCACATTTACACAACCACTAAGCAAAGAGGTTTACCATGTTTCTGCACTTGCTCCATCGAAGGTAGCGACGCGTGACATCATCAGATGTGCAGCCAGGTGGAAACAAAACAATGACCCCATGACTCCTGGCTGGCCCCATACTGTTTCCAACTCCCCTACAGTTTACATTGCCATTGTACACGGTAAAGCACACAGTGTTATAGTGTAATGTAAACAAATGGAACATTTTTAAAATAAAATGCATTTGCTTTTAAAGGAATACCAGAATGCATTGCATTCTAGTGCATCCTATTGCAATTGAACACTAGAATCCATTCTAGTGCAATTTAACTAAAATGAAGCGACTGATGGGTGGTACTCATCGGTCATCCACTGGGTGGTAAATAGAAAGTATAATTATTTGAACTACATATTTCGAGCAAAGCTCCATTTTATCTTGTTTTCTATTTATCATATTTAAATTTGCTAATATATACGGATATGATTTTTCGTATTTTTTATTCATCACTAACAAAGGTTTAGTCAAGAAAACGTATTACAAAAATATGTCTTCTGACGACACGATCGCTGTTAGCGTTAAGGCCACCGATTGTGCCATACTGGATATACATAGCTAGTATTAATTTTTTGTTTAATTGTTCTATGTATTGATGGTGCAATCAAGTAATATATACGTATATGCTCAGGACCGCTATTCGTGGCGTCGTTTGGGGGAGGCCTATGTTCAGCTGTGGACGTACATATATGGGCTGATGATGATGATGAAAGTAATATAATCAATTCCACGAGGCTTATCTCATAAAAATGAAGACACAGACTCGACAACAACAGTGCTGTGTTCTATAAAACCTTGCGTGCAGAGTGCATAGCCAATCTAGCAAAAGTTCATTCAAACGACCTGGGAGTTGGGAATAGCGGCAGTCACGTAATGTCTTCCGGCCTCTGTTAATATAAGTTTACCGTTGCAATGCACCAGACACGTGCATTTCTTATGGCTTTTTTTCATTATATGCAACCTAGTTTCACTGCCGAGGTACGACAGTGCTTGATAGGCGTTTTTCTTAAGTGGAGTCTGACAGGATTTAAGACTGTTGTTGAAGAACAACCTTAAGAATAACAGCATGGACTTTATTGCACGACTCATCTCCCTATTTCAAATTTATCCTAGCAAGTAACAATCCATTATCCAATATCAACACGGTAAGGCCTATCTGGCTAGATTAGACTGATGGATGATGTTAAAGTATTATTCACTCTTTCTGTGAACTCAATCGTGCGAGTTATTCCATGTTCGTCCCACTGACTACGGCCCTGAGTAGTCCGAACACGGAAAATCAAATTCAGTGGTGATTTAATTCCGCATTAGTACCATTTTATGATTTCTAACAGAAAAGTCGCCAAAGTACTGTCAACCGTTCAGTAGTCTTGATAACCAGAGACCCTTATTTTTTCCGTGTTTTTTTTTAACTTCGTTTATTATTCGCAGTAGGTACCAGGAAAGTAGAAATGCATAGGATATTCAGGTACTGTACTTTGATACAACAGACTGCAGTTAGCTCAATTGTAAATACTAATTCTAATTTGTTTCTATTATCTGAACATTGTTTCACTAAGATAATAGTACATATCTACATCTACTCACTGGTATTTCGATTCCTTATATATTGAACAGGTTTTATCTGACCCAAAGTACCAGGAGATTACAAAATATGCATAGAATATAGGGTACCAAACTCTTGTCAAGTAACTCGCATTTTGTGTCGTGCATGTTTACGTCGTTGTTACTTTCGCTTCCATCAACTAATTGCATTGCTAATTATGGAGTACACTCCCTTTGCGTGAGGGAATTTTGATTGAATTAGTCCTTCAGTCAAAGACTCTTATATCTACTTGCTACAATACAGCGTTATTTTGTTTCTTTCATTTCTAATATCTATTGCATGTTTATGTATATCAGTTATCCAGTATCCATAACACAAGCTCTACATAGATTGGGGCTAGATGATACTGTGTGAATAGTCCAGCATTATTTATTAGTACGTTAACTTCTAGTAATTTCCATAGATACGCTATTTCTATTATAAATACTAATTAGAATAATTAGTACGTATAATAGAATATATCAAATTGTGATCTAAAAAAAGTTCTTATATTTTTCAAAATGTACTGCGAGAGATGTACATCTCCTGCTTTTTGGGTCTAGTAGCTTTTCAATATGGCACTTCATATAACTTCTTTGTAGATTCAATTCACATTTTGCATTGCGTGTAAATGCATCATGAAAATGCCCTCGACACCTTGGCTACATATGACGTCAACCCTTTCAATATTGTTTTGCCTTTGACCATGCTTGTAACATGATCGAACTGTTATTTTCGTTTTACAAAGCCCTTGTTTTTCGCATTTGTTATTGTTTGTAACTTGTAATATTCACCTAAACTTTTATGGATATGAAACATGCCGTGAAAAAAGTTCTTTGTTAGGAATTTTATTTTTGGTGTTTCGCAAGGGGTAACCTTGGCATGCATGCTTATCAACATTTATATTTGCACGTAATAATCTTTCTTACACGCATCGTTGCACTGAAACGTAACTGGTTTTCATCAAAACATAAGTACTTACCTTATACTTAAACACATGGATAAATGTTTGACGTCAGTAAAGTACTTAAACCCTCTTCTATAGGGCTTAATGATTCGGATTCATGCCAAGACGTTCGTTGTATGGTCGAAATAAAGTTATAATAATCCAATCGAAATGTGGCGATGCATACATTAACTATCAACGAGTCTGTCTGAATGCATTTGAATTTAAAAATCTCCGGATCCAACTCTCCAACAATGCCTCCATTGAAATTGGTTAAGAGGGTTACCCGGCGGGAGAGCGACAGTTATTCACAATAAATTGGTTTAGATTTGGCCGGATATAAACGAAAAACACTGGAGTGGGAGGTCAGTAAATGGACCCCATCGTCTGAACCGTTATAAGGTAAAATTATTACCATCCTGCTAACCGAGCTATGAGCTGTTTTATCATTTTATTTTATGAGACGTAGTCTATAACTCATTTCTATTCTTCCATCCTGTGTCGATATACCTGAAGGTCAAATCATCTACCGTCAGTCTTTTATGAATGTTCCTTACGGCTCACCGAACCAAACTGTGTTTTCAGTCAGTCAGAAATAGGGGTCTACTTTATCCGATACATGATGTGTTTTCATTAATTGGCACCACTAAAGCTATGATTGAGCTTATAGGCTTACTAATCACAATCAGGCTTATAGATTTCTTAATTTCACTGAGTTTTTATTTATTTTATTAACAACAGTTAGAATATTATAGATATTATACAAAAATTTCTTACAGCCCTTACAGGTCTTTTTTTTTCTTCTTCATTTATTTATGTTACTCATTAATTACTTCTTATATAATATTAAAGCTAACTTAAACCGTAGAAAATTCCGGTTTGTATGTTAGCCAGTCTCAAATTGGTGAGATATGTTTATATTAAGGCTATGTACCTACCTATATACCTTAGTAGTTAGATAGATCAACATATGGTTATCTTATACTTATGTAATTGTATTGCTTAAAAATGCATAAGTTTTTATTTTCTTTTATTAAAGTACTTACCTTCTTCTGACTCTTGACTTCCTGGGTACAAGTATCTTCAATTGCAATTTTTTAACAGTAGGCAGAGTAACGCGCGATTTTGGATGCCATGCATATTCTAACTTTCATCGTGATGAACATACCAACATTCCTGACACAGAAAAACAAGAAAATAATTTTAATTCCAGAACCTTTTTTAAGTACTTTCTCATCTCAGGCCTTCAGGCCCTCAGGCCTACTATGTTTATTTTACAAACTGAAGTGTAATGGCTAAAATAATCAAACCAGTATCTGTTGACTTACAAACCGACGTCAGTTAAATTCAGCTTGCGTGCGCGCAGTCCCGAAGCGGCATTTCGGTGTCAAGTCCACAAATAGACCTGTGATGCAATGTTCAGGACTCACCAGACTTGTATTATTGGATTCACTAATCATAGATTGTCCTACTAATATTATAAATATCAAAGTTTGTATGGATGGATGTATGGATATTCGTAACTTTTTCACGCAAAAACTACTGAACCGATTAGTCTGAAATTTGGTATGGGTATAGTTTTGGACCTGGAATAACATGTAGGCTATTTTTAATCCCGATAAAGCGCGGGCGAATGCGCGGGCGGTAGCTAGTATCATATAAGTATGTCAGGAAGATGACGCTTAAATTCTACAGGGTGATTTGAAGCTGGGTGTAAAGCGTCAAGGAGAAGCCAGACCAGACCATTTAGAACCATTTGAGCCATGTTTGTCTCGGACAAAGTCACACCATTGATTTTCTACGAATTATTTTAGTTTGGAAGAAATTATCTTATTAGAGTAATAAATAAAATGAAAAGAATAAGACTGTTTGTTGTTTTTAAGAAAATAGTTTTTGGACGCCGCGCCCTGTTAAAATAAGCCGAAGATGTTTTTAGACTAGACAACCCTGGCTCAAATGGTTCTAAATGGTCTGGTCTGACTTCAGGTTTGCACCCAGCCACCAATGATTCTGTATATATCTCACGCTCTATTTTGAATCTTGTATCATGCTAAAACTCGTTTATTTGAGATAACTTAAGCTAGTATAATGATTCAATCATGACGGTTTTTTGACTGTTTATGAAACAAGCATCGGTTCACCAGATCTATTGTAGCCCAAATTAAATTCATAGTTTGGGATTATAAATATTCAAATTTTTGTTGATACGCATCTTATTAGTCTCAAATGTGATATTTTAACTTTATTTCTTGGAAGTTATGTCATCTGTCATCAAATTTAAATAACCGGTCGTTACGATAAAGAAATGTCAAGCGTCTTTATCAGTTTTTGCAAATGAGTCTTAATATCTTGATGGTTTTGGGCGTGAGCTTATTTTTATTTTAACAACCCAGTCTACTTCTCTGCCGATTATTACTGCACAAATAAGGACATTTCACATGACTACTTTTAAAACCCTTAGTTAGGACCATTAAATAACATAATAGACCTTTGCCAAACCACACGTGCCAATTTCAGGTAGACACCAATTCACAATGCCCAACGAGGCCTAACAGCTGCTGCTGTGACAAAAGTTGTGACCAGAATCGGATATGGAATTTATGCTGTCACCGTCTAAAACCCCCCATTTGTCACGGGATTCACTATTGAACTTCATTTTTACGCCCGGAACAACGATATTCAGTTCCTCTGTTTCTAATTAAACCGAGTATATCAGTATTTCGAAACTATTCGTACCAAAAACTTTTCAAATCCATTGCTGCTGAATCGAGATTTAAAACTTACGAGTCCGTATGGAATGGATGGGTAGAGGCGACCAACACATACCGAATATCGTTATACAATAAGCAAACGCTTTTTGTAGTATGTAAAGTAAATCTTTGAAATTCCTAGTCCCAAAACTGTAACTATATGTTCTACCACAAGCACTTGGTTTCAGAATGTATTGAAATTTCCGCCTGAATTCGAACGTCAAGTCTGCCAAAGCTTTTAGCATTTGGAGTTTTGAATATCTTCTGAATTACATCATCTAAAATTGGTCTGGAATTCGCACGTCAAAATAACTTTCAACTCTCAAAAAGTTGTGTCCCCATGGCGTTATAAAATATCTAAGTACTTATCTGAATTTATTGCAAAATAAATTATTCTCACGTGAAGTTGATTTTCCTAGAATAGTATGCAACTACTTGCAAAACAAATAACAAGATCGACGATCACATAGGTTAACGACGGTCACAAGTTTAAATTCCGAGACTTGTACGTGTTTATTCCACTGTCTACTTGAAAAGTGTCCAAAGGGTAAGGTACAATCGTATTTTATAAATAGATCAGTCCCTATCATTCTGTAAAGAAATTACCAGCTTTCTTGTTTTTGGCCAAATGCATTTCATTCTAGGCACATGAAATGGTTATTGTCTTTGCGATATCATATTACAAGATTCCAAGTCTCCGACGCAAGCTGGTATGAACTAATTACAGTGACGTTTATCGAAAATTAAATTAATTTAGAAGTAAATTTTTATTGATACAGAAATTTTAAAATCGGTAAAATGATTTTTTTTATATAAAAAATATCAAATTTATTGCATAAAAAGAATATTAATGTAATTAGGAGACTTGAAACGCGTCGTCAGTCGGGTCACCGATCTATTAACGCCACTGTACTACTGTAAATGCTCAATACTTGAGGGTTATTGCTTTTTTGATACTTTGTTTTCCTAGCCAATTAGGTCATATCGAAGTAGCAAAGCAAAAAAAGTAACTTGGACAGGATGATGAACAACCTAAACAGGATGAGTGCTAGGAGTATACCGTGGGAACTCGATACAATTGTTCCAACCTGCTACAGCGCATGCGTGGTCTGTGGTCCATAGATTCTATGACATAAAACCGAATTTAACCTACTTTAACTTTATCATCTGAAGATGGATACTTGTGAGACTATTTTACACATTCTACGCGACAAAGCTCTTTCGATTAACTTTTGCGTACTTTATTTGGAAGCTTTTAAGTTTCAAGTTTACCACAATCTTTTAAAACATTATGATTAAATTCAATTTGTATGCTTTTAGTTTCATATCAAAAATCATAACAATAAGATAAGAAACAGCATATAACCCGAACCGTAGGTCAGGGAGGTCAAAACCAGTCAGAACCGGTTCTGTGATTTTGAAGTCGTTCAAAAACAAAATTGGTCTGCTCTCTTTAAATTGAAAAAAATAAGAAACGAAGAGGTCAAAGAGAGATATATAAAAAACCTTAACCTGAAAACTAAGTAAGAATAAGAACCTCTCACGCCTCTTACAGTTACATAATGGGCTTATAAGGGTGAGTCGCGGAGGCTCGTGTTAAATTTAGCTTCAAATCCCGGGGAGATGTACTCGTATGTAGGTTAAGTTATATACCTACTTGACTTTTTTATTGATAGTCAAGGTCATTCAAATAAAATAACAAATTTAATAATGCTGGTCAATTCAATCAGCAAAACAATACAATACAAAAATTCTTTATTGTACACCAGAAAAACAACATTACAGAGAGATATTACATTGACGGACAAGTACAATGGGCGGCCTTATCGCTTAGAAGCGATCTCTTCCAGGCAAACTTTCAGCACTATCTAGAAGCAATCAGCATTATCTAGCCCCAAGCGAAGCAGAGCTTGTATTATGGTATGGGTAACTAGCTACTTATGGGTTATGGGTAAGTAATATTAGATAATTGATATGTTTATTGTTAATACAGTACTTCCTATTTATATAGATATTTTTTATCGTACATAGAAAACGTCTAATACACCCTGAACATAAATACATATCTGCAAATCGTACAAACATATATCCCAAGACGGGAATCGATCGCGCTACCTCCTGCGTCGCAGACGGACCTTCGCCCGCCGCGCCACAGAATGCATCTTCATGGAGACACACTTCGTATCTTTGCACTGCTGGCCGCACTTTGTGCATTATTATAGGTAACTATAAGACACCTGGAGCAATTTTGACAGCTTTCAAGAAACGACTACGCGTCTGGTCAGGTGTTCTAATGGAATCAGACAGGCTCCCTGCTTATCTACTTCTTTACACTTAGAAATTTCTAGATACAAGACAGTGTAGTGCAACGGTGGGATTCTTAAAACCATATTCTGCTTCGGACGATCAAAAGCTTCATGGATGACGTTCCTATAATAATTGAAAACTTCAATTAAAATGTAATATTTTAGAGAGCAAATATATAAAAAACTAGCGGCCCGTCCCGGCTTCGCACGGGTGGATAGCAGGGATCCTTATTTTTTTCTTGCAATTAAAATATCCTATATTTATCAGTGATATGATAATATAGCATTCAAATGGTGAAAGAATTTTTAAAATCGGTCCAGTACTTTTTGAGCCAATTCGTTACAAACATATATACTTACATACAAATATTTCTTTATAATATTAGTATAGATACATATTAGAACAGCACCGTAAGAAAAATAATTGAAAACTAAGAGCAGATTTATCTCGAATATCGTGATCCCACTTTATGTAAGTAGGTTTTTCACATTGACACTTCTGCTGAACACGTGGGCGCAATTCATTGTCATTATTATTCAAAGTGCATTAATCTTTGTTACATCATTTCTACCAGATACTTTACTTGGATGCTGAGTTACAAGGAATTTACTAAGAAATCATCACATGCACAATACCTGAGCGTTGTTGAATTTTTTCTTAAGCATAATTATAATTCATTAATTCGCCAAATGTTGTCGCTATTCTGTAAATATCCTGAAATGATGACATACTTAGGTGCTTACCTACTTAGGTTTTTTAATTTTGATAAAGGCACGAATTTGTATTTTGCCCAATATCTCGACTGGTCTTATAATTTAGTAAACGTTTTACGATTCTCTTTGAAGCTCGAAATTTCGCTTTAGAATCAAAGGCCAAGGTCAAAGGATTAAGTGCTTTGTGGTGCCATTAGCAGCTTGAATACAGAAAATGAAACGTTTCGTGCTTAAATTTTACACATGTGTTTGTGGTTTTGAGCTCCCTCTAAATGTTAGCTTAACATTTAGCTGAATTTTAACGTAATTTTCGTTCATTATGAATATGTAGATTTATCTGGCGGTATATCGTTAATACTAAAGTTCTTTGGGCACGTGGCATGAAGACTCGATGGAGCGTCTTGTGGTACAAGGCAGAATGGAGGGAAAAAGGTCCCGGGGTCGCTCTCCAACGAGATGGTCGGACCTCATCACCTCCCTAACACAATCCACCATGACCGACTGCTCCCACAACGCAACCAATAGGGAACGATGGCGGCGCATTGCACGGGCAGCCGTTCGTCAGGACCCCCCTTCATAACCACGACCACTCTGCCAAGAGTGCACGACTAAGAAGAAGAGATATCGTTAGATAGAGAGTACGGTAATCATTCTGAAGTTTTGTTGAGTGAGACGTTTGAGTATGAATGCTGATGAAGAGGATATATAAAAATTAAATTAAGTTGGACAACCCCGCAGCGTCAGCTAGCCCCAAAGCAGAGGGCTACCTCCCATCCCAAAGTAAAAGTTGTCATATACAACCAACTGAAAAGGTGGTTTTGTAGCCCGGCTACACGCTCTTGCTTGCGCAAACTGTGTTTGTACAATCTGCATGCACAAATTTTTGCGTGTAGCCGCTATAAGTCCTTGCTTAGAGTAGACAGATCTTTAGTTGTTATGTCTTTAGCTACACCCCGTCTAGTCATTTATTTGCTGTTTGGTATATGCATAACTATGAAGTTCCCTAATTGTTGACAGGTGAGTGAACGAAAACTGAATGACAGAATGAAGTATTTCATAGGTACATTTACTTGATATCATACTTTTGACAGATAGAGATGCGAATCTGTTGATATGGGTTACGAAAGTTTCGATTTTTATCGAGCTAACATAGTATGTAACGAAGAGTTTTCTAGATGATTATTCTATGCAAAGTGTTGAAAATAGTACAAAAATTATAGTTTACCGCAGTCACTCAGTCTGCCTTACTTTTAATCACAGAAAATCGAGTGTAATAAATACCGCGGGCAGAAGTAAATAGCAAATAAAACAACAAAAATTATACTATTTTATTAAATGTATTGAATATTATGATTCCAAAAATGAAGTCCTGTAGTAGACACCTGAGTAAAGGCTGTAAATTAATACAAAATGTTGAGCAAAACTTGCTACTAACTATATATTTGATGGCCAATCAACTACCAAACAGCAAATCAGAGAGTGAAATAACTATGTCAACTATCGTAAGCTTCGTTAATCTACCACGTCGATACTCCGTCGTTAAACCTCTAACAACTCAGTCCACAAAACATTACCATTTTTACTAAGCCAGTCCCATAAAAGTCTTGTCTTTTTATGGCAACACTGTACATAAAGTCAAATGTAGGTTGATGCGCTCACGCAGCTCGTTGCGGTTTCATGAAGTAAAAATGTTATGGCTCCTTTTATGTGTTAACTTTCAAAATTACGCAATGGTCTTGTCGCTATTGTGCATTTGTGCATGTTGTTATAGGTACTTTTGGTACTTTGTCGTTGTTATTGTTTTACAATGTTCAATTTACTCAGTAGATCTTGCGTGATAATAAGTGATAACCTTTGTTATAGTATCACGAGTATTTTTTATATATTTTGCGATTTTCTATAGTCATCGCATTTACCTGGCAAATTCATATTTAGACCTCTCAGTATAAAATTTTATCCAACAAAGGCAATAAAAGTACGTACCCTTAAGACAAAAATCTCTAGTAGTGTCACGCACGTAACTTACCAACCCAAGTTGTGCGTACCGTCCAACTTTAAAGGTCAGAACTTTAAGCAAACCTCAGGTACTTCTCGTCCCAAGCCAAGGTATGAGCTAAACGAACTTTACAAGGCCTTATTTATAGCATCAACGCCGACGACGGACACACAGTAATATAATAGGTCCAATGCTCTCAAAGAGGACACTGTAATGCAATTGCTCGGCGCCCCTATAGCCGTGAAATGTATTTTCTGCATATTACCTCCAGCATCCGGCTCGGGAAACGCGAATTGAATTAATAAAAGAGATTATTGCCATTACAGCTCTCGTATGTCAAAGCAACTTTATGCATAACCATTTTCACACAGTCTGGCGTACTCTCTCGTTTTAATCTTGTTTATTTGAACTTGGGCAAGGGAACTGGTTTTGTCTGTGTCATTTTCGCCTCAGTAATTTGCTTCTCCTTGTTGGCCTGACCTCTAAATGGGCTTTACTAGAACCTAGTTAGGTATGTACATGTTTGTATTATCTGTCATTTAGCTAGCCCTGATGCGAAGTCTTAAGGAAACTAGGCGTGTTGGCTATATTGTCATGCAAACTGCATAAGATGATAACTGTTCATTCCTTGTTGCATACAAATAGTTTGTCCATTCTATTTAATGTTTTCCTCAATTGGATCGTTGCCTGGTCTTGCACTTACCTAAATAGGTGCTAAAGAGAAATTGGCAAGTATATCAGATAAACATGATAAATTGTTCCGGAGAACCTTTGCGCTTTCGCGTCGACTTAAATTGCTTTGATCCTTTCTCTCATCATTGTTTCACTTTTACTAATCAAAGTTTAAATTAGTGAAGAAACTAGTGGGAGGTTCGATATTCTAACTAAATGAAGATTGATTTTGATCAAGTTGTGTTGTAGCTTGTTCTTGTTATAAGACTTGAGATCGCGCTGTTAGTTCGACACCAGTAAGAAACTTCGAACTCCGCAAAGTTTCTTAGGGACTTCAATTAAGTCTCTCTTGTATCTTTAGTTTAAGATTCCCTTTAATTCATGTTTATCAGATTCTGATAGGTTTCAAGTCGGTATTTTAGATTTGTAGGCATGTCTGCACAGATGAGGATAAAATTGATAAATTATAAATTTAAGTGGGTATAAACTCGCATCACTAATTTTTGGCTGAGCCTGAGCATACAAAAAGCAGGGCGCGTAGAGGTTTGCGGTTAGTGACGTAACTCTCTTCACGAGGGTCAACATAATACCAGCGCTGAGTAGGTAATCCGACATATCTACTCAGCACCAAACTGAGTTGCCACCTTTTTGGCTCGACACTCGGTGATTTACCAAGCAGGTAGCGGAAGTACCAATATTAGTAACAGAAGTGATAGTTCTTAAACATAGCCTTAATTAGAATTTTGATTTAATTTGAACACTATCTTGTTTTTCTTAAATATGAATCGTAAATTCATAGCTTAGTTTTTCCTATTTCTATGTATATTGTAAGTCTTGTGTCGTGCTAAATAAACTTATTCAATTTTAAATTACCTACTGTGTGAATTATCCAGCATTTAATAAAAAATAAATAAATGTTTACTTAAATCTAATGTCATTGACATAGGTAATTAATCATTCTAAAGCTCAGACTCACGAAGGCCAAAGTGAAGGAGTCTCGAACAAATCACCGGCTGACTTTCGAGAGAGCTGTAATTGACTAATCTACCCCATCTACCAATTAAACCAAAATGCCAGAGCTAGACCTTTACCGAATGCAGTATTCTTAGCTCAGAGCGTTTCACTTTCGTCCGAAACACTTTCGCCTCCGCGATGTGTAATATGACTCACTTGATTGGGCACTGTATCGGTAGGCTGGTCATCTGCACCTTCAGTTTCCATCAGACGATCATTGTTACCAGACAATGGGGTTTAGAAAGCTATGGTTGCGGTTTGGTTGGTATAAAGCTCCTTTGTAGAGTCAAAGAAGTTTGTTGTTAGTTGGCAGGTCTTCGTCAAATGTTCTTGATTGAGTTGAGTAATTTTAATACCTTCCTCATTGTTTCTTCGAGTTCAATGCATCTATTACAAACTAATCTATTATTTATAATCGATTGTTTCGATTTTAGATCAAACCAAGCTAGATAATGGCAGATGCGCATTCTTCTTATGTATTAGCTGACAATGTCTAATATGTATGAATGATGCGAAACAGTCCAACATTCCAAATGAGCAGTGCTTGTAAATACCATACCGAATACTATTGAAACTATCCAATTACTAACTCTAATGGTTCAGAGATGCATAGCTGTTATTATGCTTGCAGCAAAGCACATGTGATTGAACCAATTAAAGGCCATACAAGGTCGCCTGGCAGCATTCATACTTCCCGGAATCCACATAGAAAGTCCTACTCAGACGCATCAGTAAGAAGTTATATCGTATTCTCGCGAAGTGATGAATAATGTAATTGCGAACATCTTTCTCGCACCTTCCTTGCCGTTTTTGCTATTGCAATATACGGTTAAGTTACCCCATTTACAGTACGTGTGTTGGTACGAAATACAGTTAGCAACTCTGGCAGGTGCCGAGTGTTGACAGCTACGAAGTTCCTCCCGATCTGGCGCTTCCTCTTCATTGTGCCCTTTATTGGCTGAAGGGTATTGTTGACGTGACATAACAGTTGTTTAGACGCGTGCTGTCATTCAAGTCTATTTTCGTGAATTAAGGCCACGCTAGTGAAAGTGTTCGTGATACTAACGACTTTTTTATTTTTGGATCGTCCGGGGGATTGATTGATTGATGCTATTTATGATTTATGACACACTTTGAAGTCAAAATCGGTTTTTTCCTTTTACCTTTTGTAATAAATAAGTCAACCTCTACATTAATCCATAAATCGATATCAACTTTACATAACGCGTTATTTTTGGTTTAACTTAAATTTATATAAAAAAACCTGTTTTGGTCACCACTAATCTAATTAAATGGGCCAGCTACGGAACATACCGTTAATTACGTCGCGTGTCAACTGTCAACATTACTGCTTTTACATTGTACCTACATATGTATCTATGTATATAATGTATATATATACACTCTACCTACTAACCCACCTATTAAACATTCAGGTCAAGGTCCTTTTGGTTTATTCAGCCACTTCCGCCATGCATTCCTGAAATCATTCGTCCCTTTTATAACCGGCAAACTTTGCCAATATATTATTTACCGTCACTAGGAACTTAAAGAAAGTTCTTTCAGCGATTTCATTAGGGTTGTACTTCCAAGAAATTGTGTTTTAGAATTCAGTTCCTTCTTTTGAGGTAAGCTTTGAAGCCATTTTGAACGTTGAGGACGTTCAAAATGGTTCGTTCAGAATGGACGTTCGAAACCGACAGGCTTATACGGATCCGAAGAGCACTCTTCCTTCTTTGAATACTGCCAGTGCCGTCGATATAAGCGCAACACCTCTTTTTGTGTTCGCTCTTCTGGTATCTGTATTTTACGAACAAACAAATGGTAAGTACTCGCTCATACGCACGCTCTGTGTAAAAGCAAGTAGGGTAGTCAAGCGAGTGCCTTTTTGTTCCCCTTCTATTGAAAACAAATAATGCTACATCAAACAATGGCAATAGCAGAAAACAAATGCGAGTCCCTCCGGACTGTATTTTATGGTTTCTGTTCTACTTGAGATCTTTTAGGGATTGTAAGTACGTGATTTGTTGTGTTGATTTGGTCATTCTGTTCTCGTAGTCTGGAGTAAAGAAGTACTTCACTAATTTATTTTGGTGAATATGACATAGAAGTTTCCAGGCAAACTCTATATTTATTGTTTATGATTATAATTTGCATAACATAATTTAAATTACTATTGTCATGTAAGTGACTGTCTTTTTTGAGATTAAATATCTTTAAACCTAATTTCAGCAAAGAAGAATCCCGTATGCAAAGGCGATCGACGAGTACGAGTTCCGAATTTCGATAGAGTAGGCCTCCCTACGACGTATATTCTAAATTTTGTGGCTCGCCTGTGTTTTTATTGGTTTATAACAATTCAATCCCATTTTAAAAGCTTTTTGATTGATCAATAAGTACATGCTTGATCAAAGAGGCAATCTACCATCTTATAATGGTGGAATTACCCATACATACTGTCAGTGCTTTTGTTGTCTCAAGGTCAACAATGATTGGTATTGACATCCATGTAAGATACGTAACGCAATCTAAAGCCGGTTACTGACAAGTGTTACGGGGTGTAATGTAACATTTTTGACGTTTCTTGATCGCTGCGAATCGTACATTATATACGCCCCATAACACCGGTCAGTATCCGACGTTAGAAGCAATTTATTAGAAAAATATCAGCTAATTGATCTTTGACGTCACGGTTCGCTAATATATTTGACTTGTGAAATTGGTTTGGAATTGAAACTAAAGAAAGCAACATGTTTTTTATCTTCTTCCGCGACATTATTTTGAATAAATATCAAAGTCTTGTTAGTTTTCAATTCCCAATCCCAAGACTAAATATATCTTGATTTCTGGTCCCGGAAAAAATAACCAGTCTCGCAAAAACACTAGAACGTCTAGAACATTACGTTTGTCGAAGGTTTCCTTAATCTGGGAATCTTGGGAAAACACAGACAGATATTTATAAATGGACCAATTAAATCCTATAGATTTTTTCGTTCGCCACAATGTCGTGTGTGAATGGAACCCTTAAATACATTAAGCGCTTTTTAACTTTAACTGACACGTATGGGTGCGCGTGCGATGCTTTAATAGGCGATAAATACTTTAAAGGATTGATTGGAAATTATCAAAGTTGGGTGTGAGGTGTATTATAAGAGACATCTAGTCATTTATCTATGTTACGGTTGTGGTCCATGGTTACTTGGTTTACGAAGTCATCGTCATTTTAAATCAACAAAGTTTACTTCTTAAGATAGGTAACTGATAAATCCAATCAGGTAGACCGTGGTTTAGTTTGTTTAGTTTATCTCCTGGCTATTGAACTGTCACATGATTTTACTCCTTGACTCGCCTACATTTACTGGATGGGAAAGGTCTTTAGCGGGAGGGATTCTATGATTATTTGCCTCTTTATGAATTTTAGTCGTGACTCTTATCCTGTTTTTGCGTCTTCAAGTCTCGGTTATCTGATCTCGCCTTTCCTTTCATCGAATTTCCTATTATCAAATTCTTCCTGATTTTATTTGACTCCTTGCGTCGTTTCCCCAATACTGGGGGGTCGTGACTGCATCACGGAAGCATCTTTTCCCGTATGATGTTGCGCCATCTGCTCCGGCTCTCAGCAACATGCACTGTAGAAATATCGATGTCGAGTGTGGTGCAGATCTGGTTCTAGATTTTATGTAATACTCACGCCTAAACATCAAATCCCTAATTTCCTCGTATGATGTAATGTAAGTCTCAAGTTCTTTGTCCAAACATCCTTCGCTCCGCCTAAACTAATTATACACCGATTCAGAATTCAAGATATTTTATGTCAACAAAGACATTTTTGAATGAAAACTTAACAAAAACAGAAAACAACATGGTAACAGCAAAGTTATCACTAACATCTAAAACAAAAACTTCATTAAAGCATCTCACATGTGTAGCAATAAATGATTGAATTGAATTCGAAAACGAACGAGCGATCAATTAATGCTGAAAGAAACCTTTCAAACCCAAAAATTATTTCGAGTTTCTGTGCTATGCTTCGATAGTACCAACGTCGTTAATATTTTCACCAATATTCCTTGGGTTTTGTAAACCCTTTGTATACAAAAATAATACAGGTTTTTGAATCGGAGTATAGTTTGTTATGAAGATGAGCATAACATGTATCGAGGTAACCATGTAAGTTGCGGCGTGGGTAGACCAGTATTACAGTCATCCGAAATAGCAGCAAGATTGTCACCTCTATCGTCAAAGACTTAAAGCTCATGTTGTAAGTCAATTTTAACTTTTGGTGTTTCGTACACGTTCTGGCTTTGTGAGTCAGCTTTGTTTGGTGATTAGAATTAATCTGTGTTCCTTTATCTTGTTTGTGATAATGTAGTTTTGAAAACATAGATTATTAAGCCACCTACGCTTCCAGTTACAGTATTTAATGAAATCTCTCGAGGTTTATTAAATTTTCTTTCTCGACAGAAGCAACTAGCGCATACTTGAGCATAATTAATTAGAGTGCTTTCTTCATAGTGTATTAATATTACTATATATTTATAATATTATATTAAGTGTTTTTTATTTAATTCTTTACAGGAACAATTGACACAGCACATAATATGTATTGAATATACAGTATAAAAATTAGTCATTAAATAACCCTCCCCTGACCATACCCGGTGCAAAGGAAGCACCTTTAATAATAGTGAACTCAGAAAACAGGGACGAGGGAAAACCATAATGACCTCGCTGAATAGCGACGACAATCCTACATAATTCGATTTTTTTAAATACATATTTTGAAAAATTTCGCTAAAATTCGAACGTTTGTAGGTGTTACATTGTGATAAACAATCATTAATCCAGAGAGTGAAACGGCAAAAACTCTCCACCCAACGCTGCATTGTTGCATCAGAAATGTGGGTCGAAATAACCATCGCTCGACAAAAAATGCACCGCGAGCCTTTTTAATCCTTTTATCCCGAAACCAGTTACGAGACAATTAATTTTTATCCCGACTGCCGCTGTTAATAAACCTTAGACTGGGTTCTGCCCGCGTTTTTGCTTACGTTGTAAGTTCGGTGTATCACGAAGGTCTAGAAGACACCTATTCACCTGTCTTGAAGATAGAATCAGAATCAATAACTTTATTTCTTTAGGCTTACAAAATAAGCACTTAGACAAGTCAAATTTTATACTATAAACATAGTTATTATTATCAAATAAGAAATAAGGTGTTATTGATATTCTCTTCACTTCAATTTTTTTCCACTAGTGGAAGTGAAAAAGAAACCTCTAGCACATTATAATATCACTTATGTGTCTAATACATGGTTATTTTGCCTTTCTAAATCTAAATTTAATGCGATTTAGATACATGTCAATATTTCTATAAAGCTAAACAGAACATTGAATTTCTTACATACTACTGACAGTGCGGAACGGAGCGACACCTGGCCAAGCATTAACATCATTGATGTAATCATCTATGGAGTAAAAGGCGTTCCTAATAAGATTTTGTTTAATGTACTGTTTAAATTTACGAATAGGGAGTTCAGTTGCTTCAGATGGAAGCTTATTATAGAACCGCACGCAATTGCCCATAAATGATTTCCCTACTTTTCGTAAGCTATATGCTGGGATGTGTAATTTGTTCTTGTTTGTGAACATCACACTTTTTCAAAAAGCTATCTCTATTTTTGTGCGTATACATTAGATTTTCATAGATGTATTGCGCTATTACTGTCAAAATATTTATTTCTTTAAATAATTCCCTCAAAGAGTCGCGTGGCTTTAATTTATAAATTGCGCGTACAGCCCTTTTTTGAAGAACAAAGATAGTCTGGATGTCAGCTGCCTTTCCCCAAAGCAAAATACCATAGGACATAATACCGATACCCAGATGAAGTAAAGTGGTTTTAGATTTGGACCAGCTGGATTTTCGTTCTACTTTCTGGTCTATTACACGTCTCGTCACGGTTTAATAGCGCTCGACGAAAGTGGAGGGGGGATCTGCGCAGGTGCAAAACATCTAAAAATCTACTTCTGCGCATCAAGGTCAGCGCTATTAAACTATGATGCGACCTGTAATTTCCGTTTGAGTGTATGACTAATATACCATTTTCGAAGCTCAAGGAAGAAAGGCTTCATTCTAAAAAAAAACAAAGTACAAGGGAAACAAACAACTGGTGTGAAAATTCTAATACTATTCGCGAGTTCAAAATAAGAATTAAAAACAGAAGAAAATGAAGCGGCGAAAATAGTGTGAACCATAGATTTAGGAAAAAAAATATGTTGTGAACTTTGAACGCACACATGCACGTGAAGAGGCCAGCCACTTCGTGATTTTAGTTCCTGAAGTTACCTCCTATAGTAAACCTCCGAAGTTCAAAAGTTTAGCTCTATTATGTTGGTGAAAAGAGTATCAAGCTTTTGTAAAAGAGCTTGAAATTTCCTCGTATACACGCTTCGATACAATTTTCTGCTAAAATTTGTCGAGGCTTCGTTTTTGCTGAGTGTAATACAAGAGCTCTTGGGTTCTGTCGAGTTGTTACCGAGATGCGCGCCGAATACTGAAGATCGGTTATGAAGAAAAATATACGGCAGACTTGACACGAACTATTAATTTCTATACCTATTAATTGTTGATTGCTTTTTGCTTTCATGTTAATTTGAACCTTTATTGCATAGACTGAAAAGCTATGTATGTGTTATCCTTATTTTCCCCCAGAATCAGAACAAGCCCTGTTCTAAAATTTTAAAAAATATTATTTCTTTCTACTAATTAACGAGTATTTTTGTGTTGTAGGTTATTAAGAGCCGTAAGTCTCATTTAAAGCAATAAACGGTCACTTTGCCGTTATTTTCCGGTATAATATAAAAAAAAGCAATATAATTTTTCTAGAAAACCACATAGTAAGCTATAAAATACTAATGTTATATGAACCGTAATATTTTGTAGGTACCTTTAACTAAGATCTTGGAACATAGAGCCCTCAGCTGGTCATGATTTGGTTCACATTTGCGCATACCTGATTAACTGTAGAGATCTTCGTCCGTGACGAAATTATGTATTCGCTGCCCTTAGTTTATTCGTCACTAACAATTCTAATATAACGTTACAAGTTAATCTATTTAGAAGTTATATTAGAAAATAACGTTTTATTCTAATATAACTTCTTAAAGTACGTACAACAAAATTTATACGTACTTTTCTAGAACTCTCAAGTGTAGACAAAATTTGCTCAGGTACATAAAAGGCCTCGTATCATTTAGTAATTATTGTCATCATCATCATCAGCCCATACACGTCCACTGCTGGACATAGGCCTCCCCCGTACGACGCCACAAATAGCGGTCCTGAGCCGCCTCGATCCATCGACTCCCTGCGACCGCTACAATGTCGTCGGTCCATCGTGTGGATGGTCTCCCATGTAGGGGGGGATTTGTAATTATTGTAATAATTACTAAATGATACCATCCTTTTATGTACAAATAAGCAAATTTTGTAAGCAGTATCATTCCCAAAAAGTATTTTAATTTATTCTTACCAAATGATGTTTTCCTCTGTACTACATAGTTAGTGTTTACGGGAGCTTTTACTTGTACTACAATATTTTAATAAAAGCTGAAAATAAGCTTTCGCGGCTTTTCATTAGAGGAGTCCGTTGAAAAATCCAATTATTATGACGCGCTGGGAGCTAGAATGGAATATTTAAACACGACAATTTTTGCCTCTTTTACAAATTATATTCGACGATTCGTTCCGGCCTTCATATACAAATAAATGAAGGTGTGGAAGGAATTTACCTATTCGTAGTTTATTCTGTAAGACTTGATTGAAATAGAAAATAGAGCAACCGTTATAATGGAAACGAAATTAGTAGAAAGAAATATCGCTGTTATTACAAAAGCTAACATTAATTGGTCAGTCATCGTTATGTTTCAAAAGCGACAAACAATCCATTCAAAAAACCATCACAGACCAGTCTAGTCTATACATGGTCGAGTACTTCGACCGGGCAGTAAGTGATGGTACCTGAACCGGCTTAGCTGCATGAAAATGGTCTAAGGATACTATCAATATCTTATAGAGAAATACTCAGCCCGTCTGCAGATTTTCAAAACAAAATACAGTACAGTAGGCAAGAAAATTGGCAATATACCTACACAAAAAAAAATTGATGCCAATCGCCAATCTATTTCTTATACTGATCGAAAACTTCTATAGGACCAACTGAGTTGGAGTCCTACAAAAGTTTGAAATTTCAAAAAGTTTTCACATACGTTTTATAGGAAATCATCGTAGCTTCGAAAACCTTGTCAACCTAAAATACTGAAAAACGAAAGACAAGCTAATCTAGAAGATATTTAATTGTAAACAAATCAAAATGTCTAGACATCGTTAGAAATTTTCATTAAAATGTATTTTTAAAATTTTACTGGTTAACCTTTTTACTTCCTCTTATCCATCCTGTATAAATCATGACAATCTAACGAAAAAATATGAATAACAGAGAACTAGCTTAGTTAGACCTTTTTTTTATTCTGCGAGGTAATAAACTGGTCTGGGCCTCCCCAGACCAGAATTATGTGGGACTCAACGCCCTGACAAGGACGTAATACCCACTAAAACCTCTCCGGTGGCCCTCTCTCGCCATTTTCGCCGAATCACTGAAAGCTTAGTAAGACCTACATAACAAACCAATTAAACATGAAATAGTACAATGCATGTCCATTATTTAACTTGGCAGTGCAAGTAAAGTTGCTTTGCAGATAAATTCTTCGCTCTACATTTGGGAAACCGCGGTGCAGTTACATGAAAGTTGTAACTGGGGCAGACCGAACTACCATTCAGTGTTCCTAATCACAATGCTCTCTGGAGCTTGCTGAATATTATACAATTTCACGCAAGTTTAAATTTCTTGTTGGGTTTAAAGGGGGCGATTATCTTTTGTTTAATTAGTCCACTTTTCAGTGTTTGCTTTAGCTAATGTACTACCAAATAGAAAATAAGATCTGGGAATAAGTATAACTTAATGACTCCAATCTCCTTTTGCATAGAGAAGAAAAGCAAATGACAGGTCTCCCGAAGCTTCTGCCAGTTTGTCACTGTCTTCTTGTTTAATTAAATTAAAAAATCTTCGTTACCATCGTATTCGTTCGTATACAATAATAATAATATTATATCTCGGAAATATATCTTTGCTTATCCCTTACCATAAATATGTACTATTCGTACAGTTTCTTTGCTTATGAAATGTTTTCCTTTGTTACAGGTAATGTTCGCGCAAATAGCAACATAATAATGGTATTTAACTGCTGTTTTATGACATGACGCGCAGTTGACGAGATGAGGGTCAGTGTAGTTCATTAGCCCAAGGCTAACCATCCACCGGTACACTGAACGCATTCACTGCCCCGCCTTAGCAATCCGAAGGGGTGCGGCGGCAACAGCGGCGGTGGCGGTGTTCCATGGAGCTGCTGAAGAGCACGTCCGTCACAGGCCATCAAATTGTTAAAGCAAATGTAGTTAGATTATCTAGTAAGCTTAACCAAGGAGCAGTGTGGAGTTTTTTCGTGACCTTGGGTTGCACTTTCACCTGCCACCCAACAAGCGCAATGGCACAACAATGAGAAGAAGGTATTTTCCCATTGAGACAACATCACTCGTACAAAGCGGTTTTCCTCCTTCATCCTTCGCACCGCTAAGGAATGGAACTCGCTGCCTGCTTCAGTTTTTCCGGTGAATTACAATCTGGGTCTGTTCAAGACAAGAGTGAACAGGTGTCTTCTACACCTTCGTGATACAACATCGGCCACATCATCACTTTCCATCAGGTGAGATTGTGGTCAAACGAAGGTCTATAAACTATAAAAAAAAATAGGGGCAACACAGAAGCAGAGGTGCGGTTTAGGATCGCATTCTACAATAAATCTGATTTTTATCAAACAGAGCACAAGAAAAAACAACATTCCTTAGTAAAACACTACTTGATCCAGCGTTGCATACATACAAGAAACAATTACGTCATAAACTATTCTAAACGTCGTTGTCGTTCATAACAAACAATCTCACACCCAAAACGCATATACCGTCTCCGATCCGTCGTCGTCGTCGTCGTCGTGGGTAAAAATATGAAGACGCAGCCCACTTCCTAATTCACTACTATCTGCTACAATATGAACAGCTATGTATACTCGTATTCTTAGTGGGGGAACTGATATCTGCACTGACATTTCGCATGGGAGCGTATTGTGCATTATTCCCCTGAGTAAACAGGCCCTAACCAGCCCAACTCCTTGAAGTACTGGAGCAGTACTTTTGGTGATTGACAGCTTCGTTTCAGCTTCTCTGTGGGTGTGGATGTGGTTTGAGTCTCAATGAGACTCTTCAGTCCAGTCTTGTGTCTGGCCTCCTCTGTGGCCGTACAGTGTACCACAACGTGTTCCACAGTTTCTTCTTCTTGGAATCAGCCACGACACAGGCTGTTGTCTGTGGCTCCAGTCTTAAAAAAATGCTGGTTCAGTTAGCAGTGACCTGTGATGATGCCGACCATCATTCTTAAGTCCTCGCGGCTATATATGAAAGCTCGATAATTAGGTCAGCCAGGTCATGCAGTCTCGAGACTCTAGCCTAAAGCTTACGTGGGTATGGACTTTCATTTATTAGGAGACAGCTCAAATCCTGAAGGGAGTTATATGATTTTTAACCGACGAAAACTGACTCGGTCTACGTTTTTTCACTTTTTTTTTCGAAAAATGAGGGGGAAATACGTACAGAATGGTAGCTAATTACAATATCCAGCCCGACGAGTATTTCATAATCGCTTTAACCGTTTCGATGCTTTGAAGTAATAAAGAGAATCAGATAACCACAAGAAACACGCAAAAAACATAAGCTTCGTAAAAAAGGAGAAGACGCAGCCCATTTCCTTCTTCACTACTATTTGCTTCAATATAAACATTCATTAAGGTTTATGACATTTAGCAGTACGGACATTGGCAGAATAGTGTCGGTCAGACGCAGAGCCATCGAACACCAAGAAACATTGAACATTCGTTATGAACAGCTTATGTATCTTATCTTATACCTTTAAACGAGCAATTCTTGTATATATGTATATATATAATCTGAATCTCGGAAACGGCTCCAACGGTTTTCATGAAATTTAGTATACAGGGGTTTTCGGGGGTGATCGATCTAGCTAGGATTCATTTTTAGAAAATGACATTTTATTAGTGTTTTGTTCGATAATCAGCTTTATCGATAGGGCACTCCCATAGACAAGATTTCGACGCTACAAAGCCGTCATCCTCGAGCCTTCATGTGTGACAGCTTTTTTTTAATACTGCATATACTCGGATATGACGTCACAATGGGGTAGGAACGTTGTCAGCGATAAATGAACCCATAGGCAAGGCCATAGACATAAAGTTCATTTTGTTCGGTGATAAACAGCCGTGACATAACATTGAATAATATTACTATTGTTTTTTAAATTGGAAGCAACTAACTGCTCTAACGACACAACAACACTAAAGCTACTGCAGCAGGTGGCGTTGTTAAGCAAAACTAAGCCAATGAGTGTCTGGTTTGAGGTTAGACCAAGAAAACCAACTGTTTATTTATATTATTTGTGTCTTTAACTCACGTGTTAAATAAAATTTCTAAAAAAACACGATATACCAAAAAATATATATACCGAGCAAATCTCGATCAACCAGGTACTATGTATGAAAGCTCAATAATTAGGTCAGCCAGGTCATGAAGACTCAAGACTCTAGCCTAAAGCTTACGTGGGTGTGGGCTTTCATTTGATAGGAGATTGCAATTTACAGTTGCTTGGAGCAAACGGAATCTACATTCGAATTGACTTATTGAAGACTAGCTGTTCCCCGTGGTTTCACACGCGTTAAATTAGTTTTTCACATTTCTAGGGGTATAAAAAGGTATTTTTTAGACGACCGATGTGGCGCGGTGGGCGAAGGTCCGCCTGCGACGCAGGAGGTTGCGGGTTCAATTCCCACCTCGGGACAAATATTTGTTCAGGGTGCTGTGGTCTTTTTTCTATGTATAATAAAAATATCTATCTATGTAATATATTGTATTATGTATATCAGTTATCTAGTACCCATAACACAAGCTCTGCTTAGCTTGGGGCTAGATAATGCTGTGTGAATTGTCCAGCATTATTTATTTATTTATATTTATTTATTCCCGTAAATCTCCCGTGGGAATTTGATATTTTACCAGGATAAAAAGTAACCTATGTTACTCTCCATCCTTTCAACTAACTCTATCTCAAAATGCAAGACGATTGAGTGTTTAGTTATGGCGTGAAGGAAGGACAAATCCACTTTCGCATTTATAATATTAGTTGTGATTATAGCTGCATATTATGGTTTAGATGAGGTTTTGGAAATATTTAGCATGGTTATTGGTAATTCACTGACACTACGTGAACTGCAGGTGCTGCCCGTCATCACGAACGCATTCGTGAAGAATCCACGTGTTCATTTTTAAAATTTTATGTAAATCACCTCCCATACAGAATAATGTTCCTCCCATACAAATTTCAATGTACCTACCAAACCTAATGTTATAGCAGAGCGGGGTTCTCTAAGACAAGCATAATCATGCTTAAAAAAGAACCCATATTATTGTAACGGATATACTAACAGAAATAAATACACATTTTTTTCATACAATATAATGTCCGATACCCAATAAATTACTAAAGATCGATCATTTAAATCCACATCATCATCATTGGCCTATTTTACACCTACGAGAGATGCTATAAGTGGTATCAGTGTGGCTGAGAGTCAGGCGAGCACACAGACCCACTGATAAATTCATTGCATAGCTGTTTTATTACAAGCCTCTATGTAACTTGCAATGTATGTTTGTTCAGGTGGAATCTTGCTACTCAATTTTAGAACAAAGAAAAAGTAAAAAGTTTTTTATTTGCCAGAACAGATGAGTAATAAACAGCAAATTAACAAAAAGAAAAAAAAAGTGACAAAATCGGACTCCACTCAGCGTGTACATGGTAGACCGTGTTGCTCAAGGCAGCCTTATACACACAACTGGTCTAAAATCTGCTAAATTTCAGATCGATTGATTGAGGATAACTATCAGCTGAAATGTATCATATATATGTGAGTTCGGTAACTATGCAATGTCATGGTACCATCGAGGTGGTCTGATGATGGAAACCGAAGGTGGCCATAGGAACTCCTAAACGAAACGACTTAACCATGTCGAGTTTGGGTTCGTTAGATTTGTCTTCCCAAGCACTTTGGTCCTAGATGGTATAAAAGATTGTATTTAAAAGCTTTTAAATTATTAAAAAAATATTAAGTTTACTTTCAAATAAAGCCTCTCTAATGAACGATTATTGAATGGAAGTACCACCGTCCACCTACTAATTGACTACTTGACCTAAATTGACGACCGATCTGTCGCGGCAGGCGAAGGTCCGCCTACGACGCAGGAGGTTGCGGGTTCGATTCCTGCCTTGGCACAAATGTTTAGTTAAAATATAACAGGACGTATTTTAAGTTTAAGACCTAAATTGTAACTTGTATTCCGTCAAATAAACAGCTTTAATCTTTAAAACCGTAAAATATTACGATAGTTTTTTCAAATCCAACTTAACACTTATTAAAATCGATACCCCTTGCCCATTGGCCTTTACGACTGGCCTATATAATTTTATTGGTCAATAAAAGCTCTTAAAACACCAGTAGCGATTGAACGGTCTAATTATAATCTGAAAGGAAGGCAATTAAAATGATTTATATCTCAATCTAAAGCTTGGACTAAGCCATTGATGGAATATGGTTCAACCATAGATTTAACATACGCAGTAATAGCATACGGTAGGTACTTATACACAGCTTGAAATAGTTCCAAAGCTCTTGAGATCAGTAAGATTCATTACATAATATTTATTATACATGCATTTATAGAGGAGCGGTGAAGAAATGAATAAATAAATAGTGCCAGGTTGTGGGCTGGATTGTCCAGCGTTTTTTTTTCTCAGCTGTGGAATATTATTTATTTATAATATATTTTTGTTATAGATAGGAAACACCCAGAACACCATAACATATATGTATATCTGCAGATCTTACTTGATAGATATATTGACTTTTTTATTAGGTTCACACACAAAAAATTGTCCTGAGGCGAGCATCGAAACCGCAACCTCCTGCTCCGAGTATATGCAGTTTGGTGTAGCGGGCAGGCGGACCTTGCCCGCTACACCAAAGATGTCTTCGAGTTTCCGAAACTCTTGAGATCAGTAACATTAATTACATCAAACTGGAGTGCAGAAGCAATGCACCGCATATGCCAATGCATGGTATTAGGAAACAACGTATGCTCTTCCGAGACACGATGATGGTCACGTGGGTGTCCCTTGCTTATGTCGTCATCGCCATCTGCGAATGAGAAGCTGACGAATCTGATTCCTGGTGTTACCAGTAGCGTAAAATCGTAACTCCCCGAACTCCTTGTTACCTGCATAAACGTGATAAAACTATAATATGGTTTTGTATTTACCAATTATTTATGACATTGACTCGTATTTAGCTAATTAGCTAACGCTTTTTTGACGATCTAACAAACATAATTGACGATTGTCATTTTTTTATAGATTTTTCATTTGACCCTATCACATTTGTTTCATAACCTCTATGTTTTGTTGAAATATAGTGGCAACTGGACAGTGACGTAAGCAAGAGCCTCTCCAGGAGGAGCAGACCTTTTTTCTTGGATAATGAGCCTATGCAGTAAAAAGATCTGTAGGATGGCTTTTAGCCGATTTGCTCGCTTTTTACTCCGGCGTACCCGTTTCCTTGCGGAAATCCTACGGAGCTCGTTCAAAGATTGTGGGTTTTCTTTCTAGTATTAAGTAGTTTCTACTTGAAGTTTTTTCCTAACTCATCCCATCATCCGCTTGCTGATTTAGTATGAATTGCAATGAGGTCTTTTTATTATCCAAATTATACTCAGTTACAGAAATCGCAATAAACGCAAGAGCAATCGTGATAATACAGAAATAACAAATAAAAAAATTATGCTGTACCAATCACTCAGCGTTTCAAAACACCCAGAACGTCCTGAACAAATATCTGCAGATCATCGTACAAACATATGTCGAATCGAACCCGCAACCTCCTAAGTCGCAGGCGGACCTTCGTCCACTGCATCACAGAGGTCGTCAAAAAGATACTTCGGAGATCAACGAGTCAAACTGACACGATTGGATGGATTGCCTGTCTCTTCAAGACAAGAGTGAAAAGGTGTCTTCTAGACCTTCGTGATACAACGTCGTCAACATCGTCACTTTTCATCAGGTGATATTGTTGGTCAAACGGTCTATTGACTATAAATAAAACTCTTTGGGAACTTTGATTATATCTGCAGACATAGCATCTCTTATATCAATCGATTCGCGAACTGAGCCACTGTTACGTAGGTATCAGTTCCAGTTAACGTACCCATCAAACTTATAATTATTTTCCAATCCGTCTATAGCAGTACAGTACGACAGGTCTGTAGCCGTACCGTACATGGGGCCAATTCTGTTTATCACGTGATACTTTATCGAGTGATACTCATTACGGGGTGAAAATATCATGTGATAAATATCGAGACAAAAACTGCATTCTCGTGTGACTTGTCGAGCAACTCATCAAAGTAAAACCCTCGATAAATATCGAATTGCAACGCTTGTTTATCACTCGATATTTTGTCAGTTCTTGCCATATTTATCGAGTAGATATATTGCCAGAATTACTCTCCAGGTCTATAGCCGTACTCATTTTTCAATCCGTCTATATCCGTACCGTACAGGACAGTGATGTGACCCACCGATCTAGTTATTGACGCCCGCGGCAGTGACACATCCATTAGTGACCAGCAGTCACCAGCATTTCAAAGTCAGGTTTTATTGCTATTACTGTAACTTTAAGATATAGAGGTTTGTTCAGAGGCGTAATAAATAAGTGCTCTGGTGGAAATAAATCACGATTTAAGTTACTACCTTCGGCACAAGCCTTAATGTGTTTTTCCGACATGAAAAGTAGCTAGCTGTTCATCATCATCATCAGCCTGTATAGGTCCACTGCTGAACATAGACCTTCTCCAAACGACGCCACGAATAGGTCCTGAGCCGCCTCCATCCAACGACTCCCTGCAACCGCTACAATGACGTCGTCGGTCCATCGAGGCATGTATTCCCACACTCCGTTTCGCATTGCATCGCGGTTGTCGTAGCTAGCTATTATTGCACCCCAATAGTACCGTACTATATTTGTGGAATGTCTAGCCAAATATTATCTAAACGGGACGGTATAACATTTTCAATCACAATCATTTTCTACATGACTTATAAATAAAGCTTTGATAAATTCGACTTCTTCAAACATGCCGTTTTTGAAAAGCTCGAGGCTATTTTAGAACATTGACTAACAAATCCAAGGCATTATGCTACTTAACCATGTATGGTGCTGCATCTCACAAGGCCAGGCTACACGCTGTACTGGTTGTTGGACAAGGATAGTTCGTGAAAATTGCAATAACATATTTTCTAAGCAGAGCATATTTGCGTAAACTTTGGTGGTATAGCTGAAGGGCTGTCATGCCTCAAACTATAAGGTGTTAGTCAAATTAGTGCACAATAACGCGTGGGGATATTCTGTTGGTGCCACAGTATATATAAAATCTATATTGAAGAACTAACTGTGCCTGTCTGTGGCTTCACCCCCGTAGAATTCACAATAACATTTCATGGGTTTTAATTTTAATGCCAACCTCAACCGTGTCAATGCTTATCTCAGGGACGAGTTAAATATTTTGCTTATCTTATAACTCTTATAAGTTATTATAATATTATAACTACTCGTAAGTTACCTGTTATAACGTCAGCTATCTGCCGGTGAAGTCCCGTATGAGCCAAAACAAAGAGGTATCGCGTATATCGACGTTAGAAATAGAAACTTCAATTTTATAATACTTATTTATTTATTCTTAAAAAATCCTACTAATATTATAAATGTCAAAGTTTGTAAGGATGTATGTAAGGATATTTGTTACTCTTTCACGCAAAAACTACTAAACTGATTGGGCTTTGGTATGGGTATAGTTTAGGACCTGGAATAACACATAGGCTATTTTTTTATCCCGATAAAACGCGGGCGAAAGCGCGAGCAGCAGCTAGTATGCTATAATTTTGAAATGAACTCTAGGTCCACCACCACCATGTTCCTTAGTAACATAATGTAATCTGTGACTATACCACAAAGTTGCATGTAAATTAGCTTATCAGTTAGAAAACTGATTACAAAACGAATACCTAGCGGCAGTGACATAACCTAACAATCAAGGTTGATTTATTGTTTACTATCTGTGGTGACTAATGTGACCTTGACATTGGTGGTGTGGTAATAGTTATATACAAGCAAACACCGTAGATATAGTGATGTGAAGTCCTTTCTATACTGAGTATGCTTGACTTGTAGATATTTCGTGTTTTGTTTTTTTTTTATTTTAGGGCTTTATCGCTTACCGGAACATCACCCATAGACACACGTCTATGGTTACATAAACAAATTTTAACAAAATCAAAATTGTTTTAACAAAACTTGTTGGTGCGAGACTAATTTTTTTTTGTGGTTGTAATACTTCTGTGTTCTATGGCGAATAAAACTAGATCGGGCTGAAATTTCGCATAGGTTCTCGACCTTGATTAACATAAGACTATTTTTACTCTGAGAAATGCGTGCGAAGCCACGGGCAGAAACTAGTAGTATATGTATGCTGCGTGCGTGACGTAAACACATTTCGTCATGCACGTGTACGCAAGTCGCCACGGATTTAACTGAGACCGCCACATTCACGTTTGTGCGACGCGGTTTTCAGTTTCCTGCAGAATTTGAGAACATTAAATTTGTTCACTAGCGGCGAAAAGGGTGGGGCGGGCGGTCTGCCCCAAGCTCGGAGGGGTGCCATCTTGGCACCTCTTAGAGTGACCCAAGGACCGAGGGGTCGTCACCCATATTATGTTAACGTTTCAGATTGATTTATAAGATTTCCTATTATTGCCGCCTAATTTTTTATTTTACCTACAAGGAAAATACTCGTTCATAAACAAAGAAAAACCTTAAGATTTCCATACATACAGGTATGCATGCCTCAGAACGCACCGACGACAATCATTAATTCGACTCACGCAGGTATAATGTAGGTTTAAGTTACCGATTGTTGTCAGCAAGATAACGTCGTTATAAAGAAGTCTACCGAGGTTGTACTGCATGGTTGGAAACACCACTTAGACAAGAAAGATAAGCTCTGAAATAAGTGAGTAACCCAGACGGGGATGGGGTGGGGCGGATTAGTTAGACGCTCATTGCTCAGACTCATAAAATAGATACCTAGACAGATAATACATTGCACACTTAACTTAGAAATAATTTAATATGCTTGGACTAGTCCAGTGACGCCCTAGATCGGAGTGTATGAAAGGAGAGCCCACTGCTGGGCGAAGGTCTTCTATTTGCTCAACAATGGAAACCGACAGACTAATTAGATTATCAAAATACCTTCATATATTTCCGTTGGAGTTGAAACCGAACTTTAGAATTTTATCTGTAGCCCAAAAACTTTTTTAAATCCGTTGGTGTTAAAAAGGAACATTTAATTTTATGTGTAGCCCAAAAAGTAATCGCGAAAGTTTTGCCTTTAAAAATGGTCCTAACCTCTTGTTTTACTGTTTTTCTATCCTACAACCCTGAGACCCAGAAACCAGCCAGCCTGCAAATTGAAAAAGGATTTTCTAGGAGTTTGTTGAGTTTGGGGAGTGCAAGTTTGCAGTTTTTGGGTTTGGGTTATTGGGTTTGAGGTTGTTAGTTCTATGTTTTATGCGTTTGAGATTTGTGAATTTAGATTCTCTCATACTATGGATATGAACATATATAATTTGGAACTCAGATTTGGATTCAGCGCACCAAAAACCTTCGGACAGTAAAATCTGGTTTCTGAGTCTGAAATTCGAAAAAATTATTTTAATTTAATTAAAATTATTTTAATTAAAAAAAAAATATGTTGGCCTGTGTAATCTCTCTATCCATCTATTGACCGGGCCGACCAAACTCACCGTGTACACGATCCGTTAGTATTCACTTCACGACGTAGTTTGCAATGTTAAGCAGTCATTTTATACCATTTTCTACGCTCTTTCGTGGACTTTCGCGAGTCGAAACGAAACAGAAATAACTTTCTTCTTATGTGATGGAAGATGTTAGAATATGGTGGAAGATCAGATTATTGTAATGTAAAAGGACTGGGTGTAATAAAAGGACGGATATGCTACAAAAATCTTTGTTCATTCTTTGCCCAGATATCTCTCTTTTGTATTTGGCGTTCTACGTTGTCACAGATAACTATAATATAATAAATTTGTTACTGCCCGCGCCTTTGCCCGCATTTTATTGGGATAAATAATAGCCTATATGTTATTCCAGGTCCCAAACTATACGCATTCCAAATTTCAGCCTAATCGGTTCGGTAGTTTTTGCGTGAAAGAGTAACTAATATCCATCCATACATCCATCCATACAAACTTTGACCTTTATAATATTAGATATCCCAGGTTTTTGCTATTATAGTGCTAAGCCTCACACTGGGGGTAATTCTAAGAAATTAAATAAGATACCAAGAATTTTTAGTGGTGCTATTGGTTAGCGCATCCGGTACTGAGGGAGGGTTGCGGGTTTAAATCATGTTTCTTTAAACCGAAAATTGAATTGTTTCATCAAGTCGAAAGAAAATAAATGCGTGGACGGGGTAAAGAGATGAATCCTCTCGGCAAGATAGAAGCCTACTTAAGCTTTCAGCAATAACTTAGAGATTGTCTCTAGATAATGTCAATTAAATTTGAAAAGAGCCTCTCAATTTTGCCATTCTGATTATATCTTGCAGCTTCGAAATAGTATTTGATGATAAACTAGATAAATAAATAGAATATACTTTATTACACAAAAGTTGTACATAGGCGAGCATAATGCTAGATAGCATTCTGTGCCTGCTAACCTTTGGGAAGTGTGAACAACCATTTAGTATGTAAGTAGTGCTAGATTACAAACTTTACAGAAAAACTAAAAATAATAATAATAAGTAGTTACAATTAACAATTACTTATTTATGATCCTGAAAAATAGTTCCACTTCAAATCGAAGACGAAGTTGCACTTTTTGGCCACCGAACTTGGTTTTCGCATCTCCTCCTATGCTATACAATATAAAACTATTACAGAGGTATTAAAAATAAGCTTACAATAGGTATCATAAACGGGCCAAGGGATTTTTCAAAGTTCCTTTGTATATGTAATAATACGATAAGATAGGTGCCGGCTCTGATTGGGTCGGGGTAGCCCCGTAATGAAGTGTTTTATTTTAAGTGTTTTGTGCGTGTGTTAAAAAACTTTTTACTCTATGTACTATTCAATTCACGGATTCACAGCGAATACGAATTGTACGCAGTGCGCAAGCATATTTACTTAAAGGGCATCGATCGTACGTTTATTGTCCACAGCTTTTAAATAATGCAGAACTCTCTAATTTTAGAGTTTGTTTGTTTACAAACATACTTCTTTTGTAGAGTTTTACGCCTGCCCGTAAAAGTTAAATGGTTTTAGCTGTTTAAAGCTTGTTGAGAGGGTTTGTCGGTTTACGTAATACCACGCGTTCAATTATAGCTTCACATAAATAATGTAAACCGTTAGAAAGACGTTACTTAAGAGCCAGTTTCCACGAAGGTTAAGCGAAATGTATGTTTACACTCTGAAAAATATAGGACTTATTCATTGGTTTTAATATCGCAGTCCCGTATGTTTACTAAATTAATTACATAAAGGGACCTAAGTAACTAAAGTAAATCGTAACTACTCTATATAATACCACTTATACACATTACACACACATGTCACCAAAACACATTTTCTGAATACTCCGCTCTGGTGGAAACCGGTCCCAATTTTACTGAAAACCGCATCAAAATCCGCTTTGTGGTTTATGTAACAAAAGAACTAACCAGACAGAAGCAAACGCTAAAAGTTACTTCAAAGAACTAAATAAAACTTTCCTCAATAACTTTTGTATAGGTACCATAAGAACTTGTTTCAGAAATTATGTTACTACAGTATACTGACAATGAAACCCAAGATCTATCGTCGTTGACATGACAACCGCTACAATATCGAAGCGCCTGATTAAATGTACATAGCAGCGCTTGTGACTAGTTGCAATTAGATATATTTATTTTTGTAGGCACTCCTTGTCTCTTTGTAGTGTAGGTATGTAGTTGTGGTTCTGATACTTATGGTTGTGGTTTTGCTTCTGAGGTTGTAGGCCTTTAGTGAGAGTAACAGTGGTAAGGTAGATATTTTAGATTGGTTGTTTGTCATGGCTTAAAAGCGAAAAGAGCTTCTACACGAGGAGAGGTGACAGAATTTTTTTTTTGTTTTCCTCAACTGCCGTACCCGCGGAAAAGACGTTACAAGAACTTTCAGAAGTTCCATGATAAGAATGGAATTTTTGGTTGCACGCAATTCCTATATTGAATCTTCGAAGATCTGTCCCAACTTTCTTGGAGTATCTACTGCCCAACAAATCGAGAATCGAAACAAATTTGAGACTAGCAATCTTGCTAGTCTCAAAGACTAGGTCAGACTGCGTAACCAATACACCTGATACAGCCCACCTATACCCAGATACCGGATATACCGACATGATACCCATGGGAGGTAAGGTAACCCGATGTGCGCGCACCTCAAGGCAAATGCAGGTATCGGCCCGTTTCGGATCTTGCGCCACTGGTGTTGTGTTACTTGAAGCAATCATGTTGCACCTTAGTTTTGTGATGTTTCTTATTTATAACTTAAAAGGGAAACGAAATAGTCCTGATGTGAAATTGAAACCAACGCACTTAACAACAGTGAGTGTTCAAAGGTTTTCAGAAGCATATTTAAATTCCAGGATACTTAATTCTGATAGTTCTAATATGTATATATCAGAAGTAAGGATTCTTAATTATAAACAGTCTTTACAGAGGCCTTTGTCACGCCTGGAAAAGTCTGACGGGAAAACAATATCCTAAAACTAGCAGAATCCAGTTCTTTTAAGGAATCGTACTCGCGAAATCTGACCCGCCCACCTTACCCATCCAATCAGTAAAAGATTCAGACAGGCGAGGAATTGGCCAATTGGACCACAGCTTAGACAATATTCACCAGGATCCGAAGCGACAATTGAGCGGTAGACAATTGACCTTCTGAATTGGTGACGTTGAATTATTACGGTATTTTGCAGAAACGATCCTGCTACTGAAAGATTCTGAAACCGAATTGTCTTCCTCTTTCAGTCATTATTTCTAGAACTTTAATCTCTAGTAGGTATTAAACATTTGAAAACCCAAATCAAGTGGTGCGGTAGTTTCACTCAAATAGAAATATGAACATTAATAGCCCGGCTACACGCTCAAACATTTGTGCATGCATGATTGCACAAATGTTTGAGCGCGTGGCACGCGGCGCGCTACTTCCATGAACCCTGCTAGTCCAGTAACCTTGTCGTATGCGTTAAATCCGGTAGTTCTGATTTTTTGCAGGTTTGTTTATAATGTTGGCCCAACGAATAATCCAAGTTTGTGACCTCGAGCGCCGAACGCAACTTTGTCAAAAATCGAAACAACCTCGAAAAATTGGGATTTTTTCAGATTTTAGCGATTATAACCGTGAAGGTCTGACTAGCTTTTGATAGTACCTTCTCAGGGCGTTTTTGAGCTACAATATGAGACTAAAATTGTCTCTGTAGACCCAATAGTTTCCGAGATAAAGCCTTTCAAAATTTAAAATTTTTATGAACTTAATTTTTTTTGTAATTCTGAATGAATTTTGACCCTGATTCTTCGTTACCCCTGTTATCGAAGGCCTGTACGTTTTATGATGGGATGGGATGTTAAAAAAGATAATTAGAAGTATGAACGATGATGTATAATGATAATTTTCGCGGTTTTTTCCATTTTTGACAAAGTTGCGTTCGGCGCTCGAGGTCCGAAACTGGGATTATTCATTGGGCCAACATTATAAACATAAACAATACATAACATAAACAGGACTGCAAAAAATGGATTTGACGCATACGCTAATGTATAAAGTTACTGGACTACGCAGATTATCTATTACTGGACGTAGAACAACTAGAGATCGTGAGATTTTTCCCAATTTTAGTTTTATGAGGATCTACTGTTATTTCCAATGATTGCCGAGTTGTTTCAAAGTAATTTATCGTTTAGTTTAAAAGTTACATCGTTATTTTTAGATGAGGTGTCGTAGCGAAAAAAGGTTTAAAAAATTATTTAGCAAAAAAAAATTTCTATCCCTTTTTCCGTTGATAGAATAGGATGTAGTTTACCTCATCTTAGTTTGTGCACTGTATGCATTACTCGCACAGTCACACTGTATAATTTTATTTAGCAAACTGATGTGTGATCTAACTTATCCTGATCAATTTTACTTATTGAAAGAACTTACGTGCTTTATTTAGCACATATCGAAACAACAAGGTGTGCTAAGAACTCTTGTTGATGAAGAGCACCAATAATAGAGGTACATGTCAAATACCACAAGAGAATTTGTTTCTACTTTCCGTGGATACTCGATTCTCTACGGTTCCTTCACTCCTCTCAGCTCAATATCGGGGTACCTGGCAATTCTGAAAATATATCTACTCGATAAATATGGTAAGAACTGTCGAAGTAATGAGTAAACAAGCGTATTCTCAAAATCTGCAATTCGATATTTATCGAGGGTTTTTCTTTGCTGAGTTGCACGAGAATGCAAGTTTTGACGGTTCTAGATATTTATCACATGATATTTTTATCCCGTGATAATGTGTATCACTCGATAAAGTATCACGGGATCCGCCCAATTGGCCCCCTGGTCTATGTCTTGTCGAATCCGTCAATCATAACTCCTTTCGTCACGCGACATTGTTCATCAAACTTTGCATTCCCAGCAACCTTGACAATGACAGCAGAATCAAGGTTAAAAGCCAACAAGTTGCCATTAGGGCTATTTAGCCTACAATTTAGTCGTGATACAAAGAGTGGGGTCGGCGCGGCGTGATCACCTGTTGTGATGCGTGGCCTGCTTTTGTTTCATTTTGTAGGACCGGTTTCCAATAAACCAGTACGGATCAGTATGCTGAGTGTGAACTGCCATACTGTTTACTACAAAGTTTGCGTAACTTTATTTTCTATGGAATTCCTGAACAGCGCTCCAAGCGAGAAGTTTTAAAAATAGGAATTACATAAAAAATAAAGTTACACAAACTTTGTAGTAAACAGTGCGTAGCGTATTTTAATATTTTCTGCGTTCTACAAGGAATAAAACTACATAAAAAAATTGTTTTGCATAAATTCGTGACCATTTTTTATGAATCCATGTTCCAATGAAGTACGATTAATGGGGCTTTTAGTAATAATGTTGATTTTTATTAATAAATCTCATAAATTATTAATTTCTCCAAAAGTCGATTCGAGTCATAATTAGTTTAAACATGGGTTTATAGAAAATGTTTTACGATTTACGGTAAGCTACTTTTCTGCTATATCTATATCAGAGCTTACGGTTGCTTTTAGAACGCAGAAAATATTAAAAACTGCTAAATTATTTGAAGTACGCGCGGATTTGTGTCAGATTCCGAATCACGGAAACTTTTCGACCGATAGCTCTGCTGGTTTGAAGTATCGTACTAGTTCAAAATAACTATCTAGTGGTAAAATAGCGAACCATTACCGTCTCCTTAGCATCCCTAGTCCTCGGAAAGCATTACCATCTCGCTATGTTTTTTTTTTTATTATATTGGTAGACCTTTACTTAAGTGGCCTGTTAAACCGGCCCAGTTTAATCTGACTTTGAATACAATGTGTGTTGAATTGTGAACCCTTCGTAGGACCATCATCGTTGTTTTTTAGATTTGTCACCAAGACTAGAAAAGAAAACTGCAGTTCAGATCAAATGGATCTCGCGATTATCAATTAGAATCCAACTGCATGATTATCTCCCCTTCCATTTTTCCATATTTATCCTACTAATATTATAAATCTAAAAGTTTGTATGGATGGATGTATGGATATTTGGTACTCTTTCACGCAAAAACTACTGAACTGATTGGGTTGAAATTTAGTTTGGGACCTGGAATAAAGGCTTAAATTTTTATCCCGATAAAACGCGGGCGAAGGCGCGGGCAGCAGCTCCTTTTTCCATATTTATCTAAATTCATCTTTGGTACACACCCTGCCTTTCTTAAATTCACATTTCTTTCCATCCAAAGGTTGCCTGGAAGAGATTGCTTCTAAGCGATAAGGCCGCCCATTGTTCTTGTCCATACATCTCTTTGTAATGATGTTTTTCTGGTGTACAATAAAGAATTTTTGTATTATATTGCATTTTCCCCACCGCTGTCATACCCATTTGTTGCGACTTTATATCAGCTGCCTGTCCTTCTATCAATCAATCTTAATCAAACAAAAGGTTTATTAACGCCATTGAAAGCAACAAAACAATGCCCATAGTAACTACTTCAATGCCCTAGAAAGGGCGATTTCATTTTAGATTCAATTGAAAGTTTTTCTCTTACGGTACTTTGCCGTTCACTTGCTCTGTAACCCTTTTAGCTTTATTGGAGCAACACTAATGAGGTTGCAATCTTGCAATTCACTATTCAACGAGGAAACCCCATTGGGTTAACCGTTTTTGTAAAAACAGCTCGTTTCAGGATATGTAGTTTGCTTAGTACTCGTCGTTATTATCATTGAGTCTTCTAAAGAATTAGTAAGAACTCTCATATTTTGTGTTTGCAGAAAAAATCTACCTGTGACGAACAAAAATACACGCCACTGCAGTTGACTAATACAACAACGCAAACTGAACTGCAACTGAATATTGATGTCCGTGTGCATTGGTGCTTAATTTTCTGAATTAAAGTAATTTACTCACGTACTGTACTGCAGCCTACACCGGTCCCATGTGTGTTGATTCAAAATCAATATCACCAAGCGAGTCCAAGTTCAACATTACCTATGTATTAAACATAGCTCAACCAAGTACAAAATATATTATTACGAGCATGCTAAGACCACAGAACTAGAGAACCTTCCCTACGATGCATTTCAGTCAAAGGGAATACTAGAATTGCACTTGTTCTTCTCTGCTTGATACTCAGTGAAACAAAATATGTGATCTACACAAAATTTTTGGACAGGGTTAGCATTCAACCAATCACCATGCAATGAATGCAAAGTTTCCTGGAAGAAATCGCTTCTAAGCGATAAGGCCGCCCATTTTACTTGTTTATGTTAATGTCTATGTGTTTTATTTGTCTTTGTGGTGTACAATAAAGAGTTTTGTATTGTTTTTTTTTTGTAGTTTCCGCAAACACAGCAGAAATTTCTCTTGATAACCCTATTGAACCCTTTAATTTTATCACAAGAAAATTAAAGGGAAAGGAAAAGCGTTGTTTTGTTGTTTAAAGGATGATTCACGCTACACCGTGTCGCGACTGGGCCGTGCCCCGGCCGGGGCACGGTCAAATATTATGGTATACTCACAGGTTATACTTTTTGTATGAAGTGATTATGCCAGACCGTGGCTCGGCCGAGTCCCGGCGGCGCACGGCCGGGGCACAGCGTTGAAATGTCGGTGGGTATTGTTTTCCGGCTCCGGCACGGTCCGACCCTACAAAAACCACATAGATATAGTGATGCACATAATACACCCAAACAGCCCGGTGTAACATGAATGACTGGCCCGGCCGGCGCACGGTGGACCTGTCCCGGCCGAGACCCGGACCGGTCGCGACACGGTGTAGCGTGAATCATCCTTTAAAGTAGTTACTAAAGCACCAAACCACATTGGTACACTACACTACACATTCAGTGTAGCGTTTTGATAGTTTTGGATTGGAGCAATCAGATTTTTCTTAAATTCGAGTTTTCTGAAATCAAAGTATTTCACTCTCGGCCCCCAATTTAAAGTGTCAATTCAACCACCCAGCGGTAGATTCCAATATTATATTGGGACATGCAGGCCTTAAGATGAATTTCTTTCATCTGCAGCCCACACCGGTCCCAAACTGGATGCGGGTCTCTCCCTGATAAGCGCCTTATAGAGATTTATCACATCATTCATGCATTTCTTTATGCATATCAAATTCGGCTATACTAGAGAGTTCTAGAATTTAAAGAGATTTAAAGATTTATTTACGACAAAAGGTATATACTTAAAATAGCTAATTACAAGCATAAACAGACAATCAGTAGGTAATCATTTGAAGGCTAATTAGTTCATTTTAAATTATATAAATAGAATGATGTATAAGCAAATTTTTCGAGGGTAGAGCTCCAAATAGCAATGCAGCGAACGCAGTTTCCGCAAACAGCAGAGTGCACCTCACCTGATGTAACAAGGTAAATTTAGTAAATGCGCAGTGCTGCATGCGCGGATTTCCTCCCCGCCACCCGTTTCCAGGAGGTGGCTGGTTCCAAGTAGGATGTGGAGGAAATTGACGGGTTGTTATGTTGGTTTAGTTTACGGAAAAGGTGAGGTGATGAAAATTTTGTGGTGTTGGGTTTATGGAGATGCCGCTGTAAGTTCACACAAATAATTGTGAAAGTTTGGATGCGTGGACTTCTTCACGCCAAAACTAATAAATGGATCGGGCTAAAACTTTGCATGTTGTTCTGGACATTGCATAATAATGTTTTTTTATGTAGGACGAGCACGTGAAAACTCACAGGCGAAATATAGTCTTGAAAAGTTACGAAGGCATTTTTTTTTATTTTTTTATTTTGCGTATCATAATTTGTTTACGATAAAACTTTTGAAACTATCCTCATAGTTTTCACAACAATTAACTAGATGTCGCTAGTAAAAGTGAAGCAGCTCTAGATCGCGCTGACGAGAACGCACGGTCTAGAGCTTTGCATTGAAAAAATAAATTCAGTCTATTCCGTGAGTTCAAGGTGTTTTATTTTACAAATACCTCATTCACTACATTAAGGTCATTTATACCTGAGTGGAGAATTAAAGGGCTCAAAACTAAAATCATGGTAAATATCTTTCTTTGCCTATTTATTTATAACTATGAATTCCACTTCACAAAACAATTTCTCCGTTTTCATGTACTGTGTCGACAGCTAATACCTGCACTATAGAGTTTCAAATTAAAGTCCTATTTATAAGAAACCACCCCAATGGTGGCAATCGGCCGTGGGGCCGCGGCGTACGAATACCGACCCCTCCAACTCCACCCGTGGATGTCGTAAGAGCCGACTAAGGGAACCTACCAGAGGAACCCTTCCTCTGATAGGTTGCAGCTTAGTAGTGGTAGCAGCTTCCTTCTGAGTATTTTTAAATACCAACACTGCGATCACCAATCCGCCTGCCAAGCGTGGTGTTTATGGCAAATCTCCCCTACATGGGAGACCATCCACTCGATGGACCGACGACATCGTAGCGGTCGCAGGGAGTCGATGGATGGACGCTATTTGTGGCGTCGTGCGGGGGAGGCTTGTGTCCAGCAGTGGACGTGTATGGGCTGATGATGATGATGATGATGACCCAATGGTGTACGCAAATCCAAATTACAAACCGATTACTAAAATTCAATTCAAAGGCGCTTTGTAAATAGGAGCGTTCAGGAGAAAACACCAATCAGTAAATGTAGACTCTAAACGGGACATAATAATGCTCTCAATGGTCACTAGGCTATCCCACTATCTACTATCTATCTGGCTAGATTATACTGAGAGTGGGTGACCAAGCTATAGATGTAAAACTACCACTTGCTTCATTTCATAAAGATTAGATTTTTTTCTGAAAGATCTTTAAACGCTACACGCACGATCTTTATACATATATCATGTATGAAGCGATTGATCTTTCAGGGGAAGGCCCAAGTCCTGTTAGATACAGGACTTGGGTCTTTCCCTAAAAGAGCTTCATGACATTCACTGAGTGACTTGCTTAGACTATTTCACAGATTTTTTCTTCTTGTTCTTCGCGTATTCAGAAAGCAGCAAAGGAGCGGCTATAATACGAATAGTCTGAGCAAGTCGCTAGTACAGTAAATGTCATCCATCAATGTAGACAGGCAGTAGTAAACTTATGGACAGATGAACCTACAGAATGGCAAAAACGTTGATCAGAGAAAACTCTGCTGCTTGTTACTCTAATCTAGATCTGGAGGAATCCTAAGATAAAAACGTCGTTTAAGTCCTTATCTGAGATCTCTACTGTCAACTCTCTTGATAAATTAATCGTCAGTAATCTCTGAACACGAATTGAGAAAGTTGCTTTATGTCCTTTCTGTTTTGTTTATGCTCAGTGCTACTCCTTTAACGCATATTTATTAGGTTACTTTGCAAGACAGTGTTGCTTCCAAAGCCTCGTAGAGAAAAATTGATTGAAATCATGATGACTAGTATTTTCTTTTGACAGACAGTAAGCTGAAAGAATGGCCGTTGGGCAGGCTCCCACTAAAGCTAAGCTTTGTTAATAACCAATTACATGGTGTCAAAACAGCGGTCATGTCAACATCACGACATTTATTTCATCATCTATTGGTTTTTTACACATCTCCCCTTTATTGTTTAAGTAGCAATTTACCCGTTTCTGCAGTATCTGTGGGCTCGTAAGTCGAAGATTTCCAATGATTTTAAATCCGTATAAAAGATTTAATTAGAAACTGTTTTTCTTAAATATATTTCCTTCATATATTCCAATCACTATTCCATCTCATAATAACGTCATTATCACTTCCTTCGCACTAAGTCGATGATTGATAACACCTATCACTGCTAAGTTCAAGTCGATTTATCACACGCGTTCAAAACGAGCAATTTGTCAAGCCTGCCAATCACTGTTTCCCAGGGTTCGTCGGGATGAAACAGCTGTTACAATCAAAACTTACGACAAAGATTACCTACCTACCTACCCAAAAATCTTAGTTACCTTAAAAAAAATATAGATTAGGCGTTACTTTGCGGAAATCCATTGCACAATATTAGAATGAAAAAATATTTTGTAACAATTCCGCGTATAACCTTCTCTGATAGTATTCATCAAAGTAAGTTGTCTACTAGTTTCGTCTCTCCACGAGACATATTCAGGACACCACAATACTCATGTGTGTTCAAATTGAATACATACCTACTTCACTGACATAAATATATCTCCACAGAAACCCCTTCCTAATTTCCGCTCAAAATTTGTTATGAGTTTTCATAACGATCCGTTGTTTAATGATGTTGCTAGTTTTGGAGTGGACCAGCTGGCTTAGATTTGATCTGCATCTTGCAATATCAGTCATTACTTGGCTTTCTAACGGAATGCATTCCATCTATAATAACACTGGTTATACCACGAAATTACGCCGTTTTGTGTTCCACCTTGATTCCCCAAATTGGATGTTTCAAGAGCGTGGAGAATACGAATTCAATTGTAAAGGCTTAGAGGCCTATTTCTCAAGATTCTAGCTGCAAACAAGTGTTATTTTGTGTTTTCTGTTTAAGAGTGTCTTAACCTAGGTTTAAAAGTAACGACTAAACGGTGAACAAGTAAACGAAGCAAGATAGTTGTTAATCTTGTGTTTTTTTACTATTACCAATCTACCACAAAATGCCTGTTTTGCCGCCAAATAGCATTGCAGTCTGGCAGTAGTTAAAGCTCCTGAAATTACAGGCAGTCATGGCTTTACATATTCCTTGTACGAAACCGATGTGTACGATAAATACTGTACACATTATGTGTGCCGTGTATGCGTTACTTCCAAGAGAATCACATGCACAAAAAACCTAGGGTACTTCCCCTTGACCCAGAATGATGAAATTTGGCAAGAAGTAAGGTAAAACCGCTTTGCGAGAATACGAGAATCGTTTACCCCACTACCTTCATAGAAGTAGGTATGTTATTACAGGACGAGATCTACATCTATGCCCAGCCCGTTTTTGGTCAGTGGATTGGACTCTTAACATACAGGTGAATAAGTTCCATCTGATGAACGCTTGACGATCACAAAAAAAAAAGATCAGTGCATCAAAAAATTTGCTTCCGTCTCCAAACTATAAAAAACCTAAGTCCGAAAACGTCAAAGTTGAAATAGATACCTACCACCAGCCACAGTCACGCTCCAGCGCCCCTTCGCGCCAGCGCAGGCAGTGCCGCGATGTCGGTGTGGTGCGGTGCGCGCATTCTGCCACTCGAGAGGCGGGTTTACTCTATCACTTTAGTGGTTGGTATCTATTTCTAATTGCTTTTAATCATGTTGAGGTTATTTCAGAAGGGTTTATGATTGGGTTTGGGCCATGGGGAAGTGATTAATAATTTAGGAAATTGTGTTGTGCGTGGTTTTTGTCAGTGAAGGATTACAGGAATTTAAGTGTGTATATTGTGGTGGTTCTGTTTTTTTTTTTAGGATAGTTTCAAATTGTTGTATAAGTTCTGTGTGGGCAATGGAGGTTTTTCTGGATTAAACAATTTTTAGTTGCTTGCTGCAGACCGACGACGACGTGACATTTTAATGTACCAAAAGGATGATAGATGAGTACTATCAACCTTTTGGTACATTAAAGTTTTGTACATTAAAAAAATAATATATTTGAATGTACATAGAATCTGCATAATATTACAACTAATATAAAACGTTAAATGTTACTCAAATCAAGTCTTGTAACAAAGCCTTATAAACTTTTGGTACACATCGAAATTTACATGAAACGAGATGAGTAATTCGCTATGCTAGCATTTTAATCAAATATCAACATCGCCAATAGAATTCTTACAACGTTGTGTATGCTTGTGTATTGTGTTTTTAAGTTTGGTTGGTCTTAAGGGAATTATACAAAAAAACTGAAAAAAAAAACTATATTGTATATTTTTTGTAGTTGAAATTCCCTTATTCATATAATTTTAACCAAATGAAATCAAAGTCTGATAAATTTACTTATAGAAATATATTTCAGCCTGAATTTAATCTCTAATGTTTGATATTCCCTTCGTAAAACTTTACTCAAAGCTCTAAGATCAAGTTTCATCTAGAGCCATTTTGATGTTCGTGCTTTTTCTTGAAAAATAAAGGAGTAAATATAAAAACATCCACAAAAACTGTCCAAGTCCAGCTGCGTTGCAAATCTAAAGCTCTGCCGTCGCCGTGGTCACGAATTTATCTCGATCATCGATATATATGTACTACGCACTAGATTTCGCGATGCGAACACTCATTTTCTTCGACTAAACTGTACTGCAATTCATACACCTTACTTTAGTGTGGCTTCGACGTTCACGCAGCATGGACGCGTATGGAGCTACCCTATTAATACGGAAATCTTTTGTTAAGTGTGAATCTGGACGTCAATAACGAGAAATAACAATTAATTAGTCGAGTAGGTTGTTGTATTATGTAAATAAATAGGTAATTATATCGTAATACCACAACAGATATAAATAATTCTTCATAAATATACACGCCATTATAATCATAGACTAAAAATGCAGATGTTCCATTTCAATACCGGTTGTAGGTAAAATTTGTGATTGTTGGATGGGATGACAGACTTGACGCGATGTTTTTGGATATTAAGAAATTAATTAATTACTAGACATTTACTAAAGTGGCAGTTATAGACGCTAAAGCGCACTCTTAATTCTTGAAAGTATGTACTTGTATGCAATAATTAAATTATTGTATTCAATAATATCTTAGGACATACTTAGATACTAATTTATTTGACTTCTTATTTTAGTTGATTTTTAACGTTTGTTAACTTGTCTAAATAAACGCATAATAATTAATTTTATTTAACTTTTCTACGTTACTTCCAATCAAAAAATTTTGAAACAGTTATTGAGTTCTTACGTTTAGTTTTGTAGGTAAAAAGCCGTGTCACCTCTGCGCGGTGTAAAATCTAAGTTTGAACAAAGCGCGTCAAGGTCAAACACGCTACTCAATTAGTGATGTACCTACTCAATCGATATAAAAAAAATAGTATATTTTAATTTTAAATTAATTATTCGTTTAGTATTTACAGTACAATATAAGTCACTGAATAGACATTATTAGGTCCTCTAAGGTTTCCCAAAGATGCAAATGTCAAAGAGAAATAGATAGATGCAACGGGTAGAATTAATTGGATGCCAACAAAATCAAGCACAATACGCTCTGAATTTTTTTTAGTAGTCGATTTAATAAAATCTAAAATAAGATTTCAGTGTACGAAACCTTTACCGGGAATTTCCTGCGTCCAATCACGTCACTGATTTGATGAAGGCAATCGTTGAAAAATAAGTAAAGGTTATCATATCCAAAAAAAAAAATATTCCAAACACCAGTTTCTTAACAAATACGTTTTATTTCAGGGGCAATAAATACAATTTTATCTATTTCTACCTGTCTTTCTATGAATCTATTTATAGATGATTTAAAATGTTCAACTGTTTATGTACCAAATACATAAATAAACTCCCAACAAGTATTATTATTTCAAATTTAAGAAAATTATCGGGTATCTATCGATATCGATAATGTGATTCATTGTACTACTGTGGTGCAGCCTTGGTCGAGTAGCAGTAGAATATCGACTTATCGCGTGAATCATATATCTAATGAAATTAAGTTTATAATTGCGATCACGAGAATACCGCCATCTATGATCGAGTAGCGGAATTAATTCGTCAATAGAATGTTGATGTGACTATAGACCCTAAATACGTTCTGCTGCTAAAGTAAAATAAATCTTATCTATAGAAGTAAGATTTATTTCCAAATTTGTGACGTTGGCTAGTTTTGACTAAACTTAATCTACAAATCAAACGAATTGTTTCTTTGTATGCATTATATGATTATCGGTTTATTTGTGTGTCGCTGTCAAGGTCATCGAGCAAGTTGCGGGAAGTTTTTGGTTTGGAAGAACGTCTCTACATATATTTATTATCTCGATGATCTCGATCAAATTAATTTTAAAGGTTGCTGATGTTATTATATAAATAAATAAATCATTTATTTCAGGCAACACAGGTAGTCAAGTATAGGTGTAAAAAAAACTACGGCCCATATAAAAATATATACCTTAGTCTAACATACATAAAATAAACTTATATTCTACTACGTATTGTCGGCGACGTGTGACGCAATATTATGTGCCGTGACCGGTAATCTTCCGCGAAAACGCCGGAACAGCACATTCTTCGGCCAGAATTCTTCATTAGTGAAGGTCGAAATATTCTCAGTTGGAATACGCACCACAAATGATTTAAAATCATTATGACGCGACTCCAACCGCTCGACCCTCACCAAGGTGTTGGTCTTCCTCTTCACATACTCCACGATCTCCTCCACCTTCGTGGTATAGTGAAGCCTAGACACGTAAGAGTAACGTCGAAGGCACGGCCGGGCGTAACTACTTGTTACGCCCGGCCGTGCCTTACTTATTACGCCCGGCCGTGCGTTAGGTCCGGTCGGAGCGACGCCACGCTGGTTTCGGCTGCTGGGCTTCCTTTTTCTCCGCACTACCTCAGTGAACCCTTCAGCATCACATCACACGGCTTTCTTTCACAAGAAGCCGGAACGGGCGCAGTGGCGCGAACAGATTTGCAACGCTGGCGCTGCTTCCTTTTCCCCTTTTTCGCTGTAGCTATCGATGCCGGCGGCGGGGGCGCAGCGGGCAAACAACTTTCGGCAGCAACGGCGGCGTATATAGAAAGGGCGCGTGCACGTGTCGGTCTCACGAGTGGAGAAGCGGGGCACGGCTGGGGAGGGCACGGCGGCGGTGTAATGACGGCATCGGTTTCAGCCGCGCAAGGCGAAGTATCCAATAACGCTGACACAAACGACGCAGCCGACACATTCAATTGACCTCCCCGGCGAGTGTTGACATTGGATATCTCGGGCGACCTGTCCACTGAAGCAGCGCTACGTAATAACGCTACCTCAGACTGCAGCTCGCTGATGGTGTTCTGCGAGACCTCTAACTTCAACAAGACATAGGCCAAGCTTGCCTTCAACGATGTAATGTCTTTCAGCAGCCTGGTCACATCGACGTGGTCGAACGTCACGGGGGGCAGCTTACGCAGCTCTTTCGCGACGAACTCGGGCACATCGTCAGGATCCGTCTCCTTCAGGATGGTGATGATGTCCTGGAGACTCTTCTCACCTCCGTCTCTTCGGCGTGACGGCATTTGGTCGATTTTTCCAAGCGTTTGGAACAAGAGAGCCTTTCCACTTCTGACATCCTCCTCCGTAAAGTTGGACTTGCAGATTTGGATGATGCTGACCTCATCCATTGTATCGATGGCGTATACAATAAACGCCAGTAATTCATTGGCTATGAGTGGTTTAGACCCCATAGCAAAACAGTGGACAGTGGCCCTTAGCCACACGAAACGCGAATTATATCGAATATAATTCGCGTTTCGTGTGGCTAAGGGCCTATAATTCGATAAGGAACAATGTGACACGTCTGTTACCGAGTAGGCATCATACCGGACTCGATGTTATGTTACACATAGTACAAGTAGCGGCACGTAAGTCTAGCGCTGAGCGTTACGCGGAGGGGATAGCCGCGCATGGGTAATGTACCGCTAGGCCGCCCAGGCACCTTATTTTTTACTTTTGCGCAATAACAGTCAGCGCTAAAGTTACGTGCCGCTCTGTAATATTTATACTTTTCGTGTTAGCCAAGCCCTGCAGACACCTCCCAGCTTTCAATGTTTCTTTTTGTAAGACTAGAAATAAATAATTTATTTCTTTAGGCCTACAAAAACAAGCACAAGTCATATTTTATATTGTACTATAAACGCTTTTAATGCGAACAATTTAAAAATCTGAAGCGCCACAGTCGGAGGCCTTTGATCCCACTTGTACCATAGGTATGGGGGGGTTGGTGCCTCCGACTACCTAAGTATCAAAAGAAAATGATATGGAAAATATGTGAACGCTTGTTTAAGACTTACGGGTTTTAGTTTTGAACTATATTTTACACCTTTTCTTAGATTGTTTGAGAGTCGAAAACCTCATAAAAGTTTGATAAACAGTTTTGGAAAGTACAAACAAAGGCTTTTGTAACGATGCCTCACACGATTATATGTACGAACATTGGGGCTTTCGACCCTTACTTAGACCCTTGCATCTCGTTAGACCCCCAATTTTATCTGACGTCACAAGGCCTATAACCAGTGGGCTATAAAGACTAACCACAACGATACCTCATTTGTTGAAATCGGAGGAGTAGTTTCAGCGCTACGTGGAAACATAGAAACTGGCTACATAAATACATCAAAACATCCTTCGGTAGTCGGGTAAAAAAGGCGAGCTTTCTATTTTCCTTGATTCTACTTCAAGCAATATTTCTGCTTCATAGATGAGAAACTATTTCCCAGTCAACTTTCCCACAGATATTCTAAATTTGTGCCCATCAAATGCTGTAATTGGAGCATAAAATTCGGGGTATACCATATTTCAGCGTTACAGAAAGGTCGGGTCTGGGCCCAACCGTGAAATCTGTCTCGGGCACGACCGTCCGGGCCTTTATAAACAGTTTTTGCAAGCATTTTTGGAGTCTGCAAAGTTACACTCATAATTTGGCCGAGGTTAAGGAACGAAGCATTTTAGCTATGTTATGAATTTTAGATGAAACTTCCAGATTACATTTTGTTTTGACTTTTCTTTTCTTTTTTGTGTTTGTCGTTATCCGATTACGAACGACTTTACGATGACGCCTGGAATTATTGAAATCTAATGAATGACGTAAAGATAAGTGTGTATGCTCTGTAGCGCCGCCGGCTATCTATGGAAATAAAATAAAATGCAAAAACATGGACAAAAATTACAAGAACAATCATTTTTCTAAATGTTACTGAAGTTAGTTACTTTAAATCTATTTAAATGCGTTGATTTCATAAGTTTATTTACATGAATTGATTTAATTGCTTAGCCTTATAGCCCGGCTATACGCTCAAACATTTGTGCTCTCATGAGTGCACAAACACAGTTTGCGCAAGCAAGATGGAGCTTGTGGCCGGGCTCAAACCAGTTTGCGCAAGCAGGATGGAGCGTGTGGCCGAGCTCATCTTGCTTGCGCAAACTGGTTTGTGCAATCATGCATGCACAAATGTTTGAGCGTGTAGCAGGGCTATGAGATACCTACCCTAGGCTTGAAAAGCCTGTGTTAAAGAGATCTATGCCATTCCTCATAACTGTGTCACCAATGGCTCATATACATCATTGAATACCTCTAATAGGGTGTCTTCTTTCGACTTACTTTATTATTTAAATGTTAGTAGATTCACATTTTTGGGGTAGCAGGGGGAAGCAGTGGATCCAGCTGGTACAAGACCGTCAGGGAGTATAGGCCTCTTCCTTACCGATGTAAGGAAGAGGCCTATACTCAGGAGTGGGTGTTATCAGCTGGTAAAATAGATAGTACTACAAGAGATTAAGGATGTGTGTTTCTCTATTGTCTTCTATTATGTTTTTTCATTTTCTAACAATTAATGTTTCTTCATTGCAGATAGACCCAAACACAGCATTCCTACGGGCCGCGCGCGCAGGCCAACTTGACACAGTCGTCGATCTGATCGACTCCGGAGCAGTAAAGGAAATAAACACATGCAATTCGGTGAGTTAACTAATATAGCTTACGGTTGAACGAACAGCCCCAAAATTAAGTTCAATTGGTGTGTTACAAAACGAAATATTGAATTTTGATGAGACAGGAGTCACTGATCATTGGCGTTAGATACTTGAAAAGGCGACATTTGACTGCTCCAAAGTGCATCGTATGCACAGGTTATAAGTAAGACTGGCGATGGCTTCTGGCTAAATAAAATTTGGCTTTATGTATCAATCAGTTCGCAAGGACCCAAACAAACTTGAAATATATAGATCGCAGAATCCGTAAAGCTAATAAACTTAGTTGCTTGAGTCTTGCCACATAGTGTCTCTTGAGTCCCTTGCCAGTAATTTCAAATTACTAATTTGAAATTGATATTAGTAATGTAATAATATAAGCCTTATCCCCGTGGATTGATGACCGTGTTACCCACGGCGAACTTTAGGGCCCGCGTGTGTTAAAAAAAACCCACAAAGCTTTGTATCGATCGCTGAATCCGTAAAGCTAATAAACTGAGTTGTTTGATCCATATTGTATCTCACCTTCCCAGTAATTCCAAATTGATGCTAGTAGTGTAAGCCATATCCCCGTGGATTGATGACCGTGTTACGCACGCCGATCTCTAGGGCCCGCGTCGGTCACTGCGCAAATAGAATGGACAGTTACACGCATTTTTAATTATTTACCTAGTGCATCATTAAGAACACTATGTCACAAGATATAATGGTTTTTGCCACAGAATTCCACATATTATAAGTCCACGTAGTCTAATAAAAGCTCTATGTTATTGAAAAGTTAAGCTCTACGTTCCTTATATTCTTAAAATATTTTAGGTTATTTAGAATACTGAATTTATTCATAGCTGCTACACGCATGTTATACCAAAAAGGAAAATACTAAAATATACGTAATAAACAAAAACATAAGGTTTCGGGACTATTTCGATTTTTTTGGCAACCACATCCTCTATTTGCCCCTTTATTCATATTGGTCTGCTAACTTAAAACAGCTTAGCGTGTTATTTCACACTCTGACTTACGTCAATAGAAGAAGACAGAGTGAGAATTAGCAATGCTTTAAGTTAGCAGACTATTATGAATAAGGGGGCTAGACTCTAGTAGGTAGATTTATCCCTTACTTAAGAATGATCTAGAGAGCTATACTCCGATTCAAAAACCTGTATAATTTTTATATGCGAAGGGGTTACAAAACCCAAGAAATATTAGTAAAAAATATTTAACTAAAATTGGTATGATCGAAGCAAATTACAGAAGCTCGCAATAATTTTTGGTTTTTAAAGCTTTCATTCTTCATTTAATTCATCTCTCATTCATTTTCGAACTCAAATTTAAACATTTATGCAACACATGTGAGATTACGCGTTCAATAACGCATTTATTTTTTAGTTTGTAGTGATAACGTTGCTTTTACCTTATTGTTTTCTGTTATTTTTATCTGTTTTTGTTTAGTTTTCATTCAAAAGTTTAAATGTCTTTCTCGACATAAAATATCTTGGATTCTAATCGGAGTGTAGATTCTAGTCTAGACCCTACTAGTAAATACCTTTTACTGAATAATTCTCTAGAATTATTCAGTTCTAGAAAGTTCTAGAATTATTCAGTAAAGGGTATTTACTAACCAACACTAATCGAACCGGTACCAACGATTCAGTGTATGGATATTACTTATAATTACTTTTTACACTGGATGACGATGGTGCTGTTATCGCTCCACAATTTCAAGCCATTCTAATCGGTAATCGCATCCTTCTGCGGATGCAAAAATTATGCGTACTACCGCTTGCATTTAATGCATATTTCCCATGCTATGGATGGATGCTATTTTCTACGCTATAGTTTATGGTTTTCTAGATCTTGTTTCAACGTGTTAGATAGACATTTAAGGCCGTGTTCTGACCGTTCTGACAGAAATAACCTCATCGTTTGCAGCCCGTATCTACTGCTATCTCCAATTGTACTACTCATGGGTGTTGGGCTGATCGCATCCAGGCATTATATCAAACATTATAGTTAAAACTGTTTTATAAAACTCGCGGAACTGACTCACTTTTTTGTTAGAGAAATAGAGTACATTTTCAGCCCTTATCTACTGCTGGGCCCTCCTTCAATTTTATTCCACTCATCGTCTTGGGCTTATCGCATCCAGGCCAGAATATAACTCAAAAAATTACAAGAAATTTGATGAGATCCTACGATCGATTGTGACGAGCCTTGATCCCACAACGTTAAAAAAAACAAACGAGCAACATTCAAAGTTTTTGGTATCTAATTAATTTTTGTAGAAATTACTCCCAGTGTGAGGCTAACCGGCGCAGTTATTTTCACCTTCATACTGTAGTTTTTTACTGATTACATATTGCTATGTAGTGCATGTGATAGTACATATACTATTGAGGACATCCCGTCAGGTGTGGCAGACATGAAAGAGTACGTATGTATGTGAATAGGTCTAGTCTATAATGGTCATGGTCGGTTCCCAGGCTATAATAGTTTTATTATGATTATGAAACTTTATACTACGCTTTTGAGTTTTGTTTTCTATTGTCTGTACACTTTATGAACTGGAAATTGGCATTGATTAATAAGATGAATAAGATCCATAAAATTATGCAGTAGATACATTCTTATTACGAGCTAGATTTTACCCAAATATGCAAACATAACAAGTGTTGAAAAATGTTGCAAGCTAAAATTTTAAATTTACCAATAAAACTCATCACAAAATATCTATCTATCTCTCTATTTATCTAAAGAGCCCATTGCTTATTCCTCAGTTTATATTGTTTCTGGCATGGTCCACAATAATCAAAATGATCAAGTATTCCACTGTCTCTTGAGCTCTCATAGCAGTTGACAAATATTTCCCATTGCGCCATGGAGATCCTCATTCATCCAGTTTTTATTTTTATTTTCGAGACAGTTATTTACTACCCCGACAGTACCAGAAAGTACAGTGCGGTGAAAGACGAGTAATTAAGGCTTGAAGCATTTCCGGATTTTTCCCGCTCTTTTTCCAACGGCGCCATTACTACAGCAATTAAATCAAATAAATTGTTGGTACCGGATAACATTAAGCTCGGAATTTTCTTAATTATTGAAACCTGTATGTAAGGAGGACAATTAGGGCTTTATCAAAAGTTTCATTTGTTACATTATAATTTGTATTTTATGTGATTTTTTCACGTGTGTTGGTTACGTAGATATATTCAAAGATTTATATCGTTAGATAGGCCCTTACCGTAGTGAGACCGCGCCCGGGTTGGTGCCATATGAAATGAGATCATTTGGAATCAGTGTACATCTAAACACTGTCAGTCGGACGTGCTGTAACATTGCGGTTTTTTGTTGAAAAGTGTCACGAAATGCCATCGTGCGCATTTCGCAAATGCAACATATATTCTAAACATACAAATAAAGACAAAAGCGTTACATTTCACTCTTAAGAATTGCGATAAAATTAAATAACTATTATTTTTCTTTCCGTTTTTATAAATCTGTGTTTCCGCTGTGCGTTCTAACCGCACTACAAAGTAACATTACCAGCTAATCTGTGGTACTACCCAGATTGCACACTTTTTAGACTTCGATTTTAGGGCATGATAGGACCTTTATTTTTTCACAAAAGTGTGTTCAGTATGATTGCACACAATATGGTTATAATAACATTTAGGTACGTGGTTAAGTTTACTGGAAAAAACACAATTTTTAACTACTCATTAGTGTGCGTGCGTCGGCATTTCGTAACGCTCACATTCAAAGACAACGGACCACGGTTTTTGGTGCCAGGGCATATCTAACGATATAAATCTTTGGATATATTATGTATAGAAGGAGCTTGAAGTGGGAAGGTATAGGCGTCTACAAACTACCAACAAATTACTTTTCTAAAAATTTGCTGTACTATTCAGCTGCTCTCCTAAATAGTATTTTATCCATCTAAATATTCTTATAGCGACTCTCCGTTAGTTACAAATCCAAATTCTTAACCAAAGAAGCACCTCAAAAGAAATTATCGGATATACTGTAACCTACATACATATATATTTTTTTTAAACTGCTGACTGTAATTAGAATAGCTCTACCTAAGGAATTTATATACTAACGTAACGTTACTATATAAATTCCTTGGCTTCTCGGTCATTCGTCCACTGTTGAACATGATTCCCCCAAACAAGGGGGGTTGGCCACAATCGCCGTAGGGGTACTAAAATACACAGAAGGAAGCTGCTGCACTTCCTCTGGCAGTTCCTTCCTCTGGTAGTTGGTTTTTAAGACTTCGACAGGCTGAGTTTGAGGCGTTGATTCTTACGTCAAATATTAAAGTGTTTTATTTCCTACCTTACTGGACTCTTGGACACGTCACAAATACATATAAGTAAAACTAGGAAATAAAGTGATCACTTTGATTGATTGTTCACTTCAATCTTTTTAAGGTAATGTAAAGAAGCGAACAAGAACCTTTACCTTGTTAGGTTGTTAGTTTTTGAGTTGGAGCAAAACTCATCCCAAGCTTTTTTAGGCTCTAGCTAGATAATCTGATATTAGTAGTACTTAAGAAGGCTACGAACCTCTCCCAAACGGAAACCATTCGGCCCATGCGGATTTGTTGTTGTTTCACGTCGAATGAAATGACGCCCGCTATTACTGAGAATCTAACCATCAAATACGAAGCTGTCATGTAGCTGTGTGCGTGTGCTCGGCACCATTTTTTGATATTTTTTTGTACTTTCCGATTAATTTTGAATAAACGATTGATTTCAGAAATATTTTTGATTATTTATAATGTTGAATATACAATATTTAGGATGTTTGCAACTCGACAGATTTTCGAAAAAAGGTATCAATCAGGCATAAAAAATCGCTTGAAAATGACTTTTATTTGAATTTATTTATTGATAATTTTTCTTCTCGGAGTTTTGTTGTAGTAGAGGCGTACATTCATTGACCTTTTCTTTTTAAGATACATTCGTCTTGTGTAGCCAAGTTGTGGACACTGCTCACTAAAAGCAACTTACTACTGTACTTATTAGGTAGTTACTCTTGTATTTAACTAGTTCAGATCGATTTCGTTTCCTTAATTAAAATCTACGAATTCTAATATAAGCTTTAAGCGTACACTTAAATAAGTTTGTTATAAAAAATATGGTCTATTTATAACTCAAAGCAATCTTATGGCAAATTGGATTCGGATGCCGAATGGCGATCTATTTCTATGACTTGTCGTTTTGATGACCAATATTTTTTTCATCTATTATATCAGGAATTAAATTATTCAGATGTAATGTGATGTAATACACAATAATAAATAAATTATGCTGGACAATTCACACAGCATCATCTAGCCCCAAGCTAAGCAGAGCTTGTGTTATGGGTACTAGATGACTGATATACTTATTAACAAGTAAATCCTGCCAAGGCCGCCTGGTTAGCTGCCCCCGTGGTTAACAGCTAGTGTGCAAGGGACATTACGCTTCTCTATGGCACAAACGTCACTCATGCATAGATCTATGACTGGGCAAGCTTTCATAATACGGCCAAAATATTTTGGAATACCGCATAAATTATAGACTGTTATCATTGCTTTACTTTCGTACATATTAATAAATATTACGTATTTACTTACCTAATAAACATTATTTTTAAAATTTGGGCTTTATTGCTTAACACATTCATTGCAACTGACGCACATGTAAGTCTTACGACAACTGCAGCAACAGCTGCACGTCCCTGGGAGCCAATTCTGCGTATCACGTGATACTTTATCGAGTGATACTCATTATCACGGGATAAAAATATCTTGTAATGAATATCGGGAGCCAAAAACTGCATTCTCGTGCAGCTTATCGAGCAACTCATCAAAGAAAAACCCTCGATAAATGTCGAATTGTAGATTTTGAGAATACGCTTGTTTTATACGAAGCTATCACCCGATATTTTGAAAGTTGGTGTCACATTATTATCGAGTAGATATATTGCCAGAATTACCCACCTGAGCGCCTGCGCGCACCGCAGATGCATGGCAGTGAATGCGTTAAGGAAAACACCAATCCCGTTTGGAATAAATAAATGCAAGCCCAGATTGGGCCAATTTCCCTCTAGCTCGTAGGTATTACAATTAAAGTCGGTTGGCTTGGCGTGCATTCCGCACGAGCAAGCTTTGCGCTGCTGAAATTAATTTGAATGCTTAATGGAAAAGTGCATTGCAGTATTGGGCTAAAAATAAACGAAAAAACTTCGAAAATATTTGTACCTAAAGTTTTAAACCCTGTAAATGCTTTATTAGAATTAGAGATTATTTATTAGAATAGAGATTTGGTCTTTTTCAAAAGACTTAGGTCAGGTGAGGTGAAGCAGGAGAATACAATACAATACAAAAATTCTTTATTGTACACCAGAAAAACAACATTACAGACAGATGTTACATAGGACAAGTACAATGGGCGGCCTTATCGCTTTTTTATACTGAACTTTTTACAGTATATAGACCTTCGTTTGACCACAATCTCACCTGATGGAAAGTGATGATGTGGCCGATGTTGTATCACGAAGGTCTAGAAGACACCTGTTCGCTCTTGTCTTCAAGAGACCCAGATTGTAATTCACCGGAAAAATTGAAGCAGGCAGCGAGATTCATTCCTTAGCGGTGTGAATGATGAAGGTGGACGAAAACCGCTTTGTACGAGTGGATGGTATATCCACCTGATAAGGGTGGTATTGTGCCGTCCGTCTGCTTGCCCTGGAGTGGAAGGGAAAAGGGAGACGCTTAGAAGCGATCTCTTCCAGGCAAACATTGTTTTTTTTTTTATAATGCGCAGTGGACTTCTGTACAAGCTACCAGTGCAGATCGTTGTTCCGCAAATCTGGAATTAGGTTGATTAAGGGGGATAAGGATAAGCTTTTATCCAAACCTACTATAGTTGTTTTTCAAAGTTCTTTAATTAATACAAAAGTTACGTAGATAAACTAAAACTTAAGTTTATACGTAGATAAACTAAACACTGTTTAGAACCTAACCAAGTATGGTAATAACTCATAACTCATAAGGCCACGGAATACTAAAAGATGTTTTAATAAATTAACTATTTATAGTAACTAACACTAGCTGCAGCCCGCGCCTTCACCCGCATTTTATCGGGATAAAAAATAGCCATTATGTTATTCCAGGTCCCAACTATACCCATACAAAATTTCTGCCTAATCGGTTCAGTAGTTTTTGCGTGAAAGAGTAACAAATATCCATACATCGATCCTTACAAACTTTGACACGTTTATAATATTAATAGGATAGGATTAACTAATAAGATTATACAAAAAAAATTGCAGAACTTTCATAAAATAGATGCGTCGTATGAACTTTGTATAGCGCGCATTTTTTATAGTTAAGTGCAAGACTAAAGTAATACACCAAGACGGAAAAAAAAATGCATTATGTTTATTAGATTATTATGTTTATTCGGTAGTTTACCCCCAGCAGACAGAACTTATGACTTCAGTGAGTTAACGTATTTTTATTTTACCGTTGGAGCAAGCTCTAAAGCTTTTCTATAGACGCAAAAATGATTGATGTCCTGTCACCTGAACATTCGAGTGGCTTTACTCATAAAATGAAAGTGCATTAAAGATTTCGTCTTTACAGAACGGGCTAAATGCCTTGCATCTCGCCGCAAAAGATGGCCACATATCAGTCGTCGAGGAACTGCTCAAAAGAGGCGCGGTCGTTGATTCTGCCACGAAAAAAGGTGAGTTTAGGTTCAGGTTCCACCAAGAATGCATGCCCAGCATATAGATTACGAAAGGTAGGGAAATCATTTATGGGCAATTGCGTGCGCTTCTATAATAAGCTTCCATCTGAAGCAACTGAACTCCCTATTCGTAAATTTAAACAGTACATTAAACAAAATCTTATCAGGAAGGCCTTTTACTCCATAGATGATTACATCAATGATGTTAATGCTTGGCCAGATGTCGCTCCGTTCCGCACTGACAGTAGTATGTAAGAAATTCAATGTTCTGTTTAGCTTTATGGAAATTTTTGACATGTAACTAAATCGTATTAAATTTAGATTTAGAAAACATGTATTAGACACTTAAGTGATATTATAATGTGCTAGTGGTTTCTTTTTCACTTCTTCCACTATTGGACAAAAAATTGAAGTGAAGAGAATATCAATAACACCTTATTTCTTATTTGATAATAATAACTATGTTTATAGTATACAATTTGACTTGTCTAAGTGCTTATTTTGTAAGCCTAAAGAAATAAAGTTATTGATTCTGATTCTGATTCTGAATGGAGGGAAAATGGGAAATGTGTATAAATCTATATACTCGTATATAAAAATGAACCCCTATTTCTCCTGGTCCGACTATAACTTGATAACGGCTTTAGCAATTTCATTTTTTTTTTACCCGACTACGACGAGTGTTATTATTTTGACACACTATGTATGATGTAGCTGATTTTTATGTTTCCACGTAGCGCTGAAACTACTGGTCCGATTTCAACAAATGAGGTGTCGTATGATTCGTCTTAATAGCCCGATGGTTATAGGATATGTGACATCAGATAAAAATGGGGGTCTAACAAGATAGCGGGGGTCTAAGAAAGGGTCGAAAATCTCAATGTTAGTAAATATGCTCGTGTGTGGTATCGTTGCAAAGGTCTTTGTACTTTCCGAAACCAACTCAAACATCAACATCTCAAACTTTTGTGAGGTTAACGATTCTCAAACTATTAGCAAAAAGGTGTAAAAAAATATAGTTAAAAACTAAAACCCGACTACATAAAAGTCTTAAACAAGCGTTCACCTATTGTCCATAGCATTTTCTTTTGATACTTAGGTAGTCGTAGCCCACCCCATATACATACATACCTAGGATACAATTGGTAACAAAGGCCTCCGACTACCTACATAAGTATCAAAAGAAAATGCTATTAGGTGAACGCTTGTTTAAGACTTTTATGTAGTCGGGTTTTAGTTTTTAACTATTTTTTTTTTATGTACTCTAATAATTCGTAAAATGTTCTTACAGAATTTAAAACGGGTCGGGTCCTTGCCTCCGTGGCGCAGTTGGATAGCGCATCCCCGTATTCAGGGGAAGGTCGCGGATTCAAGTCCCGCCGGAGTAAATTTTTGGGATATTAATAAATTCTTTACGATTACCCAAGTGCGGGCATAAGCACTATAATAACAAAAACCTAAGGTTCTTACATTAAAAAAAAACAAATTTGAGCATAAACTTTGAAAATTTAAAAAAGTTAACGACTACCTTTATTATAAACTTTTTTAATGTAACCTTACTCCAGCTCTTTGCTAAGCACTATTGAAATAACTCAGTTGTTTGACTTGAATGACAGGACAACGTCTGTCGGGTCAGCTAGTAAGTAATAAAATTGAATACAAGTCCTGGTAATGATGTGACGCTATTTTGACACAATTAATGATTGGACATTTTTGTACCAATACCTATTCGTCGTTTTTACACATCTCTTTGCTTTGATGAGAACCGGCCCTAATACTGTTTTGTTTTACTTTTATTAGTATTTTACTTTGGTCACTAGTTAAAGGCCATATGATTTGATTTTCAAAACTCACTTAAGTGTAGTCTTGTAGAGAAATAAGCAAAAGGAATGGGTCCGGTGCTCCAAGATATGGATATCTTTTCAATTTGTGTACAGTTTATTTAACCAAAAAAATTCACGAGGTGTACATAAGTTACCAGTTGTAAGTAACCAATATTTCAAAATTTTCAGGAAACACAGCACTTCACATAGCATGTCTAGCAGGCCAGGAGTCGGTAGCGAAGGCGCTCCTAGCCGCGGGGGCGAAGGCCGACGCGCAGTCAGCGGCTGGATTCACACCTTTGTACATGGCAGCGCAGGAGAACCACGCTGGCTGTGTCAAGATGCTGCTGGCTGCTGGGGCCAGTCAGACCTTGGCGACGGAGGTACAACAGCTTCAATACTGAGCGTTTTTACAACTGAGCGGCCCGGACTGTCACTGAAATATGTTCATTTTAGTAGTTGATAAGTTCTTGTATAGCTTTCTCAAAGGTGAGTGTCACGCCACGTCGTGTCCCATTTGCCGCTCACCTAGGGCAACGGCACCCTTACCCATACACCCCCAAGCACCCTAGGCATTCGTGGAACAGTTCTAGATGTCATTGCTGGCTACGTGACACTTCGTATACGTCCGTTGATTTATGTAACGAATATTATTGTACAATTAGCATGTCCCACTATTAGGCAAAAGCCTCTCCTGAGCTCCAAAAACCCTCCACGCATCACGGTTCTGAACCAGTGGGACCCAAGTTCTATCAAAAGTTTTCGCGCGCTATCTTTTCTTCGGTCTGCTGCGATGCCTTACGCTGTTGGGACTCCACTGAGTAATGTTCTTAGCCCACAGTCTTTGGCATTGCGGCAGACATGGCCAGCCCAGGTCCATTGTTGGCAGACCGATAGATTGGACTGTGTCTTGAACATTATTAAAAAATATTAATTTTAATATCTGTATCAACCTATGATTCAACTTTTTAAGCATCAACGATTTCGAGACATTTTGCAAGAAATGCATATGATCCCGTCCTAATAACCAAATAGCACATATTATGACTCATTTATTTATTCAGAGCCGTGGGGTCGCGGCGTAGCAATATCGACCCCTCCAACTCAACCCGTGGATGTCGTAAAAGCCGACTAAGGGAACCTACCAGAGGAAGGGCAGCAGCTTCCTTCTGAGTATTTTTAAACACCAACACTGCGATCACCAATCCGCCTGCCAAGCGTGGTGATTATGGCAAATCCCCCCTACATGGGAGACCATCCACTCGATGGACCGACGACATCGTAGCGGTCGCAGGGAGTCGATGGATGGAGGCGGCTCAGGACCGCTATTTGTGGCGTCGTACGGGGGAGGCCTATGTCCAGCAGTGGACGTGTATGGGCTGATGATGATGATTTATTCAGAACTTAGTTTTTCTTTCTATATTTCAGGACGGCTTCACACCACTAGCAGTAGCAATGCAACAGGGCCACGACAGGGTGGTGGCCGAGCTACTGGAATCCGACACACGAGGGAAGGTCCGACTACCCGCGCTCCATATCGCCGCTAAGAAGAACGATGTAAAAGCAGCTACGCTGTTATTAGAGGTATGCAGTTTCTGGTTACCATGAAAACAGACTTATTTAAAAAAATTATGCTTTCATGTCCATTACAAGATGTTAAAATTTTAAGGTAGAATGAACATGAGCCCTGTAAGGGCGGTGCAAAACCCTGAGTTAGAGTTCTTAGTTATAAAAATAAATGTTATACATTATTCATTTAGTCCTCATTTAAATTCGCAAGTTAAGATACTTGAAATTAAAATGCGGTAAGTAATGGGAATGCAGACTTTTTGATCATAGGTTTTCTAATTGAAAACTGGTTTCGACCTGCTAGTGCTAGTGTTAATAAAGCTAGCGTCCCTACGAAGCTAACGCAGCGAGAATGTATCAAACACAATCCGCCTGAGTGTAGAGACAAGGCTACACAAAGCGAATATCATCCCTGGGGTGCATATTATTAAGGCATTTTACCTGATTTGAATTATTATCAATGTTAATGAATTTATCATTATCACAAATCCATCGTCTTCCCTTGATTCTTTATTTACACGCCCATTCTAAATGCTTTTTCTACATTTCCAGAACGAACACAATCCAGACGCCTGCTCAAAATCCGGCTTCACCCCCCTCCACATAGCAGCGCACTATGGCAATGTTGCCGTCGCCAAAGCGTTGCTATCCGCCGGTGCTGATGCAGGGCGGGCGGCCAAGCACAACATTACGCCTCTACACGTGGCCAGCAAGTGGGGACAGCTGGCTATGTTGGATCTGCTAGTGGAACATGGTAAGGATGTTGCTATAGTGACAGGAACAACGTTGCAGTCGCCAAGGCACTGCTATCCGCCGGCGCTAATTCAGGGCGGGCGGTGAAGCACAACATCACGCCTCTACACATGGCCAGCAAATGGGGACAGCTTGCTATGTTGGATCTGCTAATGGAATATGGTAAGAACATGGCTATAAGATTGTTTGTCTATGAAGCTCGAAAGAATTAGCAAGCTGAAATACTAGTGGGGTGGTATTCACGAAGAACCGACAACCGCTGAAGAAAGATAGACGTATCATATTATCATGACATGATCCCACCATCTCCCTTCCACTCCAGGACAAGCAGATGGAGACGGCACAATACCATCCTTATCTGGTGGATTTACCATCCACTCGTACTAAGCGGTTTTCCTCTACCTTCATCATTCGCTCCGCTAAGGAATGAAACTCGCTGCATGCTTCTGTTTTTCCGGCCAATTACAATCTGGGTCTTCAAGACAAAAGTGAATAGGTATCTTCTAGACCTTCGTGATACGTCGTCGGCCACATCGTCACTTTCCATCAGGTGAGATTGTGATCAAACGAAGGTCTCATTATCATCAGCCCGTACACGTCCCCTGCTGAACATAGGCCTCCCCCAAACGACGCCACGAATAGCGGTCCTGAGCCGCCTCCATCAAACGAAGGTCTATCGACTATAAAAAAAACATCGAATTCTATCAGCTGTTAACGCCTACTAGAAACAAACATCCCCTGTTTTTTGTCCCTACCCCATAAACTTTGCCAAGAGATTCTAATATTCATCTCTTACTTTCCAGGTGCAAACATAGCAGCAATAACAAGAGATGGTCTAACTCCGTTACACTGCGCGGCTCGCTCGGGACACAGCAACGTCGTATCGAGGCTATTACACCACGGCGCCCCTATTACTAGTAAAACAAAGGTAAATAAAAACAAGCGAAACCCTTAGCTACTCGTAGTGTCATGTCTGTGGCAAAACTTTACATATTCCATAAATAAACGTCACATTTATTTAAATGTTAGCAACACTGTTTCTTCCTACAAGGAACGGCGCTAGTTATAATATTATATGTTGGTACAATAAAACTAGTTCATTCTGGCAATCTGGTGCAAGCGAAAACTGACTCTAAGGTGAAGAACATTTCAAAACCGTCTGTACAAGGAAAAATCATAACGGAATAATTTAATTCCGAATTTATTTTGCATTTTGAATATTATGTTATTGTTTGTAATAAATAAATAATAGAAAAATAATAATAACTTAGTACAAGTGTCCGTGATTTTAATGACATATAATAAATAATAAATAAATAATGCTGGACAATTCACACAGCATTATCTAGCCCCAAGCTAAGCAGAGCTTGTGTTATGGGTACTTGATGACTGATATACATAATACAATATATTACCTACATTATATATACATATTTTTTATTATACATAGAATACGACCAGAACAGCCTGAACAAATATCTGCAAATCGTACAAACATTTGTCCCGAAGCGGGAATCGAACCCGCAACCTCCTGCGTCGCAGGCGGACCTTCGCCCACCGCGCCACAGAGGTCGTCATATACATCGATTAAATGTATTTTTTTGAATCCAGATAGCGTAACCACGTGTCCATCGGTTCTAGAGAAAATTTGTAGGGCCAGTGACTGATGTCCTTTCCTTCTTATTGCATATCTTGGGTTATGTTCTGCGGGCGAGGAACCCCCGCCTACCGGCTCAGCGGCATTAGAGTTGCTCGCTTTACTATATCCATAACAAAAGCTCTGCGTACCAGTTCATGCTGGGTGAAAATGGTCAGGTATAAAAGTTATATGAAAGTTGATTACATTTTTCTGATACAGAACGGTCTAACACCTCTCCACATGTCCGTGCAAGGCGAACACGTGGAGACGGCCAAAGTACTGCTCACAGAGGGCGCTCCAATCGATGACGTCACAGTCGACTATCTCACAGCTTTACATGTAGCTGCACATTGCGGGCATGTCAAGGTAAAGTAGACCTTATAGTAATGTTGATAAAAATTTGTTTCACTGTTTAGTTACTGTTTTGAGGGCGCTCCCATCGATTCCGTCACGGCTAAGGTAAATTGAACCATAAGTACATTGAAGTTTGAGTCGCTTTTGGTTTGAAATTCTTGTTGAGACATCTACCGCCTTTTGGAAAGGCCCTAGTTGATGGAGCTTGAATCACTATCATAATCATTGTTTTAGTTTTTCTAAGTTTTACACGAATTTGGTAAAACGGAATGATTTAATGTTTCAGGTAGCAAAACTCCTTCTAGACAGAAACGCGGACGCGAATGCGCGTGCGCTGAATGGTTTCACTCCTCTCCACATCGCGTGTAAGAAGAATAGACTCAAAGTGGTCGAATTGCTGCTCAAATATGGCGCGAGTAAGTACTAATGACCACGCGATTGTTCATTTTAAAATTTGTCTTGCTATTGCCTCTGACTTAAACCTTAATTTATCAAACTTTACGCCAAAATAGAGTTTTGGATTTTTGTGTCTTCTAATTGACGAATTGAGCTCTTTTCTACAATACATAAAGCTGACTGTTATTTTTCTAAATCTACGACTGAAAGATTTTTTTTTGTGTGGTCTGTTCTTTCCAAACACTTAGAAATGGCTCGGGTATAGCCACGCTAAGCCTATTGGCCAGACTTTGATGGTGGAAGCGTCCTCTGAACACAAGATCTACTCCGATTTAGAAGTTAATAATTATGTCAACAAAGACATTTATGAATGAAAACTTAACAAAAACTGATAACAATAACAGAAAACAACAAGGTAACACCAAAGTTATCATTGAAAACTAAAACACAAACTTGTTGCAAATTTGAATTCTAAAACGAACGGGAAATCAATTAAATGACGAATGAAAGCTTTCAAAAACCAAAAATCGACGATATAATTTTTGGTTTTTGAAAGCTTTCATTCGTGCCCGTGCGTAGAAGCCCGGTGGTTTCTGTGCTTTGCTTCGATGATACCGAAGTCGTTAAATATTTTCCAGCAATATTTTTAGGGTTTTGTAAGCCCTTTGTATACAAAAAATATCCAGGTTTTTGAATCGTAGTATAGTTCTTGAGCATACACTGCTAGGAAAATATATGTAGGCCCTCTCTGAATAAATAAATAAAGAATTTAATGATATCCCAAAAATTTACGACTCCGACGGGACTTTAACCCGCGATCTTCCCCTGAATACGGGGATGCGCTATCCAACTGCGCCTCGGAGGCAAGTACCCGACCTGTCGAAAATCTTTGGGACTTTGGGACTATAGCGCCGTTAGCTCCACCTACAGGGGAAACATTTAAGTTATCCAAACCCAAGTGCGGGCATAAGCACTATAATAACAAAAAACCTTAAATAAATAAATATTTTTATCTCTTACTCCAGGTAAATCAGCTACAACAGAATCCGGCCTCACCCCCCTCCACGTAGCCTCATTCATGGGCTGCATGAACATAGCGTTGGTACTGGTTGGCGCAGGCGCAAGTGCGGACGCAGCCACGGCGCGGGGGGAGACGCCCCTGCACCTCGCGGCCAGGGCACACCAGACCGACCTAGTGCGGGTTCTACTCCGGAACAATGCCAAGGTTAGTATACACCGGTTATAGCAAAAGTTTACAGGTGCAGCCACAATGGAGAATCGCAGCGTAATAGTGAATTTAGTTAGGAATGGCGCGATGACAGCCATTTGTATCTACTACATAATGCACTATAGTATAATATTATATTATTTGTGGCACTACCGAGTAATGTTAGTTCGAATTATGGCAATAAAATAGTGCTAGTACAACTAGACCAAGCTAAGTTTGCACCTCGCTGGAATGCGGCGCGATCGACGCGAGGTGCAAACTTAGCTTGGTCGAGGTATAGGTGCTTAGAAAGCCATAAGTGATCGTGCCACTTCATATTCCATTACATTTGGTTTTGCAGTGGCCTCTATTGATTTAAATAAAACACAGAATGCGGCCCCCATCTAGACCTCAGTTCATTCCTGGTTGATCCAAACAAACAATGAAACACGTGATTTTAATTATTATTTTTGCAGCGCCATCTAGTTTCATCAGATCTAATATGTTATCTTACAATTTATTCTGTATTTCAGGTCGACGCAAGAGCGAGAGAAGAACAAACACCGTTGCACGTAGCAGCTAGACTAGGCCACGCAGACATAGCAGCCTTGTTGCTGCAACACGGGGCCGACGTCACAGCAACCACTAAGGACAAGTACACGCCTTTGCATATTGCTGCTAAAGAAGGTAAGTTACTTGCGAAGACTGACGATTCTTAGCAAGATTGGGCTAAATCACAGGCTACGTAGACATAAAAGCCATGTAGCTGCAACACGGCGCTGACGTCACAGCAATCGCTTTGGAGTACACGCCTTTGCATATTGCTGCTAAGGAAGGTAAGTCACTTGCGAAACTGGAGGTCTTTAGCAAGATTAGACCACGCAGACATAGCAGCCTTGTTGCTGCTACACGGCGCTGACGTCACAGCAACCACTAAGGAGTACACGCCTTTGCATATTGCTGCTAAAGAAGGTAAGTCACTTGCGAAACTGGAGATCCTTAGTAAGATTAGGCCACGCAGACATAGCAGCCTTGTTGCTGCAACACGGCGCTGACATCTTGAGATTCTGTCTCCTTGTAGACCCAAAATAACTGAAACTATAATTGCTGCTTGATGTAAAAAAAGCTCAAACTTAGGGCATAAAATCAACTTTCACCCAAAGCTAGCATGCGAAATCTGAGAATATTAAACGAAATGTAACAATGGCTGTTGCTCGACGAGTGCTGATGATGATGATGCAAAAGAACTACTGAGACTTGCATATTTCCCTGTTCTAAGTATTAAACTAACATTAACGCATTCACTGCCCAGCTTCGGCGTTGTGACCCGCCTGCAGGACCGACCCTGAAATGGCCATGTGCAATGTGCATAGTCCATGAAAATGTTAAATAGTTTTGGTACAATATTCGTTCAAAAACTTGTCCATCAAAAATCTCTCATGTGTAAAGTAGAAATCTACTTTTACTGTTAGCATTTTCGTACCAGTCACGCTTGTAATTTTATTCACACCAATTACCCTCACACACAGGCAAAGAAGAAGTAGCAGGCATACTTATCGACAACAACGCGCCAATAGAAGCGGAAACTCGTAAAGGTTTCACCCCACTGCACCTAGCGGCTAAATACGGCGATATCAACGTGGCTAGGTTGTTGCTGGCTCGCGGTGCCCAGCCTGATGCGCCGGGAAAGAGTCATATAACACCTTTACATATGGCTACATATTATGGACATCCGGATATAGCGCTTCTTTTGCTGGATAAAGGTATAGATAAGTTATAAGTTACTGTAGTTACATAAGTCGTAATTTTGTATTTACTGTTGATTGTTTGATTTTAGTTATTTAACCGATCTCATAGTTAGAAGCCGTGGGGCCGCGGCGGCGTACGAATATCGACCCCTCCAACTCAACCCGTGGATGTCGTAAAAGCCGACTAAGAGAACCTACCAGAGGAAGGGCAGCAGCTTCCTTCTGAGTATTTTTCAACACCAACACTGCGATCACCAATCCGCCTGCCAAGTGTGGTGATTACGGCAAATCCCCCCTACATGGGAGACCATCCACTCGATGGACCGACGACATCGTAGCGGTCGCAGGGAGTCGATGGATAGAGGCGGCTCGGGACCGCTATTTGTGGCGTCGTACGGGGGAGGCCTATGTCCAGCAGTGGACGTGTATGGACTGATGATGATGATAGTTAGAGTAACTGCAATTCAAGTTTCATGATAAATTTATCATTATAAGTATTATTTAATATAATATGACATTACTCTGTTAAAAATATTTGAAATTTCCTTGATGTACACCATGAAGTACCTTTAACTGTTGTTGGTTGTGCACCTCCCCCCGGTCATGTCGGTTCGTCCGTCCTATCTGCTCTGAGAGAGTAAGGAAATAGAAATCGCACCTGGTCTGTATTTGCGCACTCGCACATGGCTTGTCTCCGTTGAGACTGGCCGCCATACACTCCAACAACGACATAATTATTCTCATAAAGTTCTTTGTTTTAAGTAATGACTTAAATTTTTACTACAGAAAACCTACATTTCATGTCATAATATATGGAACTTTTCTTTTTTTAACCGACTTCAAAAAGAGGAGGTTATCAATTCTTCTGTATGATTTTTTTTATATATGTTACGCGATATCTCCGCCAATTATGAACCGATTTTGGAAATTCTTTCACTGTTGTATAGAAAATGATCATTTTTATTTCCAGGGGATTAGTATTTATCCTGCAAAACTTAAAATAAGTGTAAAAGTAAGGGAATTTGAAGTCGGTTTATCGTTTTTAAAACACTCAATATTATTATAGTCTATCGACCTTCGCTTGACCACAATCTCACAAGTGACGATGTGGTCTACGCTATATCACGAAGATCTAAAAGACACCTATTCACTCTTGTCTAGAAGAGACCCAGATTGTAATTGGCCGGAAAAACAGAAGCAGGCAGCACAACGTAGACATAGGCACTGTTCATACTGTGTTATTATGAAGAGTTATGAATCAGAATCAATAACTTCATTTCTTTAGGCTTACAAAATAAGCACTTAGACAAGTCAAATTTTATACTATAGTTATTATTATGAATTAAGAAATAAGGTGTTATTGATATTCTCCACTTAATTTTTTTTTCCGTATGGAGATTCTTAAAGACTCGTATTGCTCGTACTCCCTATTTTTTCTGTCATAATTATTTAGTTCGGCACTTCAAATTGTCATTTTAACTGTTAACTTTTCAATTAATGTTCTTTCTTTTTATTCATTATCATTACACCAGTATTTTTGTGTACATGTAACGCTAGAGCTAGTGTTGTCGGTAGGTGCGTCACCTCACGCGCTCGCGAAGAACGGACACTCAGCGCTGCACATTGCTTGCCGGCACAACCATCCGGACATCGCGTTCGCTCTTTTAGAGCACGGTGAGTGTACTTCACAACACAATGTAGTTAGTAGAAAATACAAGCATATTGTTGTTTGGGAACAATGTGTTCATTCGTTAGAGATACAACACCAAACACTATTTCTTAAAACACAAATTAGTACTGAAACACTTACGCAACACAATATAGAAATCACTTTTTGTTCGTTGTACACATCCTCTTCCTCACCGTCATTTTTCATTCTTGACCTTGACCTAAAGAGAGGTCCAGAAGTAATTTTTTAATAACTGATCAGTGATATGACAAATGTTTTCTTGGCCATTGTGTACCGATTCTCACTTTGCCACCTTGACATACCGTTATAAGAAATCCGGTAGCATTGTTACATCAATTGACCTGTTTTTTCCTCTGGATTCGCCAGACAAAAGCGAGATAATAGTAAAACATTCATTCTAGACATAACTACAGATTTAACACTAAATCAGTACGGAGGCCTCGTTGTTAGAAACGTCACCTCTTTTCGGGTGAAATATCTGCGGGAAAGAATTCCTGTGCAGGCAGACACGGGCAATCCCGTCTGAAGCAATACCTTCAAGATTTAATTCTGTGTCCCAGATGCTGATCCCAGCGTAAAATCAAAAGCCGGCTTCACCCCACTACACATGGCAGCTCAAGAGGGACACGAGGATTGCGTGGAAATGCTGATTGAACGCGGCGCCGACGTCAATGTTCCTGCTAACAATGGTAAATATTTTATCTAATTTCCCCAGACAGAGATTCAGTAAGATAGGAGTGAACGGAACATGGTAGACCATACTGTTTATGTAAAGCTGTTTTGTACGCACATAATCATTAGAGTTCCTCTTAGTTTCCATATACATAAAAATATTCTAGTCACGCGCTTGTGTAAAGCTCGCTTTTGATAATAAAACAAAAATAAAAAAAGCCTTTATTATTACTTTAACAAGTTAATTTCTTTGAAAAAATTATACTTTGAAAAATTCAATTACCTAATTGATCTGAGGCTATGTATTCATTCTTAAAAAAAATTGCCGTTTCTATCAATCTACTTATCTTCAGGTTTGACGCCAGTCCATCTAGCAGCATCAGAAGGGCGTACCGCCGTCCTGACGTCCCTGCTAGCTGGTGGCGGGCAGTGCTCAGCACGGACCAGAGACGGCTACACGCCTCTACATGCGGCGGCTCACCACGGTCACCACGCGGCCGCCAAGACGCTGATCGCTGCTGGCGCTGACGTCACTGCCAAAGCTCGCGCGCATGGGTTAGTATTTAAAGGTTTCTTGTTCGCTTCTTTACTCTACATTAAAAACACACTACATTAAAGTGAACAAAAATCCGCAGATGAACCAAAGGGCCCGGAATACGGAAATCCGTAGAAGAACCAAAGTTACCGACATAGCTCTCAGAATTAGCAGGCTGAAGTGGCGATGGGCAGGCCATACATATAGCCCGTAGAATCAATAACCGTTGGGGAGTAAATATTCTCAAGTGGCGACCGCAATGCAATGCGAAACGGAGTGTGGGAAGACCTCCCTCTCGATGGTAGCGATCGCAGGGAATCGTTGGATGGAGGCGGCTCAGGACCGCTATTCGTGGCGTGTCGTTTGGGGGAGGCCTATGTTCAGCAGTGGACGTGTACGGGCTAATGATGATGGTGATGAACAAAAAATCATTAATCAATTTATTTTCCAGTTTTACTTATGTAATTTTATGTCGTGTTTTGTTTTGTGACGTGTCCAAGAGTCCTGTAAGGTCTAAAGGAAATAAAGCACTTTGAGTTTTTGAGTTTTGATGAACAACATTCATATAATTATCTAAGATTTTTCTTATTATAGTGCGTAAGCACTCGCACTTGGGGTAACCTCCGGGGTAAGTCCTTACGAAGTCGTAGAGATTTTCGACTCGTCGGGCACTTGATTTCGTGGCGCACTTAGTTAGCACAGTCCGGTACTGAGGAAAGGTCGCGGGTTCAAATCGCGCCGAAATCGTAAATTTTTGGGATATCAGTTAATTTTATTAAACGTTCATATATAGATATTTTCGGCAAGCTAAATCGGCGATACAGCGTGTCCCCGTGATAGCAATGTGCTTGGGCTTGATTTTTATAAAAGCATCGGGTAACGCCATCTAGTTGTTCTTCAAAAAGGGTCTTCTAAGACATTTGAAGGGTCACTAACGCGCGTATAATGTCGCTGATGTTGCAGCCGTCTACAGGCTGCGGTAACCACTTTCCATCAGGTGGGCCGCAAGCCTATTTACCACGTTAGTGGTGTAAAAAAAAACACAAAACTTACACGCACAGCGCTGTAGTATATTTCGTCACCCATATTAGTCCGGGAGCCAACTGCAAAAAACCCTACCTCTTAAAAAAAAAAATAGAAAATACCTACTCTGTATTTATATTATCATTTGCCCGAAATTTGCCAAGATAAGCCGCGGCCAAGAGCAGTTGCAGTTACTAAAAGTCTGCTACCCCTACAGAGTAGGTATTTTCCCTTTTTATATCAGATAGGTTTTTTGCAGTCGGCTCCCGGACTATACCGTCTCGAAACGGTACACACTGCAATTGCAACCGATGCAAGATGCGATCCAATTTAGTTTTTTGAAGATTTCGCAATGAAGGCAAAAACAGAACATAGCATACTTACAAAGAAAGTTAAAGTATGTTAAGTAATATTAACAAGTAAGTCATACTCACAAAGCAAGTTGTAAAATACAAGTAGAAAAACAGAACTTAGCATACCTAGAAAAGTAAAATATTTACTCAACACCACTAGGAAAATAATGGTGTGTTCTAAAAAACGATAAACTTACTTCAAATTCCCTTACTTTTACACTTATGTTAAGTTTTGCGGGATAAATACTAATCCCCTGGGGATACATTTTATGGGACCCCTTCGGGATCGTTTTCTATACAATAGTGAAAGAATTTTCAAAACCGGTCCATAATTAGCGGAGATATGGCGTAACATACATACAAAAAAAATACATAATTGACAAACTCCTCTTTTGAAGTCGATTAATTACGGTAATTTCAGTCAGTTTACTAAAGTTTTTCAAGCGAAAGTATAGAAATGTTCTAAATGTGTAACCCTCTACCATAGTAACTATGGTAGATATTGTTACTATATACGAGTTTATGATGAACTGTGATTGTCCAGCACGAAGAATAACAAAAGTTGTTATTCTTTGCATTGGAGCATAACTCGATTTCCAGAACTCTACAACCGCCTTTGAGTGTATACTCCATTTAAACAATGCTGGACAATCACACATCATCATCGTACCTCAAGCAGAGCTCCATTCTCCATGCTCATCCTCTATTCTTCTGCTGCATGCAGCTCTATGGTGATTTTCATCTAATCCCAATTTAGCATTATGCAATCATATTGTGTATATTAATTATATTTTGCAGATTCACACCACTGCACCAGGCAGCCCAGCAAGGCCACACGCTGATCATCCAACTGCTTCTGAAGAACGAGGCTGACCCCAACGCTCTTTCAGCTGTAAGTATAAATAATGCTGGACAATCCACACACCATCATCTTTTGTACATAGTAAATACTCAACACCCGGGACAGATATTTGCAGATAGTACAAACATTTGCCCCAAGGTGGGAATCGAACCCGCAACCTCCTGCGTCGCACGCTGAAATATATATTAACAATAATAGAAAACAACAAGGTAACAGCAAAATTAACACTAAAAACTAAACGGAAACTTCAACAACGCATATCTCAGACGTGTAGCCATTGTGTAGCAAAAAATTTTTTTTTATGTAAAAGCTAACGAGAGATCAATTAAATGATGAAGCTTTCAAAATCAATAATTGTTTCGAACTTCTGTGCTTTGTATCGATAATACCAATGTCGTTAAATATTTTCCACCAGTATTCCTTGGGTTTTGTAACCCCTTTATATACAAAAAATATCCAGGTTTTTGAATTGGAGTATAAATTATGTATAGTTAGTATTCATTTCATGTTAAATTGTTTCATGTATTGATGGTGCAGTCATCTAGTACCCATAACACCAGCTCAGGGGGTCTTACCTTGGGGCTATATGATGCTGTGTAGATTCAATTGTCCAGAATTATTTTTTTAATTAATATATTAATATTATACTGTATAATGACAATTTGCACAGAACGGACAAACTGCCTGCGCAATCGCAGACCGTCTCGGATACATCAGCGCAGTTGAAGCTCTGCGGCCTGTCACAGAAAACACGCTCAGTCAAGCAGTCGGCGATACCGGTAAGCTTATGATTTTATACTACACCTGCTCGGAAAATTGCCTATTCCTTTTCCAAATATAAGATAGAAAGTAAGTCATTGCAGGCGTATAGGAATCCGGGAGGAAAAACTCAATGAAATTTCATTTCTCACGCGTTTTAGCGGGAGGGAAAAGTGTATGGAAATCTATTATACTAACGTGTCGTTTTTTTAATGGCCTAAAAGATTGGCCGGTAGCTATGTTTATTTTCATTATAGGTCAAACGACAAAAAGTTTTTACTACAAGTCCGCTTATGCCTCTTCCGATTTCCGAACAATGTTTTGAAAAAAGAACCCAAGTGATAAAGTCTAGCGCGGGAAGTTCTTCTAAAGCAATTTTATTAATTCTACAGAATGACGTCGAACGATAGTGAAAGTTTTATGACACAGCCAGAAATGAAAGATTTATTCTGCTTTTTATTTTCTTTGAAGATAAAAAATTGAAGATAAAGAGTTGAAGATAAAAATATAAAGTATCACTCGGCTGAAAGTGTGATTCCTACCGTGTGTTTTAAGTCCGTCGGCTGCGCCTCGGGCCTCAAATGAACACACACTCGATAGAAATTGGGCACTTTCTCGCCAAGGTGTACAATGTACTAATATTTTAATATCCTTATAAAATTTTCCTTGATGCCTACGAAAGCAAGTAATAGAAAATGAAAGTAATAAAGTAACACTTTTCAGAGTATACCAAGGATTTTCCGATCTTTGTTTGTGAGTATATTTTTAAAGATAGATAGATAGAAAATTCTTTATTGCACACTTATTGATAGATACAGAAAAACAAAAAAAAACAATTTTAAAACTAAGTAACTAACTAGTAAACTAAGTAAGTAATGAAATGAACGAACGCATTACATTCACTAAACATTTAAAATATACTCTCAAATTTTGCAGCAGAAAAAATTAGCGTAGCTTTTTGAACTTAGTTTCTTGCCGTAAGTTCTCTTGCACGGTGGGAACTGAACCTAACTTCTCACTACCTTTTCGGCGTTAAAAATGTTAAAATAATAGAGATCTACTATATAGACCATAATTTTATTATTTTGAAAAAAAACTATATACAGTCATTAAAATCCCTTAGTGTACTGATTTTTGGGACAATACATTAGTTATTGTAAATTAAAATATGTACATATATATAAAAAATTATGGGACCACCTCGGGATGATTCTCGATACAATCCTACTAATATTATATGAATGTCAAGGTTGTATGGATGGATGTATGGATATTTGTTACCCTTTCATACAAAAACAACTGAACCGATTAGGCTGAAATTTGGTTTGGGTATAGTTTAGAACCTGGAATTTTTTATCCCGATAAAACGCGGGCGAAGGCGCGGCCAGCAGCTAGTAGTGAAATAATTTTCAAAATCGGTCCATAAATGACGAAATAATCGACGAACATACGTAAAACATACGAATACAGCCGAACATAGAACCTCCTTTCGAAGTCGGTTAAATATGAATTATTTCGCTTTGTATATCACAAGTGCACAACTTCTATATGCATAAGCTCAAAGTCACCCAGCGAGCTATAGAGAGAGCTATGCTCGGAGTTTCTCTACGCGATAGGGTCCGGAATACGGAAATATGGAATAGCTCTCAGAATTAGCAGACTGAAGTGGCGATGGGCAGTTCATATAGCTCGTAGAACCAATAACCGTTGGGGAGTAAAGGTTATCGAGTGGCGACCGCGATGCAATGCGAAATTGCAATTTTTGTGTATTGAATATGCGTGTGGGAAGACCTCCCACTCGATGGACCGACGACATCGAAGCGGGCGCAGGGAGTCGTTGGATGGAGGCGGCTCAGGGTCGCTATTCGTGGCGTCGTATGGGGGAGGCCTATGTTCAGCAGTGGACTTGTACGGGCTGATGATGATGACAACATCTTTGTTCTATTATCGTTGTAATAATTTCTAGCACAGTCTGTCTGAATTTAACGATATCCGTCAAAATGCGCATAAATTGTAAAACTGGACTTTTGCCAGCACATTGCTTAAACCAGTATTAATAAACTGAGCTATGAATTATGAGCTTTATCTGATTGCAATAAAGTGCAATGATTAGATGGATGTATTCACAGGGCTATATAGGCACTATATATCGGTATTCCGTACATAAATGTATAGAGACTGCATTAAGGTCATTGGTTTAATTATATCTTTGAGGACATTGTTGGCAAATTAAAATGGAACAAAAAATTATAATTTGACAGGAAATTTTGATTGCTATCAAATAATAAAAGCTTTCAGAAATCACTTTTGTTTACAAAAAAATAACGAAAATTCTAGAACCGAGAAGGTAAAGTTTTCTTTTGAATTGACACTAATGTACTAATCTTTCATTAAATTAATACAAATTTGAGACTCAAAAGCCAAAAGGGCTAGATTTAGAGAAAGAAACTGAAAATCCGAAAGGGTTAAGCCCATCACAAGCGTAGCTATAATATATAGTAATATGAATCAGAGCAAGGCATAGAGCGATATATTTTCTATACAAAATTTTGAGTGACCACGACCACACACATGCCTATCCTTCCTACTAATATTATAAATGTCAAGTTTTTAAGGATGTATGGGTGGATATTTGTTACTCTTTCACGCAAAAACTACTGTACCGATTAGGCTGAATTGTATGGTTTGGTATGGGTAAAATTTGGGACCTGGAATAACATATAGGCTATTTTTATCCCGATAAAACGCGGGCGAAGGCGCGGGCAGCAGCGAGTAATTTATACTTCTATGACGTCACCAAGCTATACTGTAATTGCTTGTATTGCTTGCTTTATTGCTCGGTATATTAATATATAATTATAGCTACATATATCTGTGATGGGCTTTACATTTGGAAAAATAAACATTGGGTAAACTTTAAATACGGGTACAAAAAGTAGGGTGACAAAAAAATTGCACTCGTTAGGACTGTTACTGTTACACTAATTATAAGTGAGCAAAACATTCGCTTCGTAAACTCGATTATATCTAAGTAACTAACCGTAATTATAACAGCCATAAAACGACTTCAAATTACCATAATTATTCTAATAGTGCGTACATAAAAAAACTTGTTTTACGAGTGATATCATCGTCGTATTCAATGTTGCGAAATGTATTATGTATCTAAGGTCATCAGTATTATTACTTTTATGTTTTAAATCATGACTTATTTTAATCGGAATAAGTTTAAATTGGCTTGAACGTGTCATATTTTTGACAGTTAGTAAAATGCGATAACAATATAAGCTAATATTAATAATAATGCTGGCCAATTTCCACAGCATCATCTAGCCCCAAATGAAGCAGAGCTTGTGTTATGTTATGGGTACTAGATGACTGAATATATAAAATACAGTACATTACAAGGAGGGAATCGAACCTCAAATCAGCCCAATCAGCCAAATCTCTAAATATAACATACACTCTGCTTTGTTTGAGGGTAGATAATGTGAGGATTGTCCAGCATTATTTATTTTCATATGACGCTTTTCATGTCATCTTGGACAGATGAATTCGGGAACGGAAGCTTGTATCATTCGTCCGAGATTCGAGTTGACTCATCGAACAAAACCCTGTACCTAGTGACCAATGTGAACTGACTGATAATACACATGAATGTGACTAACGCTGTTGTTTACAAATTATGTATGCTTTTAGTATTCAAATAACATACCTAATACTATTGTATTTGAAAGGAACATTAAGGAAAGTCACCTTCAGAGTTAGGTTCTTAATAGGGATATGTATCACCAAAATTATGTATTTACCGAATTAGCCCATAGATTACAAAACAGGTATTATATTTTTTATTTTGATCGAGATGAATTATAATTTTGATAAAAAAAGACGAACACGAATCAGAGAATACTGAGTTATGATTATGACACATGTATGGCACAGAATAACTATGGTAAAGGTCTGACTTTCTTCTCTCTGTCAAGAGAAGAAAGTCAGACCATAAGATTGCTGCGCTGTATCATCAGATGTTTGCGCATCGGTGATGTCATAAACGGGTGCCACTTGTATTGTGGCGTTTTAGACAGTTTACATAGCATTTTTAAAAGCTCAAATTTTTCTTCAAATTTTTTTTGAAGAAATCATTTATTTGCAGGAATATATGTATGTACAATAAATAAGGTCTTAAAATTAAAAATCACACACTAATACATTCTGCCTCGTCAAGGCGTGCAAAAATAAAACAGATAACGAGTACAATTTTAAGTAATTCCATTATGTATTAAAATTATACAATGTCATAAAATGTCAGTTTTTAAAATTTAAATATTCATTAACTTCATAATAACATTTATCCATGAGCCATAATTTTAGTTTTATTTTAAGTGCATTAAACGACATAGCTTTACAGCCACTAATTTATTTTATATAATTATCGCCTGATGATATGCGTTCTTTTTTATAAGCCCTAATCTGCAAGTTGGTGCACAGAGCTTATCTTTATGTTTTTCTTTCAAACACATCCGCACGTGTTTTATAGAGATGAGGATTTTGTTTTACAAACAAGCAAATGTCCCTTATGTACATGCATGGTAAAGGAAGAATATTAAATTTCTTGAATAAGGGTTTACAGCTATCCGTATTCCAAGCACTACAGATGGCCTGTACGCATTTTTTTGTATTATGAAGGCCCTTTCCAAATCGGTGGAGTTTCACCACAGAATTAGTCCGTATGCCAAAGTCGATGAGACGTATCCATGGTACGCTGCATCGGTAGAAACTCTCAGTCTCAAACTAGGCTTGTTCTTGCTCGTTCAGTAAAGAGATCGCTCTGTCCTAGTACAATCTCACTAATGTACTAGTTCGGACTTCTAGTTCTATTAGTACCCCACTCGGCAAAACTTTCGGGTCGTTTTAATTACAAAAGGGGTCCTATTTTAATTCTTCAAAATACGCAATCGATTGTTTTGTATCAGAAACTAGATTGGATTATTTACATTTACTGAATATTAATTAGGTATAATATTATTTCACCAACACATACAGGAAAACGGACGAAATATCCATTTACCGACGAAATGCAATGCTCCTTCCTTGCTCGTAACAAAAATAATACAAGTAGGTACATACATATTACACTTACAAAAGTTGCAAACATAAAATACTAACAGGGCAATTTGATATTATATATCTTTAAACAAATAAAGTTTCTCATCCATTACCCCTCCGTCTCTTTTACTACCGGGGATTATGCGCTGTCTATCTCTGTTATACCTTATTCGTTCCTTTTTGACAAGTTACTACTGAACTAGAGAACTAGCTGAATATCTTCGTCTCTCTTACTACCGCGGAATATGCGGTCTCTCTATCTCTGTTCTCCCTTAATTATTCCCTTGTCTTCTAGTTCCGTCTGACACGGAATCACGGAATGTAACAGTGAAATAAAAGAAACATTGTACTAGGGAACGAGTAATCGAAGCATTCACAAACATTTCTTTTTATTCTTGTTATTGGATTTTAAACTTTATGCCATAGAAAATAATAATAATAAAGCATTTATTTATCTCTCACAATAGGTTCTTATTTATCTAAAGGTAACACAAAGTACAGGAACTTTTGTAGAAGATAATCTTCTGGGTATAGGTATTAAATCATCGACTAAGACCTGTTTTGTGAGAGAACTGGTGCCTGTGATAGGTTTTAGGAAAAAACCTGTGGTACGGGTCACCAGGCCCTTCACTCCGCGGGAAATAGGAGCTTGTTAAATACAATGTAGAGAAATTACAATCTAGTTTTATTATATACTATTAGTGAAAATTATTTAAAACATTTTAGGCTTGTGTCAAATTACTTGGTTTTATAGAAAGTGTAACTAAAGTAGGGATAAAAATGAATGCTTTGTTGACTCCAGCTTGGTTTTAGTGGGTAGTATTAGTTGTGTGTGATGTCTGATTTATATGAGTTGTATTGGGATTGTGTGTTCGTAAGTGATGTGTGTGATAGATAAATATATTTAAATAAATAATAGACTCATATAAAAAGAAAAAAAAAAAAATAGTATTACATATAATATGATTGGAATATGTGTATGGGTGTGGTTCGGTCGAAGAGGTGCTGATTAGGATGGCGGGATAAGTAAGTTTTCAGTCTCCTCATAGGTTAGTGATTTTAACCAGTTTGTGGCAGCCATTTTGCATTTCGCTCTTGGGAGGGGGTAAATGGTGAGCTTAGTGTTAGCCAGGTTGTATATGTAGGGGCCAAGGAAGACAAAGAACTTATTGGACTGTTTTGTACGGAAGCTATGAGAGCTGCATACCTTTCCCTTCCTTCTCCTGCCCTTAACTAGTTCGTGATCATAAGTAATCTGCGAGTGCTTAAGTAGTATGGTTTGTAACAGGAAGTATTGTCTTACGGTTAAGACACCCCAGGTGATATATAATTCCGTTGTAGGGAAACGAAACGGCAAACCGGCTCCAACCTTCAGTACCGCTCTTTGTAGTGATTAAAAATAGTGATTCAGACGCCAACTTTTTAGTGGTTTCGAGATTTCGTGAATGAAGAGCAAGTGAACTACGAGGAACTAGTTGAGCTGAATCGTTCTTACTAGTTCAATGGTCGGAATTAATTCATTTTAGTTCATTATTCCTGAACTACACAAGACTATCTCAAACTCTTTATTGCATAGACAAACTTATCCAGCTTATCACAGACATGGTTGATGTGAACCTTCCAATTGCAGTTCTGATCAAGCCATATTCCTAAGAATTTTGCTGTATCAATTTCCGCAATCTTGGTGTTGTTATAATTAATAGCTACGTCTATTTTCTTCCTCTTGTATGTTCTAAACTGTATAATATTGGTTTTACTCAAGTTGATCTTTAAATTATTCTTATCCAGCCATTCAATTGTATGAGATAATGTATTGTTAATGTCAATTTCAAATGTCATAATATTTTGTTTTCCTCTTATAATATAATTGTGGTATCGTCAGCAAATAAAATTGTCTTATGTCTAGTTATATGAGGAATGTCATTAATATACATCAAAAATAGGAAAGGTCCCAAAATGCTACCTTGCGGTACTCCAAATCTATTATATTGGTAGCTGGACCGTAAGGCATTCCTATTTCCCATATAAACCTTGGCTACCTCGACAGATTGCTGACGATTGCTGAGGTAGCTTTGAAGCAATTCATTAGCTCTACCTCTGATTCCGTACTTGTTAAGTTTAAATAGCAACAATTTATGGTCAACGAAATCGAATGCTTTGGACATATCTAAAAGTAGAGCAATCACTGGAACATTGTCATTTGCAGCAATATGATTTATTTTGTATTCAGAGATGCCTAAATACATTTCGGACTAGTTTCTCAAAATCAGTCATCATGGAATTATTGGAAGCATATTATTGGAAACGGTCATAAGGTTATAACAGCAAGAATACCTACGGACTGATACTGCTAAGCCGTGTCTGAATAAAAGGCTATATTATTATAAGCATCAGTGCAAATGTGCGAAAAAAAGCAATGTGAATAATTTTGTATTAACGAATAACCGTACTGACCAACTGTAGAATACTTAGAGGACATTTGATATTCAATAATCATTGTAATAGGAGTTTTTGAAAGAGTATTGTAAGCAAATCGAATCAAATATCCAACAATGCCCCCATACATAATTCATAGTGTGTTATTGTACCATAATGTTACCAGATTGATACACGTTCGTGGTAGCTATCGTTTGTAACGGTTAAGGAATTTCTGAGGTGACTGTGAATTAAGTTTTATAGCGATACTCTATAAAATTTATAACGGGTTATAAATTTTACACGTTGAGTAAATTAAGGTCAATTAAAAATTTTGTTTTAATTGTTGAACGTTACTTATAGGGTGACCATCTAACCATGTCTTAATTTTTATATGAGTCAAATAAAAGTTCTGTAGCTAATCTGTTACTACCTTCCGCCGGCGAATTCACACGCGTTTTTCCGGAATTAAAAGTAGGTAGTCTATAATATAATATTAAGTTACTCCATGCCTGGAACTACATTTATACTTAAATTTCAGCTAGATCCGTTTAGAACGTTTGGTGTGGAAAGGTAACAAGCACCGAAAAATCTAAATATCTATATATTTACCTATAACCCTCATCATTAGCCCGTATACGTACACTGCTGAACATAGGCCTCCCCGAAACGAGACGACGACGCCACGAATAGCGGTCCTGAACCGGCTCTATCCATCGACTCCCTACGACCGCCATAATGTCGTCGCTCCAGGGATTACCTATAATATTTGTGCGATTAAAAAATATTATAAATTCCTCTCATATCTTTCAGTCCTATTTCGATAATGCAGCCACAGGCAATAATTTAAATCTGTCATAATATATTTATTCGTGAATATTTCTAAAACAAGACATAGCTCCATCTCGTCTCTATGAGAAAATTTTCTAATGATCGAGAGTGTACTCAGCTTCCGTCGATTACCTAGAACGAAACCAATCTCTGTAATTTGAGACGAACTACGTTCCAACCAGTTTTTACTACGGCATTCACAAGAACCGCTCCGTTCATGAGAAAATTGCAGGTTTATTTATAACATCGTTAGGCTTCGAGGCTGCATTTTAGTGTGAAATGGAATTTACTGATTTATCTTGACAGGGGAAAAATAAATTTGGCAGTTTTCACTGATAGAAATAGAATCAGAATTTCACACAGAAATATAATCGAAAAATATATAATATAGGTACGAATAGCGGTAAATTCGTGAGCCAAAAACGTGCCAAAGTTCTGGTGAATTAGGGTAATTCATAATATAAAATGGATGGATGGATTGGTCGACTAATCAACATTCGACAGGTTAATAGACAAATAGAACCACCTAGGAATAATTTTCTATACAATGGCGAAATATTTTCAAAACAGGCCCATAGTTGACGGAGAAATCCTCAAACATACATTAAAAAGTAAAAAAAGCATGTGTGCTTTTTTCGAGCCGAAAATAGAATCTCCTCCTTTTTTCAAAGTCTGCTAAAAATAACTAAGTATCATCAGAATGTAAACTTAAACTTGTATTCATCAAAATATTACGTACTAGCTGCTACCCGCGCCTTCGCCCGCGTTTTATCGGGATAAAAAATAGCCTATATGTTATTCCAGGTCCCAAACTATACCCATACCAAATTTCAGCCTAACAAATATCCATACAAACTTTGAGATTTATAATATTAGTAGGACTATCTACTAACAAACACTAACAAGTATAAGTGTAAGTGTGTAACACAAAACGATAAGTGTTTTTATTTCCCGAGAAAAACCGCAAGTATCACCTACCTGCGTCATATTATGTGTATGTAAAGCTATTCTGACGCCGACGACGATCCATCCATCAATCTTGCATGTGCACGCGCAGACGCCCATTCACTACTATCTAATCAATACAATGTCACTGGAGTCACTGTGCCGTTGTCGGTCTGTTTGTGTCGGATGTCGGACGGATTGTTTTATTTGAATAGGAAGATTTATTATATTTACGTAAGAGAGATGCCTGCCTTTTGTTATGAAACTGAATGTTGATGCCAAGATATATTACAATAACTAGCTGTTCCCCGCAGTTTCACCCGCGTTAAATTCGAATTTCTCATTTCTAGGGTCTTTTTCCCGTAAATCTCCCATGGGAATTTGGTGTTTTACAAGGAAAGAGTCTATGGCTCCGCGCAAACGAGCCACCGACCACAGCCACTGGTGGCCAGCGACAGCCACTTAACATACTTTTTCATATATTTTGTATAGACGCGCCGCATACGTGTAGCCGGTGGCGGCCACTCGCTTCTGACACTGTTACAAATGTGGTGGTAGCGCGCGACAGCCACCGGTGGCTGTGGTCGGTGGCCCATTTGCGCGGAGCCTATGTTACTCTCCATCCTTTCAACTAACTCTTGCCTCTATGCCAAAAATCAAATCGATTGGTTCCTTAGTTAGGGCGTGAAGGAAGGACAAACAAACAAACACACTTTCGCATTTATAATATTAGTTAGGACATTATAACCTAGAAAGCAATGCCCGCGCTTGCCCTTCAGGAGAGTTAGAGCCTTATCATATCACAGAAGCGATTTATGAGCGATCTCAAAGGTGTAAATAATTTAAGTATTGGTACCTAGGACCCACCTAAAACTACGGGCTAAGTTGCACCAAAAACGACGCCTGCGCAGTAGTTTCTTGTTCAAAAGTCGACTTCACCATATTTGTACACGAAATGTACAGTATAGTACAGGTGCTTGCTACTTAAACTTAGGCATACCAGTTAATCGAATACATCTGGTTCGCCTACATTTAGTTTTGGTCAAAGTATTTATCCTACAGTTCGCAAACCACTCTTGCGCCTAAAGTCCATACTAATGCAGCGCAAATCGCATGCTTATTGAGAAAGATGTTTATCGTGCCGTTTTCAAAGTATGATCATAATCTTTAATGCCTCAAGCAAAACTGGTTCTAAACTCATGTGTCTTTATCATTTCAGATTTCAATAGGTAATTTTATTTCTTTATAGCCCGGCTACACGCGCATGCATGTTTGCACATTTGTGCATACATAAGCTAAAAATAAGCTATTAGGCTTAAAAAATAAGCGCTCAGACAAGTCAAATTTTATACCATAAACGGCTTTGTATATCGTTATTATTATCAAATAAGAAAAAAATGTTTTATTATTAATATTCTCTTCACTTAATTTTTTTGTCCACTAGTGGAAGAAGTGAAAAAGAAATCACTAGTACATTTATGTGTCTAACTCTAATACATGATTGTTTTACCTATCTAAAATGTAATGCGATTAAGATACAGGTCAATATTTATATAAAGCTATGCAGAACATTCACAACAAGGTTTAACAAAACAATCCAACACACATTGTTTATCGTAACTTTTTCTCTGTCACATACTTTCCACATTGATTCAAAGGAATCACAAAACCATATCAATGCAATAATGTGCCTGCCTGTTGGACGTCACGCTATCGTTGGCGGTGTGCCATTGTTATACGACGACGTTCAAGCAAACATGGAGGTTAGCTTTACCGAATGGGATGAACTCGTCATCTGTTGATTTTTAACCGACTTCAAAAGGAGGAGGTTTTCAATTCGTCTTTATGTTGTTTTTTTTCGAATTATTTTTTGTATGTACATATGTTACGCGATATCCCCGCCAATTATGTACCGGTTTTGAAAATTCTTTCACTATATTGTATAGAAAATGATCCCGAGGTGGTCCCATAATTTTTATCCCCAAGGGATTAGTATTTATCCTGCAAAACGTATAAACAGTAAGTGAGGGAATTTGAAATCGTTTTATAGTTTTTTAAAACACGCCAAATTATTCGGTAAATGTTGTCGGTTAAAACGGGCTTTGTTATTGTATTTTTTTATATGAAGGAGAAATCAAAAAAATCATTATAGTTTCAGAAATAAAATGGTTTGCTGAATTTTCAAAGATTTGAAGTTATAGAACTTGACCTGATTTCAGAGATTTGACCTGGAATCGAGAAATGACCCAAAGGATTTGGGTTCATTTCCCGGTTCCAGGCAAAAGAAAATTTGGTGTTAAGTTGATTTAAGAAATTGCTACTGTGCTAGCAAGCCATTATATTATACACTAGCGCCTTCGCACGGGTATTTCACAAAAATTTCAAGATTCCTATTTATTTTTTTAAATATTATATAGTTCAGGGACAGTGTAGCTTCCCAATAGTGAAAGTATTTGTCAAATCGGTTCGGTAGTTTCGAAGCCTATATTAAATACAAACAAACAATCAAATCTTTCCTCGTTATAATATTACTATAGATAAATTTGAGTAAATGAGATATTCGCGGTGATGCTGGACATTACACACAGCATTGAGTCATACTATAGTCAGACTATATTATGAACATATAACTTGCGCACTTAAAGAATGAGATTGAAAATGACGTCCGCTCTCACGATGTCCTGCTCAGTTAGAATTCGATCTGAACGGGACAGCATTCGAGATGACGTCATTCTCAGTTGAATTTCTCATTGCAATTTATTTTCAATACCTCAATTGAAACCCACCTACAGGTTCGTACTCCTATAAAGGGTCTGCATGAGTCAGCACTCTCAATTCCAAATGCATACTGACATGCGCGGTTATTACTAGATGGTAGATAGAGATAATTGGCGTTCCGCTCTACCTGTGTCGAGGGGACCGGACAGGAAGCCATGATGAGGGACATCCTCACATTCTATACGGAAAACTGTTCTGGGTGGTTGTGCAGATTTTACACACTGCCTCAAGATCAACCTAAAGTCTAATAATAATTCTTTTTATTTCATTGTTTGTTTATGTTGAAAGAAAATAGACATACTTCAATGTCAAAGTATGTGAAACGTCAACTTCAAATGTGAAGTATTAGCTTACTGCTCTAACATTGTATCGCTCTCTCTCTTGCTTACTTGCCAACGAAAGGCTAGTCCTGTAATAGTTTATATCCAATATTATTAATGTGAATGTTTGTATGGATGGATGTATGGATATTTGTACTCTTTCACGCAAAAACTACTAAAATTTGGTATGGGTATAGTTTGGGACCTGGAATAACTTAAAGGCTATTTGCATCCCCATAAAACGCGGGCGAAGGGCGGGCAGCAGCTAGTTTCTTTTTAATTCTACGTGTCTAAGTAACAAATACTTTTTTTGTTTCTCTTTCTATTTAATATTAAAACTACAACTATTACGGAATCTTCCGCAAGATTTGCAAAGATTTGATAATTTCATGCACCCATTATTTTTGATGAAGTGAATGCCATTAGGCCTTTGCATTAGGCTAATGTTTCGTAAAGTAGCATTAGCATCTGATAATTAATATGGTCCTCAGCAATCGCTGTTTCTGCTACCAAATAGCATTTCGATTGGGGTACGTATGCCACACAGTGTTGTAGGTAGAGCTATGATTCCTATTGAAACATATAGCTCTGACTAATATTTCATTTCGATGAATTTTACTCTCGGGTGTCAAAGTTTAAGAGCTGATTTGAGTTACGTATACCCGACTCATTGATATCCTGTTATAGCCATATAGCCATATATATGTTATAGCCATATATATAGGTGTCATCTGAAAGATTCAAGTAACGAAACTGCATGTACAGTGCGCGTCAGAATTAAGTATGCCCCTTGTCTACAAAACATGGAGATAGGGGGGGCTTATTTGAGACGCCCACTGTATATTAATGTCTCTGTCGTACGTAGAGAGATCTAATAGCTGGTCAGGTCATATTGACCTTTATTACCACCTACCTCATCAACATCATCATATCAGCCCGAACACGTCCACAGCTGGACATAGGCCTCCCCCATACGACGCCACAAATAGCGGTCCTGACCACCTCCATCCATCGCCTCCCTGCGACCGCTACGATATCGTCGGTCCATCGAGTGTCAATCACCACGCTTGGCAGGCGGATTGGTGATCGCAGTGTTGATGTTGAAAAATACTCAAAAGGAAGCTGCTGCCCTTCCGCTAGTAGGTTCCCTTAGTCGGCTCTTACGACACCCACGGGTTGAGTTGGAGGGGTCGTTATTCGTACACCGCGACCCCCACGGCCAACAGACCTACCACCCACCTACAGACTTTAATTTATGATGGATTTTCAGTTCTCTAGTGCCATGTTTTCGCAGTAAACCCAGACTGGCTATTTCCACACAGATATTTATAGAACAAGTTTACAACGCCTGCGCTTCAGGTGAATGTTTGTAAGCTGTGGAACATAGAACACTGTACTAGAAAGTAAATTGTTTTGTGGAACATGTATATACATAACTAAACGGTGTCTTAATTTTTAAGTTAAATTTCTAGATTTAGTGATAGTCAACTTGTGTTTAACTAATAAAATGTAAATCCTTTATTGATTGTAGGTTATAATTGTTTGTTTTAATTAAGTTTATCTCTAAGAGCTGTGGATTTTGTGAATAAATAAATAAGACCAGCTAGTCATTCGGTCATACTCGTATTTATAAGTAAGAACGTGTGCTTTATTATCGGCAGAATACAAAGTAAAGTTTATGACGTCATTGGTATTCAAGGCGTCGGGTATCTTGAAACCCATAATTTTGTTTATGACTCTGGAGGGCAATTCTGGCAATATATTTTATTCGATAAATATGGCAAGAACTATCAAAATATGGAGTGATAAACAAGCGTATTCTCAAAAACTGTAATTCGATATTTATCGCGGGTTTTTCTTTGATGAGTTGCTCGATAAGTCGCACGAGAATGCAGTTTTTGACGGAACTCGATATTTCTCACATGATATTTTTATCCCGTGATAATGAGTATCACTCGACAATACGTAGGATTGGCCCCCTGGTGTTGTGTAGAGGCGAACGAAATATTCTATCTGTTATTCTTGAGTAGAATTGTTATAAAACGGTTGTGGTTTATTAAATACGAGTCGCTATCAAAATACCATAAATATATCCTGTTAGTAGATAAAAATATCCGTTAAATTTTGCAATCATGGAACACACACATTATACCTTTAAAAATACTTCTACTTTAATGTGACTTTAATATACATATTATAGATTCAATACTCTTCAATTCTAAATTGCATTCTTTTTAAATCCTACTAATATTAAAAATGTCAAACTTTGTATGGATCCTACTAATATTAAAAATGTCAAACTTTGTATGGATGGAGGTATGGATGTATGGATATTTGTTACTCTTTCACGCAAAAACTACTGAACCGATAAGGCTGAAATGTGGTATGGGTATAGTTTGGGACCTGGAATAACATATGCATAGGCTATTTTTATCCCGATAAAACGCGGGCGAAGGCGCGGGCAGCAGCTAGTACATACATATTTTTATGAGAAATCCTAACTAATATTATAAATGCGAAAGTGTGTTTTGTTTGTTTGTCCTTCCTTCACGCCCTTAGCAATCAATCGACTTGATTTTTGGCATAGAGTTGAAAAGATGGAGTGTAACATAGGCTACTTTTTGTCCTGGTGAAACATCAAATTCCCATAGGAGATTTACGGCTTCTACGGCTTACGAATTTAACGCGGGTGAAACCGCGGGGAACAGCTAGTATTAAATATTTATGGTCTTCTACGAAGCTCTACGAGAGTCAGAGCTCTGTGTAAAAGTTTTTTTTTTGCATGCAAACGCACGTGAGCCGGCGTCAGGCAGTGATACAGCTCAGTCTCGCCGCGACCTCTGCGCTTATCACGACACTCTTCAATTAACCAATCAACTTTATTCATTACTAATAAACACTATTTCTACAGTTTGAAGTTAGGGGACTATTTACATAGAAATTTTGTGACTAATGTGCCCATAATTTGGAATTTATAAGGATTGTTTATCCTAATTAGTGCTCATGCACTGATTGATGGGTGTTGTTCCGCGAATTTCCGATGATGTTAAGTGTTGAGTAGTTCCTTTGTTCTGTGGTATTCAGTGCTGAGACTGTGTTTGAACTGAAAGTTTTTAGTGACACGCTAAGTACGGAAAAGTGCCTGTTTAACCCGGTATGTTTATTCTATAACTTTCTTGAATAATGGTGTTTCTATTGTTTGAACATTGTAATATTTTTTAGCGGTATAAGTAAACGGGCGTCGTCTGTGGCGAAACGCCAAAGTTTATTAATAAAATGGATGGAATTTAAATTTTACTCCGCCAAAGTAAAAGTTATTTTTAGGAGCTTTTGCATCGGTTTATTATGGCTTTTAATTATTTGGATGATGAACATTTTCAAGAATAAAAAATAAAATTAAAAAATAATATTGATAAAGCATTGGTCACTTGTAGTGCAACATAGATTAGATAGTACATCAGTATCTATGTTGCAGTTAAAGTGTTTGCACAACAATCTTAATTACAAGTGACGACCGATGTGGCGTAGCGGGCGAAGGTCCGCCTGCGACACAGAAGGTTGCAGCTGCAATTCTCCCCTTGGGACAAATATTTGTACGGTCTGCAAATATTTTTTCTGTGTGTACTGGGTATTTCATTGTATAATAATAAAAATATGTATTGTATTATGTATATTAGCAGTCTAGTAGGTACCCATAACACAAGCTCTGCTAAGCTTGGGCCTAGACGATACTGTGTGGATTATCCAACATTATTTATTTTATTGTTTGCACGATATACAAATCCTTCATTTCGATTACCTAAGTTATCTATCTATTCTATATTATATTAACGGAATATCTACTAAAATAATGTTGTATCAAGTAGTTTCACTCGAATTGCTTGACCTTTCCAATGCATTATTGATAATAAAACGTTATTTATATATAAAACATGAAGCCAGTCTGCATCGATATTGCTTATTTTGACAGCTTCGGCTAAAATATCTGCCGAATGATGTAATATGTCCAAGTTGACCTCAGCTCTTTCGTGTGAGTTATCTCTCATGGTAGGAACCTGTTCTGTCACTTCTATGTGGGTTGCTAGTAAACTGGTATATCTACATTGGAGTTGAACGAAGTTTCTTATGGCTATTAATTTTAATTTTATATACAGTAAATTAAATAGTAAATTGTATTTCATTATCCAAAGGATATGTGAATCATGCAAAGCGACGATTTAGTTAAGAGAACATGTTACTTATACGTGATTCAAGGTAAATATAGCTATAAAATACTGAGTACTTATAGCCTGAATTGTCATTCAAACAATAGCGTACTATTGTTTGTTATTACCTTTTCTTAGAACATCCTTCACTCACGTATCAGTAGATATTGGATAGAACTTAAGGATAAAGTAGAGCTACCTATTACGACTATGATTATTGTTTACCCACTGAGAGATCTTATTTACTATTTTAATCGTACAAGTATTGGTACAAATGTTGAAAGGAACACCACCTCTATGTATAATTAATGATATAAATATTAGTAAAATAATTTTAGAATCTGGAATTCTCGACACAACTCACACAAGCAAACGTACAAATTCCTCTTTATAATATTGAACAACTTAACATAGGTGGTTGTTTAAAAAAAATACTAAAACCTACTTCGAATTTATCTGATTTTACCATAGAGTATTGATTTTACCCTGTATTGCAAGATTTGTGGGACAACTCGTAATCGCTTGGTAATATTTTTATGGGATCACCCTGGATTTATTCTCTACACAAAATCAAAATCGGTCCACAATTGACGGAGAAATTGGTAAACTAAAGAAAAACATTTAACCGAACATAGTATAACCAAACTTTTTGCGAAGTCGGTTGAAACATTATCGACCTACTCACTCACCTTAAGCCAAATTAAACTGGATCCGCCTGGAAAGTAACAAAGAACAGTGAAGGTATCTCAGGTTACAGTACAGGTACCTCTACTTTGTTTATTTAGCAGGATAAGGAAGCCTTATCAGTATTTTCTTTAATCTTTACAGTCTAGTTGCTGTAGTAAATCGATTTTGTTCAGAGCCTTGAACCATACGTGAACTCGTGTTCACTTGACCGACCAGGCTTTTGAATGGCGATGATATGCTGTTTACATTGAAAAAGATTAATGTAGGTACATAGTTACATACTTAGCTGCTTGTTGTCATTTGCATTTCATCTGCGACACAGTTTTTAAACTTCTGCACATGGCATTGTTTTCATTTTTAACCATCTACCTAACTATTGTTTTTTAACTGACTTCGAAGAAAGGAGGAGGTTCTTTTTTCGGCTATATGTTCGTCAATTTCTCCGTCAATTATGGACTGATTTCGAAAATTATTTCGAGAATGATCTCGAGGTATACAAATTTTATTCCCGAGGGATTTGTATTTATCCCGCAAAACTTAAAAACAGTGTAAAATTAAAGGATTCGAAATAGGTTTTTAGTTTTTTCAAAATAATCAAATAATTTTCCATAATAAAGGACTTATTTATTGATTTTTGGGCTTATCTGTAAAAGTAGACAGTCGAAGTTCCCTCTTGAAGTAAGCATGATGATCCTGATTCAAACTTGTTTTCTAAAATAAGATACAAACATCGTAGACTGCACCTGGCCCTGGCCTTCGTGGTATATGAACGAAGCTTATTTATAAACAAAGATAGTCTTACTATCAGTGTGTAGAAAAAAAAATATTATAATATCTAAATAATAGCTTTTTAGACAATATAGTTTATTTTCTTTATTGTATAGCTTCGTACTAAGTAGTATCCGTTCTACCGTTTAGGCGTAAAACGGTAACAGACAGAATCGCATTCGAATCTATACTATTATTATCGATTTATTATAATCTTATAAGAAATCCATACTAATTTTACAAAACAGTCTCGCGTTGCCGACCGCTGTTTATTTTCTTTAGGTTCATAGAATTCGCAACTACGCTATATATTGATGATCTTGATCTCACTTCTGGTTGCCTAGTTCCACGTAGTTCTTATCAGTAACTCCATCCAAGCGCACCTTGTTATACAAATCATTGGTTTTCCTCGTTATTTACTTTAAAATATAATAAATAAATAATTCTGAACAATTCACACAGCATCATCTATGCCCAAGCTAAGCAGAGCTTGTGTTATGGGTACTAGATAACTGATATATTTAATACAATATATTACATACATATATGTATATTTTAGATATTTTTTTATTTTATAATATATTAAACCTAAATAATGTATTTATTTAATTTAGGAATAAGACAGCAAAAAAGTTGTTTTGTAACTATCTTCCTAAAACATAATTACATATACATATATTATGTAGTTGTGAACACGAGCTAATAAAAGTAAAACGAAAGTAATTTTATTTTTGCTACAATTAAATATTATCTTATTCATATTCATCGAACAAGTATTTACCAGACACAACATAAAAACAAAAGCATGCCACTTGTTACCTTCACCTTTATAAAAATAAACGTTCAAATCTCCTTGAAAATGGGCGTGTTATAACTAATTTAAAATAAAAATAAAATATAATAACAGGCCACATAAATGCTTAAGGCACAAAGCGAGATGGCAACAAAATTGCTCCCATAATGACTGTAATACAAAACAATTGCATTTTTTGTCGGACCAATCAACCGGTTTCATTTTTTTGTAACGCTTGTATCATTATGTATTTCAAAACGCTTCAAACACGTGTTTCGATTCTATGACTCACAAAGAATTCGGGTACCTACCTAAAATTATAAGTTTATATTCTTCCCTATAAAATTCAGGTCATGGTCACACTATTTATTAGGAATTTTATGACCTAATGAAAGGCGTTGTTGCCTACTTTTGTAATTATTGTCTTTTTTATCTTGAATTTAATATTTTCTTAGGCAAGTATAGCAATCCCTTGGACTCTAGATAGATTTCGCTACTTTCTAGTTAGGTACCTTACCTGTCCACATTCCTTAAGCATTGTCTAATGTTAAGTACATTTGTTTTCATTATGCTAAAGACCCTTAAAAATATGACTGCAATGGAGAAACCTACTTAACAAATCCTAGGGATAAAAAAATTAGTGAATGCTAAAATATGAATGACTAGCTGCTCCCAGCGCCTTCGCCCGCGTTTTATCGGGATAAAAATAGTCTATATGTTATTCCAGGTCCCAAACTATACCCATACCAAATTTCAGCCCAATCGGTTCTGTCGTTTTTGCGTGAAAGAGTAACAAATATCCATACATCCATCCATAGAAACTTTGAGATTTATAATATTAGTAGGATTTGTAGAAGTAACTCTGATAAATATTTACAATTTCCGATTTACTCTCACGTTTTGCATAGTAATTGCTTAGTCACGCATTGAATCGACCTTGTCCAATCATAATAAACACTGGTTGTTCTTGAATTTAATTCCGATATAAAATGTGCAATGAAAAGATAGCGAAACGCATTTTTTCTGTTGCGTGTTATTCAGCCCGTATTTCCAAAAAGCTCAAAAGTGTGCTAAGCAGCCGCGTAGGGTGCACACAGGAATCAAAAATTTAAGCACTCAAAGAAAGGATTTGGTATCTACCATTCCTTACACGACGTTGCTTTATTTTTCTTTTGAAGACTGTCAAAATTTCGCTCCCAGTACATCGAAAATGCAACAAGAAATTATCTGTAATTAATTAATTATATCTAAAAGTATAGGTATCTACTAGAAAGAAAGAAAGAAAATGATACTCTATGAAGAAAATAAATTTATTATAAACGATACTTAACACGACACATTACAATAATAGGTGGGAAAGTACAAGAAAGATGGAAAACTTCTATATATGAAGAAAATAGATAAAAACATATACAAAGAATGTGTTACATAAGGGGCCAAAACTACTAATAACTCAGTTCAAGTTCAATCTAAAAGCGAATGCTCATGACCACTTGTCTTGAGATTAGAAAAACTAAAATACTAAGGACTTGATCTTGTAGTGTAGATGATATGACTGGAGCTTAGCCAATTTTTATCTGGCCACGAGTGGTGTGGTCATTGATATTCTTGAATTACTTACATTGAATTTGCCGCGCTTCGTATGTTTAACCGTTTGCGAGTTGGTTCCGCTGGTGGTGGCTAGATGGCGTGACTTGGTGTCGGTAGATGACGTGTCTTGTCTGTTTGATAGATGGCGGGACCTGCCTTGAAACTTTAAATTAGTTTAAATGGTTGTATGCAGTTTGTGTTTGAATATTGTTTTTACAGCCATTCTCAAAAAATAAATAATAGCTACATTGATATCTAGTTACAGATGACGCTAGTATGCAGCTCCTAAAACAAATAAATCAAGAATTCTTGCTGTACCTAGGTTACGAAGTAACATTAGTTAATCTGTGACCTAGGCCCGTATTATTCTGTCCATATTCATAAACATATTTTTCTGTATTTTAATACCACCGTATGTAAGGTGCACTTTAATATTTTGAATATATTTTTTTCTCTATTTCATTTACCTACCTACCTAATGCTATGTAATACATCAAATTTTTGTTCTACCAGTCATTTTAGAACACCTGTACAGATGACGTCACAGTTTAAAGTTAATGACAAAAGCAGTTAGTTAAAGCAGCACCTTAATTATCAAAAGGCGCCAGATCCAGCACCTTCAAAAGGCACCAGATCTTGAACTTAATATCAAAGCCCGCCATATCCTATTTCTCGTGACGAAAATTGTCTTATTTTGCTATTTAAATGTATGAATATGGTATGATTATATTAAAATAATATTATATATTTAAGTGTCATCTAATTTTATTCAATTAATTTCATTAAGCTAGCCACAACAACGACGCAAAACTTGAAACGTTTCTGTAAAATTGACCTATATGGATGTGGCGGTGTTTGAAACTAGACGACACAATTTCTAAGTAAGAACCTAGCTTGAACGTTTTGAACCATATGGCAATGATGAAATTTTCTGACCTTGAAATCTCACGAAGAAAAAGTCAACGTGTATAAATCATAATACGCACTACGTCATGTAGCCGTGACATTGGCTGTTGAGAGACTCGCGGAAGCCGTAAATGCATAACCCACTCAACTATGCGTGACTAATAGTTCTGATAATGTTGTTGGCTTGATGGAGTCCTCTGGCCACAGTCTTTGCGATGACTGGAAAAAGTAAAGAGGTTTCTGGGGTTTTGAAAAAATGTTTTGAAATAGTCGAAAAAGAGTGGATGACTTAGCACAAGGCTTGAGGAATGGCACAGTAGACAGGCCCTATACTTTGCACTGGGTGAGCACGGGCTGAGTAGGTTCTAAATAGAAACTGTATATCAAAAAGAAAGTTAGAAAGTTACATAGCACCTTGGAAAATAGTAGAGAAGAAGAGCTGTGAATGGTCTCGCTCAGGTCATTTCACAATTTTCACACAAGGCCTGGAAAATACCATTTACTGGTCGTCTGAAGTCCTGAACTTAAAGTCAGTTTCTCGGTGAAGGTTCTAATGAATGATAGTGCAGGCAAATGCGGCCGTCATAATCACGCATACGCAGGGTAGTAAAGGGCCTTGAATGAAAGAACATGAAGTCACATAGGTAACACGCAGACCTCTTGCTATATGCTTCTCCAAAAACAACTGGAACCGAATTCTGCTAACCATCGCTTTACTTAGATGTATCGTCCAGAATCTTCCATAGATGAAAGAAATTCTAGCTAGATCTTTGACCAACAATACGTTGATCAAGATCTATGTAGTGCGTGCGGTGCTATTTGCACGGAGAGATTGATAGATCCATGGTATAAGAAAACAAGGTATGCTCTTCCGAGACACGATGGTCACGTGGGTGTCGTCAGGCTACGTCATCGACGCCATCGGCGAATGAGAAGACGACTCTGGTTCCTGGTGATACCAGTACCGTACAATCGTAACTCCCCGAGCTCCTGTATGAATCTGATAAAGCTATGTGGTTTTGTATTTACCCATTATTTAACACATTGAGTTGTATTAAACTAACGCTGTTTTGATTGCTCTAACAAAAATAATTGACGATTGTAATTTTTTATTGATTTTTCAATTGATCCTTAACACATTTGTTTCCCAACTTCTACATTTTGTTGAAATACAGTGGCAACTGGACAGTGGCGTCACCTGGCGACACTCCCGGAAGAGCAGACCTGTTTTCTTGGATCATGGTTAGATCAGTTTCAGTTTGACACTTTTGAAGTTTTGACATGCGTCTCTCCACTGTATTTTCTCTCATCAAAGGTAAAATGTCAGAATGTGATACCATTGTTAGGGTAAAGCATCATTTAGTGGAATTCGGCGCCTGATCAATCCGAGCATCCGATTTGTAATTCAAGTTCAAACCCAGTTATCAATATACCTGACTCTTGCTTCCAAATGTGTCAACAATAATAACGTACCTACTGACTGACATTCAAATCGAATAAATAAAGTATGATTCAGGTAGGTGGCTGAGTATAATGGGTAAACTGACGTAACCCGAGCCAAGGTCGATTTAGTTTTAGTTGTTCAAATGTTCACTGAATGAAACGGATCACTTACGTATGTATAACACACTAACGTAAATGTGTGTTGTGTTGTATCATCTACATATATGTATGTATACATAGGTTCTGTTGGTACTAAAGGTTATGTTGGTTCTTTTTCGAAAAACTCTTGTTTTGAGGCGTGTCAGGACAGATGGAAAACTCCTCAGACAGACCAGAATGCATGAAAGAGAGGTTTTGGGAGACTTCGATTAGATTTTTTTAAGAGTCCTTTCTTTATACTCTGCCACTACCGAAGGTCTCACAAGGCGATCTATTCATTTGACCTTGGTCCCGTCAGCCACCATAGGGTGAAGGAAGATTATTATGAAACAGATATAGCAATTTTGCTTGTGCTGCACTGCGGGAGGATCTTTTCAGAAGACGAAGGTCTCACACTCCCATAATCGGTGGAAAAGGAAATATTATGATGAATAATATATTATGCCACCTTTACCTTACCTGATGATTCCACCAGGACCTCTGGTTTCTTGTTTATTCTTTATAGGTACCAACCAATGCCTTTTCCATCCACGAAAGATGTCATAATGTGTTTATGTAATGTGTGTCTTACATTATAGGCTTTGTTAATACTGCAGCCGCAGCTGTAGTTCCCGTATACGAGTAGTTCTTAAAAAAACATCGTATTTCTTACAGGATAGCTCCTTGATATTAGAATGCCCTCCGCTCCAGAGCAGCAGATTTACAATTGAGTAGCAGATTTATGACACAATTGAGCAGATTAGTTTGTCTAACACAATTGACACTAAATTCTAGCCTCCAATTCGTCCTTATTTGTCGAATTGTTTGGCTTCATTATGATGTAAACATTGCTTCCTTTCCTGTTCTAGTTTTGTAATCCGGAGCGGTCATTCAAATACCAGTAGCATAAGACTAATACCCGAAAGTCACGCACACATACTATACTCGGATCTGCCTACAATACCTACCTTACTGCCCTTGATATACGGCTCGTTCTATAATTAGGGACGGTCTATTGATTTCAGTTTTACCACTATGAAACACTTGAGTTTTGAGCCGTACAAATGTTTTCAAGAGCACAGTATCAAAATCAGATGAGTGAATCATCGTGATCTAATGATTTTGCTGGTGAGTAGACAAGACTGTTTTACAATATTACATATACTGTTTTTTTTGTATGCTTGGTTTTGTAATCAATAATCCAGGTTACTGTCTGATTCCATCTGTTCTATGACATTGACAGAGAGTTTAGTCCAGTAAGTCAGCTCTCGATCTTTGTCTGAGTATGTAGTCTCCAGGGATGCTATATCTTTTCAGCCGTGAGAATTTGATACTGCCAGATCCTTGGATGGTGGCGGCGACTTGGTTTCTATGTACATCGAGTCTTGGTTTGGTGTTTTTTGCTGAAGTTTTCTATCTCCCGTTTGACTAAATAACACAAAACACATACCAATTCCTTTATACATTTTACATCTACGATCTCTAGAATACATTATGTATATCTAAGCTTTGGTTATCGCCAAGGAGGTGCATGCGAATCACAGGCGTGTAAATTGAAATGCGCCTTGCATAATTGCATTGGACGTTTTGTCTGACGTAGGAATATATCGCAAGGAAACTCGTTATAGGTATAGTTATAGACGAGTCTACCAGATACTTCCTGAATATATCGCCCAAGACTATGGAATCCCGTATACCATTGTTAGTTACTGCTGCTGTTGTTAAAAACAACCAATTTAATTTTTAGGACTTATTTGGTACTTTTTCTTGATCTCTATCCATATCCAACGAATATTTCACTGAGGATTGTGTATGGAATATAGTTTCTGTGGCAAGTTCGATCAATATTAAATAAAGGCCTCTTTACAAACTCAAATAGAACGTGCTATCACAGAAAGTCAATTTACCTACCCTTACTTACCCCACACTATACGAAAATAGATCATGCTATCAATATTCAGATTGTCAATTTACAATATAAACCCTTGAGCACCACCTACCTTACCCATTGTTTCCTTCTTCCCTTCATCCCAATTAGCAGTACACTAACGTGAAAAATTCTATTTTGAGATCTCTTAACCACTCTTAAATTTATCACCTCGTCTATCGAACGCTACTCTAATGTTAGTTTTCGAATCATTCCCGATTCACCGTCCTGTATTTTTATTTTCGTAACTGTGATTTCGAAAGGCCTTCCCGAAATATTAATTGGAGGAAATCAACATTATGTTTAGGAAGTGACATCGGTCTGCATACTGATGTTACTTTAGTGGCCTTGATTCCTAAACGGGACTGTCGTAATTTTGTTCTTTGTGACAATGTTGCCATGAAATGATATTCGATACTACGCGCTGAATTGCAATCGCAACAAGATACCGGCAAAAACTTACAAGATACATTTTTTGCTAATATTCTGAAAACTTTGTTTTGCTAGCGTACCCGTAACGCTTATTTCCCTTTACTAATCTGGTAATTCATCTAATGAGGTGAAAAATCCTGGCACAAGTTTCGTTTGTTGAAAATGCTGTCCATTTGTTTCTGTGGCAAATATTTTCTTTAACCTTCCAAGGGCAACGCGTAGTGATAAACAATATCGGTGAGCTCATGCGTACTGAAGCCATGGCTACCGAACCACCAGGCTACCGTAGCATCAGATTCTATTCTGCCAGTGCCCGTCGCATGCAGTTGGCGTTGCTAGTTCCACACTAGTTTTTGAACGCACAACTGTCTCGAACGTTTGCCGCGTTGCCGCGAAAAATTAAAAACAAAATTATCCGCGCTTTTTCTGTGCAGTGAAATTTAAACTTGGAAAATGGGTGTAGTGAAACAAAAGAAAGCGAAAGCGGAAAAGGATGTGAATGGAAAGGAAAAGAAAAATAAGGAAAAAGTGAAAAAGAAAAGGACTGTTTCGTGTTTACAGTGCATCAAGCCGGTCAAAGATGGTACGAAATTATATTTGAACGATTTTAAAAAAGGGGTATTTTGTATGTTCTAGGTTTTTTACGTATTTTAGGCAATTTCTCCGTCTTTTGTGGACAGACTTAAATTAATCTTTGCTATTATATACAGAATAATCCCGAAATGGTCTCAACATTTTTATTCCCCGGGGACTACGCGTCGTGACCCGCAAAATTTAAAAAACAGGAATCAGAAGTCTGTTATTGGGTATTTCCAAATATTTTAATTATTCATTATAACAATTTAATATTCATACAGCCGAACATAGAACCTTCTTTTTTCAATGTCGGATAAAAATCTTAGTTATTTGTGAATTTGCTACATCTGTTTGTGTTGACATTGTTGTCAGATGGTACCGACTGATGTTGCAAGTTAGTAGCCAAACATTTAAGACAATGCAAAATAGAATTTCATTGTTTCAATTCCGTTTCAAGTAACTATGAGTTTTATACTGTTTTGACTCTTAATATTCTGTAATTCTTAAATATACACATTAATACATAGCATATGTATGTATCATCTAATAGGATATATACTCGTTTATAGGCGAGCTTAACCCTGAAAAAGAGTTTTCTTCCAGACTCGAGATATTCATCAGTTATACTACTAGCTGTTCCCCGCGGTTTCACCCGCGTTAAATTCGAATTTCACATTTCTAGGGGGATAAAAAGGTATTTTTTCCCGTAAATCTCCCATGGGAATTTGAACATTTTACCACGATATAAAGTAGCCTATGTTACTTTCTATCCTTTCAACTAACTCTATGCCAAAAATCAAGTCGATTTGTTCCTCTGTTTGGGCGACTTTGAAGGAAGGACAAACAAACAATCCTGCGTATCACGTGATACTTTATCGAGTATACTCATTATTACGGGATAAAAATATCATATGTATCAAGAACCGCCAAAAACTGAATCCTCGTGCGACTTATCGAGCAACTCATCAAAGGAAAACCCGCGATAAATATCTAAGCAGATTTTGAGAATACGCTTGTTTACCACTCGATATTTTGACAGTTCTTGCCATATTTACCGAGTAGATATATTGCCAGAATTGCCCTCTGGCTTCTTCAAAAACGCAGTTCACACAGTGTCAGTGATTTACGAATAACGCTGTATAATACATATCACGAGCTCTGTGGTGGGGTTTTTCAGCCCATCCAATACGCCCTTTACGCTTTTACGCATAAAGTTCAAAATAAGATGTAGGATAGTACGGGGGAGGATGTAGGTACGTACCAACTTAACCTACGGACAAAGTGGAAAAAAAATTAAGTGAAATCAATAAAACCTTATTTCTTATTTGATAATAATAACTATGTTTATAGTATAAAATTTTACCTGTCTAAGTGCTTATTTTGTAAGCCTAAAGAATTAAAGTTATTGATTCTGATTCTACTCAAACATAAAGTTAACCCCCTAGGTACGTAGGTAACGCGTAGCCTACATGTGTGATAAGCACATTTTATAACACGAGGGAAAATCTTTAGAAAATACTAAAATAGAGGTACTAATGTAAGCATTTCATGCTCAATACCACTGAATATGCATTTGTTAGGAAAGCGATTGTAATTAAATCGATAATTGACATTCAATAGGAGTTTGATCGGTTCCTTTTCCTCTTTCCTTTTTCATAATTCTTTGAAATCATTCACTTGACGAGTAGAGCTAGCATGAACACCTTGTACAAGATTAGTATGATTAGGTATAGAAAAAATGCATTTTAGTGAAGTTTTTTGTTTTACAGTGCTTACCCCACAGATCTACTTTAATGTGGCTTACCAACACTTAGGGAAAATTCTACGAATTAAATAATATCCCAAAGTTTGTTACAGATGTCCCCGCCTAGGTTGTGTAAGTTTTTGGGGTATTATTAACTCGTGTTAGGGAAGTTGAAACAATTATTTTTTACGTAAATTTCGTTTCAAAACGTTCAACGTCATTTTCCTCAAGTTTTTCTTTCTAAATACTTAATGGCCACAGAAATCTAAATATTATTATTATTTCGAATTCTGTGGTAATGATTAATGAATGACAGAGTCAGTAACCAAAAAATTGATCTATGAATCGTAGCCAAATATTGATCTTAAAAACGGACTTCGTCAAAGGCTTCGCTGTTAGTACACTGAATAATTTATAATGATGGACACGTGCCCTCTTTTGTAGTTAATTACCACATTCCTTTTAATAATATTGTTTATCAATAAAAAAGTTAAGAAAAAACACAGCTAATATGTATATAGATAAAAATTATAACTAATTTTACAATTGCAACTATTGAGCTTACTGCAGACTGTTGCAAACATTCTAGAGCTCAACTGATCCAAATCATAGAGCCATCTAATACAACTTAAAACCCCATGTAACGTAAATCTTTGAAGCAAATTTACAAAAGGTTGCTTACTTTTATGCTGACATTCTAAAAGTAGGTTGCCAGAATGAGGTTACTATGATGTTGTCTACTGAAACCGTACTATGCAAACTTTATGCATTGCACTATTAGTATATTTATGTATAGTTCGCAAAACTTTGATGTGATTATCATGTAGATTTTTCGGTGAAGAAAGAGATACAATAGTTTGATATCTATAGTTATTATTGTAATTTTTTAACTTTTGTTACATTAATGTTAATTAGCCTTTGTATGATCATAGCTTTAATAATTGTTGCTACTCTGTTTTCTAGCCGTGAAAACCTTCATTTAAGCTTGCTAGGTTATATTTTTCTATGTTATTCTGGTTATAAAAGCTTCTGATTTTCCAATAAATAAATATAAATAAATTTCCGTGTCAGTAATATAGAAAAAAAAAATCTAGTCTTAAGAAATAATTTATGTACTCGTACATAAGACTTCGTTTTATGCCTACCTAAAATAATACGAATTCTGGAAAGAAAAGAATTCTTGTGCTGTTTGTGTGTGAACTCAATAAAAAGTATATTACCTAATCCTACCGTTGACAAGGATCAATCGCATTATATAAAGTTCTTATTACTGCTACATTTTACTTTGATTTTCTTTTAAATCGACAAACCGGAGGAGACTTCAAAAGGAGGAGGTTCTCAATTCTGTATGTTTTTGTTTTTGTATGTATGTTACGCGATATCTCCGCAAATTATGAACTGATTGTGAAAATTCTTTCACTATTGTATAGAAAATGATCCCGAAGGGGTCCCATAAATAGTAGTATTTATCCCGCAAAACTTTTATTATACATAGAAAACATCCAGAACACCCTGAACAAATATTTGCAGATCGTACAAACATTTGTGGCGGGAATCGAACCCGTAACCGCCTGCGTCGCAGGCGGGCCTTCGCCCGCCGCGCCACAGAGGTCATCAAGTAATGGAATTTGAAGTCGGTTTATCGTTTTTTATAACACGCCATATTATAGATTCTAGTCTTTAGTAATAATTTATGTACCTACTTCCTTTTATGCCTACCTGGCCTACCTAAAATACTGCTTCTATTCTTTTCTTTTCCTGTGCTGTTTTTGTGTTAACTCAATAAAAAGTCTATTTATCCATCTATCGACTCCTAAAACCCGTTGAAGTGTAATTTCTATCTAAAATTATCACCTAAAAAAAAGACTGACACCAGTCTGAGCCTTCCAGTATCAGACAGCTTCCATACTCTGTAAATAACATTTTGTTTTACTGAGTAAAATACCTACTTACCGGTGAGAACTCTGTGTCTAGTTAAACCTAACATAGGCTTTAAGGCACTTCTAATAAAAATGTATTGTTGATTTTTTATCTGAATAAATAATTCTAAATTCTCTAACTGAAATTGCATCCCTAATTATAATTTAAATTTACGTAACAAAGTTGCCCCACAATAATAGAAGCATCATAATTTGTTATGCATAGGAAATGCAGTTAGTACACCAAACAATAAACTGTTTATATGACTGCTCGTGCATAATTCGGGTTTGATTATGATCGACGGAACTGAACTGAAGCAGATTAGCGTAATTACGTCCTACATACCGATGTTTACGTCCCGAATAGCAGAGATTTCGTAATGTAAGGGAATGCTGGGGGGACCCTCAGAGTATGAAATAAAGATAACGCTGAAATGAGCAATGATAATGCTTAGTAGAACTGACGTTAAAACCATAAAGATGTTAAAAGTAATATGACAAGATACGGTATCAAATACATATTAGGATTAGATAGGATCAAATAGTAACCAGTTTCTTCAGTGACTGTTTTTTCAAGCGGAAAGCTTATTTTAATTAGTTTTGGGCTATAATACATAATTTGTCCAGGCTCCAAATCTGTAAGGTTAAAATATACTAATTCTGTGTAATGTTTATTAAAATGTAAGGAAACAACAACCACATAAGTTCATACCTAGACACGATAGCTTGATTATTCCACCTCTGAATTCAAGACTACGCTCATATCTCAAAGGCCCTTTGGGATACGTCGGAAAACAGACCAACCTTGAGCCGTGCTTTGTTTACGTTAGCGTAATATTTGTGGTAACCACCAATAGCTCTGCTGTCATTGAAAAACTTGTTTATTTTATGGCTTTTAATTTGTTTATGTTCGGTAAAGTATATAAACTAGAGTGGAAGCGTGTTTTTTCTTGAGTTTGCGGTTTTATGATGATCTGATTTTCAAATTCATCACAGTTTTTCACTTTTATGATGGTTACTAGATACAATGCTTAGATGGGAACGTACAATATCAGTATTATCATTGTTCACCACATAATAAAGGGGGGGCCCCTTTTTATGTGGTGAACAATGATATTTTTTATCTGCCAAAGCAGTCAAGGCTGCACAAATGTTATGGTTTATATCATCACTACCGCTTTTGGACTCAGATGACTGACCACAGACTTGTCTGGCTGCATTAAGTGGCTATATAAAAAGCTAAGTACTTTTAGTCCCGAATTTAATAGCCCGTACTTTGTACAGATTAGTTTTATTACTATGGAAGTAAAGGAACGTTTAGGTAGGTGTTCCTCAAGGCAAGTTAAGTGGGCCCATATCATATATTTTAGCTAAAATAGTGATGGAATTCAGAATCAGTTTTCCTTGAACAGTATTGTTAACAATTGTGTAAATGTTTCACTTCAAATAATAATGCAAAGCAATTTGTCAGCCATAAATTTTCTCAAAACTACCAACGGTATCTTAAACATAAAACAACTGGACCATCATTGTGGATTGTTTTTTATGGCTGTGAAGTTTTTATCCATTCTCTAACAATAGATTGCCTGAGTAAAATAGTAGACTTGAAGGATGTAGAGTTTAACATCAATTTACGCAGTGATGAGATCACACAAGCATACGATGTAAATGATAAATGCAAACACGCTTCTGTAAATACGATCAACTTCCTAAACCGTTTCCGTATCACATTGTAGGGAAGTAGCCAACTACTGGATAATCACATGTTATAAGGTTTTTGTACTATAGTTCTTAGAGTAAGCCAATGCTCTTGGGGTAATCTCAAATAAATCTAAAGGTGCTAGAGTCGGTGGAAGTCTCATAGATCTTCGACTCGTCTCGGGTATTTGATTTTGTGGCGCAGTGATTAGCGAAGTCCCGTATTGATGGGAAGGTCGCGGGTTCAAGTCCCGCCGAAACCGTAAATGTTTTGGATATAATTTAATTTCTTCGAAATTTTTGTAATCACATGTTAGTTTTGGCCTATTAATTCTTGTCTGATAGAATTCACTGAGGCTCTGAAACCACCGAAATTTCAACTAAAAACCAAAAACCATTGACAAACTTGGATGCTTGAAAAGCTTACGGAGATATTTGCAAATTTTTATCAGGATCTCTTATTTAATTTTCTATTACCGTAGCGAACTAATTTTGAATTATTATTGTTATAATTAGTTCTCTGTTAGTTTCAGTTCACGTCAAACAATTAACTCTGTTGAAAAGATACGGATCAAAAACTACCAAGTAGACAGCAAACCGTGTAACAAGCAAAAAAATCACTCAGTTTTTCGGAAGTTTATCGTGCTTGAAATTGTGTTTGCATATTCAGTGTTTAAAAAACAGTAAGAAACATCGTGGTTTTTTGAGGTCCTTGTCCCCAGGACAGAGCAGTCTGAACTTGATGTTTTTGTCTACAGAACAATCACGAAAATTGTCGTAAATAAATAAATACGACTGAACTTTTTATACAGGTACTAGATTTATAGAGTGACATTCAAAAACGCATTCTACGAAATTTGCCTCTATGCTTCTAGGTACTTACATAAATATAACATTATCGGGAAGGTGAGAATAAAAATCTTATTTTTTTACATTACATTACAAGACTAACCTAAAAACGAAAAATAAACGTTATTGGCTTACAAAATATTGTTATCTTTGTACCGATATCCTGACTCTTTGCTAGTTCTTATTAGTTGTTCTAGTTTCGTTTATCAGCAGGTGAATTCACTATCGGGTACCAGAGATCCCATTAATTAACAGTTATTTAGGTTAGGATACATTAATTAAACGTCCCGACCATTAGGCGGATCAGTCAACTCGGGTCAAAGTTGCTTGTTACGATAGACGTAGTATTACGTATCATGAATGTGAAGTATACAACTGCTATTATACTAAGAATATTCCGAATGATGAGCGAAAATCTCCTTGGTTTACTCCAAATTTTACATGAAGTACAAAAATGCTTTAATCCAAGCTCAACTTTGTTTAAACAAATGTAGATCTGTAATTTACTTGACCTTCTTTATGTCACTAATCATTTGATTTGATATTTTGTCATCATGGCTCAAAAATACACTAGATAATGATTTAAATCTATGACAGTTTTCCGCCCTGCCTCTGAAATGTACTTCTTTTAGTATTATATTTACAAAACTGAAATCATCTTGACTGTATTTGCATTATCTATGTTACCTGTCTTGTCTATACACGTGGGCTAAGGCTGCTCAAAGGCTGAGGCCAGATCCATGACGTCATCAATGCTAATAGCTCTGCATTGCGTCATGTCATGGCCCATGGCTAGGTCTTAAGGTTTCCAATTCCGTTTCTAGATTTCCTATAACATTCTAATAAATATAGCTTGCTAATAGCTAATGCAAAAGTAGGGCGAGATCACGCGAGCCCTGCTAAAAGGCAGGTGACGTAACCTGAACTAATGACCTCCCTCATCAGTTGTTCCATCATTATTAGTTCGATGAAGTTCGTTCAGGTTGATTCCATCAGTTGCTATCGAATGAAGACAAATGTTCAAAAGTTTAATAAGTTTTCATTGCTCTTTCGGTGGACAGTAGAATTAGAAGCGTTATACGAGTATATATAACAAAAGGATATCTCACGTGCAGCAAAAATCCCATTAAAATCTGCAAATTCCGCTCCTAAATGTCTGGGAATCAGCGAACCTTCGTACATTTCGTTCCATTGCTGCTGGGCAAAGGCCTTCCCCAAATCCTTCCAAACATTGGTGTATTTGGCTGACCACCTCTCTTTTCTATAAACAGAAAATTTGGTCCACGTTCACGTAATGTTGGGCTGGTTTGCAATCCAAGTTCACAATAAACTCGATGGTATCTACCACACAATGGAATAATTTGCGACGTAACGTACAGATGCCCATCACCTGTGTTACAGTAAACAGAACATTCATTGTTTACCAGCCATTATTGTGATGGAACTAGCAAATTGCCCCGGCTTCACACGCCTATTGTGGTGCCAATTGGACCTTCCGCTTTTAGCGTCATTGTGGTGTAATTTTGTGTTTATATGTTAATCTTATGGCTTTTTAGTCATTTAGTAGTTAGCGCCGGCTAGCCTCTTCTGTCCTGTTCAACCTGTCCTTGGCGACTTTGACAAAGTCATTAATTATGTACCTTACTAAGTAGGGACTAAATATTTCGCTCCAACATCGTATTTTATCACTATCCCAAAGAAGGTCCCAAGTGGGTAGAAAGCAGAGGAGTATTGTGGATTTGGCGCATATACATACATATGTACCTTTTCTTATGCCCTTGCTCCGGAAATCGTTCTAATACTTACTTATCCCAAATGTCATTGATCCAACCAGATTTCCTCTTTTTAAGCCTTCTCAAACCCTGAAGACCTGACAAAGCCCAGGATGTCAATCTAAACCTTGTTACGCTCCCTAGACAATGATTGTTGCAATTACCTATGCAAACGATACTGCGTCCATTAACATGTCGGCAAACATCTCTGGCAAACAAGAAGCCACATTAGATAGAAGACTGGGATGGATCGCTATTTTATCGTTGTAAATATCCTCGTGTAACCCCGTATATAAAATCGTATGATCAACAGAGGCTTAAAATAAAAGGTTATACAAATTTTCTAAAACTAGATACACAAAAATCTTTATAAAATTAATACAAAATATCACGATTCACAAGTCAACGTTCAGATTTTGCAGCCTGGCGATAGCTTGTGGCGTAAGATTTTCCAGGTCACTCCAAGGCTCTTGGTAGGAGTGTATTGTAGGATAAGATATCTCTGCCACAAGAAAAGTACATATTTTCAGATGAGTTAAGTCGAAACCGTTTACTTTCTATAATAATAGCTGACTATCATCAACTCTGGATTTTAATTGTTCTGGATTTGTATAATTGAAGTTTATTGGGTCAATTTAGTTCATTATACTATCGGACGTTTTTGATTCACAAGTCAATGTTCAGATTTTGGAGCCAGGTCTCTGCTTATGGTGGAAGATTTTCCAAGTCACTCCAGGGTTCTGGGTAGGAGTGTATTCCCGGATAAGATGTCTCCGCACAAGAAAAGTTCATATTTCAGATACGTCGTTTCCCGACGCTTTTTCCGTGGTTACCACGAAGAATCCCTAGACACCGCAGATAGCTGACTATCAAGTCCTGGATTTCAATTGTTCTAGCTTTGCATAATTGAAGTTTATTGGGTCAATTTAATTCATTATATGATAGAGGTTTATATGTTTGCTTGCATGAAGTTTATTGAATAATCAACACCGATTCGCGACCGATGTGGCGCGGCCTGCGAAGGTCTGCCTGCGACGCAAGAGGTTGCGGGTTCCATTCCCGCCTTGGGACAAATGTTTTTACGGGTGTTCTGGGTATTTTATATGTATAATAAAAAAATATCTATCTATGTAATGTATTGTATTATGTACCTATATATCCGTCATCTAGTACCCATAACAAAAGATCTGCTAGATGATGATGAGTGATAGTGCAACTTATTTATTTATTGACCTTTGATTCAACGACTCTATGATGATATCCTATGAGTTCATACCTTTTTATAATATTGCAATCTTTACTTTATTATCTCTTAGAATGCGAAGCGACCTTTTTGATTCAAAGGTGATGTCATTCGGCGCTCCTTGGTCAAATAAAATTTTATGTAGGTAGGTACCGGCCCACGTACCTACTTACCCTTATTAGAACTGATTTGTGTGATTGTTCCGACTTACAGAGTTTGTAAGGTACATATGAATACGTTTCTGGCCATTAACGCATTCACTGCCCAGCCTTGGCGGTGCGATCCGCAGGGGCGCGCCACCGCCAGAAGCAGCTATGTATCTGCAGCATAGCAGCAGCAGGTGGACATGTGCGTCGTAGGCCATGAAAGTGTTTAGAGGCCAGTATGATTGATAAGATCTTAAAGAGGTCTTATTTACTTTGTACTATAGAACAATTTGGGAAATAAAAGTATTACATGTCCAATTGTCCATAGTACAAAATAACAAAAAAATATCGTATTCTGTCCGATGACGTCATTTTCTTTAGAACATATGGGAACACTTTTAAAAATCAGGCAATGCTGGCTCAACAGAATGTGCCTATAGTTGACAGATACAAGGCATAAAAGGGGATTTTTTTATTTTTATTATTTTTTAATTTTTTATTTTCGGTTCAAAACTGGAGCGTATGATTTGTGACAGCTTTCGAAAGCACACGGAGAGCAAACATTCCACTGAATACTGTCGAAAAGCTGCTCTTATCTCACCAAAAACATACTCTTAGAAGAAGAACTGCGATATCTGTGATCAAGTGATCATTCTGTGATATGATATGCACGGTAGTTTCATAAGAAACCCTTTCCTGAAATAATGCTGCTTACAATTTTCCCAAAATAAAACCATTTTCCCCTGTCGAACGATTTTCAATACGCCTGTTTATACTTCTGCTATTTTTAGCATTAATGGGTCAGAGCATTCGTATGTCCCTAATATTTTCTTTCATCACCAAAGTTTGTTTTCGTGTTATAACCAAAACTGAACTAATATTAGACTTGGATGTAAACAAACTAGTTTTCTTACTACAAAATTTTGTAGT